>BSBM01000591.1:6705000-7077500 GCA_027924585.1 Larix kaempferi | reverse complement strand
CAACAGCTCCACCTCATACAAAGCATTAATCCAGACAAAACTTTCATCCCACCACTAGTAGAAAATGAGAGATAAATGACTTGGCGACCAAAAAATTTGGTCACCAAAAATGCCTTATCCTATACCTCTTTCTACTACTCACCCCCTTCCAACTACCATATTTATGCGTAGAAAGGGTCCCTTGTCCCACAAACAAGGTGGTCTCATACAACAACATGGTGTCTTGCAGTGACCTTCAAAATAAATTATTATTATTATTATTATATGCTAATGTATATATCATATAGTTATAACTATATTAGTTAATATATTAATATATTATATACATATTAATATAATATATTTAATATATTAATATGTTATATAATTATATAGTTAGTCTCTCTCTCTCTCTCTCTCTATATATATATATATATATTCAAAAGAAACAAAAACATACTATTGATATTCATAGCAAATCAAATAGTACACCGATGATCTTAGTCTCATAACAAGGCTGATATACAAAATATCTATGAATGGAACTCATTCCTGGCATCACCTTCCTCACAATGATAAACTTAAAAGATCAAAAATATTGTCAAAACATAGATATTAAAAACAAACTCATTCCATATGTATAGATTTAGTCATAAAGACGCATAGTTCCCATATCACAGATATGAGAATCCTGAAATTCCTCCCAAATTAATACTTCCACTTTTCCATCCAGGGCCCTCTTTGAAAGCTTGTCAACAAGTGAATTGTGTTGTCTGTATATATGCTCGAATTCAATATTTCTAAGCAATTTGATTTTTGCTTTGATTCTATCAATATTCAATATGTAATATGTATCATTTGCTCAGTTGCTTGTGAGACTGTCGATCATTTGTTTGTACAATGTATCTTCTTCAGAAATTTGTGGGCTTGTCTTGAATCATTACTTCATTTTCATTTCACCTAGAGGTGTGATACTTTAGTGGCGAACTTGCAATTATGGTTTGAGGCTCGCACATTTGATTATGCTCTCCCTTTTATTATGATATGGGAAGTTTGGAAGTGTCAAAATCGATGGATTTTCCAAGACGTGATGGCCTTGGTCACTTTGCTATCAACTAAAATTGCGGGTTATTTATCTTCAAACCATAATATGATTCCTAAGAAGCAGACACTGATATTGCCTCTCTCGAAGACCGACTATTGCTTGCCTTTTGGTTTCTTCGACGGTGTTTCCCTGTATGGATGGTGTGGAGCTGGTAGGATACTTAAAGTATCCTCGAATCTTTATTATAAGTTGCAGATGGATTCTGGACAAGGCATGAATATTCGATCTGAACTACTTTCCTTATGGGGTCTTCTTTTCTTCGCTAACTATATTGGACTGCATACTCTTACTATTTTTGGTGATTCAAGAGTGGTTATACTATGGGTGAAGGGTGAACAGAGACTACACTCTTTGGAGTTGAGTGGTTGGATCAAGCACACGAGAGATCTGATGTCACTCTTTTCGGCAATCAATTTTGTCCATATCTACAGGGAGCATAATATGGAGGCCAATCAGCTTTCTAAAATGGTTGTGGGTGAATTGGATGGTTCCATCCTCGTTGAAGAGTACCGAGAGGGAGCTCTGTTTAAGACTGATTGTGTGCAATTCATCTAAAATTGCAGTTTAGACATGCTTGTTTTTTGTTATATGATGGGCTATGCTTAGTTACTTCCTGGTATGCACTATGTATGTGAGTATGAGCATTAGCATCAGTTTTTACAGTTTTATATGGACAAATAAGCATCTCGCCTTATATGTATTTCTTGACATAACTTTTCCCTTTATAAAAGTTGTCTTTTTTTCGTTTGAAAAAAATAAAATATTTATATTAGTATTAATAAATTTAAAAAACAAAAAATATAAATAAAACAAATAAAATAAAAAGAGGGAAACTAAATTAAAAAAAATAAAAAATAAAAGAGGGAAAAATGAATTAGTTGGAAAAAATGAGTAAATTAAAAAAAAGGGAGGGAAAATAAATGAAGCTTCAATAGATCCGATTTGTCTGCCAAAAAAAAGGTTGAATCATGCCAAAACTGACAAAGTGATCAAGAAATTCAGCATCTCGCGCTGTCTTAACAATAAAGATTGCCCCGTAAATAGATATGATGTTTGCATTTGGTCTATCTGAACTGGTTATGTGTCCCTTAACTCAGCATTTGGTATCAATATTTTGTTATGCGCTTGACAGGTGGTATGGGAATTGACAATGCGTGCAGTGAACATAGCTTACCCTGTAGGTCCATACGCGGGCATGCATTAGCGCTGCAGACCTGGAATTGGGCGCTCGGTCTTGACTTATGGTTTGGTCTTTCCCGTCGGGCATGGTACAATTGTCAGTAGCTGGTAAGTGGCTTGCCCCTTTTGGGTGCTTCCAAATTAGGGTTTGGCGTTCTTGTTGGAAGAACTGTTGAGTATGGAAACATTGGTATCTTTGGAGGAAAGAAATTACACCGAGCACGCTCCCAGTCCCAAACTTCTGCAACAGACTCAATCTTTGAGCAAGCTATTACAGTGAATTAGCCTTCTAGAGAATTTTGTCTAGTGCTTTCCTTATGAAAACCTAATTGCCTGCTTTTAAAATTTGCCAAAATTAGAACCTTTTCAATAAAAATCAGCGAACCCAGTGACTTAATATCTTCCATCATTGCCTTCTGATTCTGAAAATCCTTCCTGAAACTTTATCTAAGCTTCTGCTAGAGCCCCTTGTGTCTTGGCCACCTCTACCAATTCAAATGTGGATTTCACAAAATATCTAAGACTGTCTATAATAGACCCATACATCTATGAAACTCAGAGGTGATCTTGTTAAGAATGAAAATAGCATAATATTTCTTTCTTTAGTGAGAATGAAAATGTTCTATCTAGAGCTGGTAGACACAGGGTCCTTAATGTCAACGGCTGCTGCATCTTTCAATGCGGGTTGCTTTCTAGTTCCATGGAAATCTGTATCTCTTAGGAGCACCTCCATAATGTTTCTTCATCAATCTTTACTTCCTTCTCCAATCTCCTAAGCTTTTGATTGTAGCCAGGGTCAACACTCGCACTGCTTCTTCCAATCCCTATGGGAATCAAATTTAATCAGAATAACCATTGTATTTTTTGGCAGGATGAACCTTTTTTCATTGCAAGCCAATATAATAAGCCTACTGATTTTTTATTTTTTTGAATGCTTTCATTTTGTCTGTGCGAGATAGAGGCTTTGCTAAACTTGTCGTCCTTGGCAAGCAAGCTAAATAAACTTTTGAATTTGGTTTCTTTTTTGTTTTTCCTTTATATCCTTTGAGGTCAACATCTTTTGCTGCATGGTAAGACAATTGCAAAAGCTTCAGTCAACATCTTTTGCTGCATGGTAAGACAATTGCAAAAGCTTCAGTCAACATCTTTTGCTGCATGGCAAGATAATTGCAAAAGCTCCAAATGTGCAAATCTATGTCATTTCATCATTTAGATCTTCCATTATTTGCCGCAGTACATAAGTCACATATTTAGGATTGCTAATGCATCTTTCTTTTTGTTATTCTCTTCCCCCCCTTATATTCATCATTTTTTGGCAAATGTTAATGAGACTGTTTTTTATGATTGCTTTCTCAAAGTTCTCCTTTAATGAACAAACACTTTGTGGAAAATTTTCTTTACTACAAGTGAACAATGTTGGCATATATGGATATTTATTAATTTATGCATTTAATGGTATGAAGCTCATTTCTAACTCAACCAAATTGTGTGTTCTTTATGAAAGAAAGGTTTATGTCTTGTCTAAGTTTAGTAGTTCATGGTCTCATATGTAACTGGAGTTAATGCGTAGCAACGTATGAGAAACTCCATTTGTACAAGGTTCAAACATTCAAAACAATGGAACATAGTGCACAATTGAACAGCGCATACAGCTAATTGGCAGACCCACAACTGGCACGCAGTTTCTGTTTTTAAATTCATATCTGAAATTTTACAGGTTTATTCATCCCATTTGAAGGCACCTTCAAAATCCTTATCAGAATGGTTGATGTCTGTTGCAGTATTCTTTGAAATTGCTTGTATGGAAAATTTAATTGATGAGCGCACAACTTCCATGTTTTGTGTCATAACAGCATTTGTATTTGACTATTCTTGGTAACAATCTTGTAGAAAAACAACCGATTGGCACCCACAGACCTCCAAGTTCATGGAATGGCTGTGTTTTCTCACCCACACCTGAAGAACAAATTCCCTGAGATATCTCTCAGTATACTCTCCAATATTGGCAGCACTGAAAACAACAGCAGTATAAGTGCCGGTGCCCAGCATTGAAGTAAATTAGGCAATAATTTCAAGTTTTTGTTTGACTAACTTGATAAGCTGATTTTCAATCTTTTTCTATATTGTTTCTATTCATTTAGCTTTCCATACCAGCCATAATTTTTTCTATTTTTTTCTATGGGTGTATGGCCCGAAGCACGTGAGATGTACAGAAGGCATTTGGACTGAGAGGAGAAACTTAACTCAATGTTGTTTTCTTGGCAGCTATGCTTTAAATTGTTCAGCATTTTTATGTTAATTGAGAGACAGTATTTCCCAAGGGAGTGATGAGTCATGACAATTATGAGATATCCTATCTACAATCATTGCGATTTTCTTTTTTACATGATTGGTTAGTTATAACATAAAGGTTTTTAGGGTCTAAAAGTCACGAGTCATGACAATTATGAGATATACTATCTACAATCAATGTGATTTTCATTTTTACATGATTGGTTAGTTACAACATAAAGGTGTTTAGGCCCCATGGTCTAAAAGTCCACTCAAATATCTCTAGATCTATGCAATTCAGACTCAACATCCTGATAAAACATAGTTAGAATCCATTGGATCTTTAGTTGTGGTGTTTGGAATAAGCCTTATTCTGCATGATAGCTCATTCAAAGAACTGTATGTCTGAATTTTTTGTTTATCCATATTCCATTAATTGTTGTTAGCATTGGCCGATGGTTATCTTGGACATATTCATCATGAAATCAAGGTCAATGATAGCTCAACAAAATTTCCCCCTCTTTTTGAAAAATCTAAACTGTTGCATATCCCAGTGGCTGAGAATGAGCTTATGTAGAATTTGTACACACTTGAGAATGATATGGACTAGTTCTGAGCCTGAACATAGTATCCAATGTAGAAGACTCATTCCTGGCTTTATTTTATTATTTTATTTGTCCTTTTTAGTTGATATTTACAGGGATGTTATTGCATTTTTTATTGGATCAAAGCTGAGACAATTTTAATCTGAAAGATCAGATGGTTGTCAAAAACCCTAGTTAAAACTTGCAAATAGTTTTATAGTTCAATGTTTGCTAACCAGTCTAGTTCCAATATGCCTAGTATGGCCTCATTGCATGCAACCTCCCTTGCTGGGGCATAAGATAAGATACAGATAAGATATTATGCCTAGTATGGTCTCATGGCATGCAATTTCCCTTGTTGGGGCATAAGATAAGATAATTTTGTTATTTTCCAATGAACGACCACAAAGAGCCCGATGGGACTGTTAAGTACAATGTGGGAGTGCCAAAACTGCTCCTAGAAGACATATGCGATCAAATAAAATCTAGTATATGCTAAATAAGGTTTAAAGTCTAAAACTAAGCAGTATAAAGCAAAGTGGAACCACAGATAAAGCTGCTGAGAACCAAAAACCAAAACCAAGAGAAGCCCCAATCTGAGGAGGAGGATGGCTCACCAAAGGGACTCAGATCAAGGGCCAAGGCCTCATGAAGAGGACAGAAAGAGAACTAGAGAGGAAATGAAGGGCAGCAATAGAAAATGAAGGACTTGGAAGAAGAAGCCTGTTTGAAGATTGAAGATTGAGTCAAAAATTAAAATACAAAAATTTTATGTGGCTCACCTTTGTAACTATTTCTTGAGCATAATAAAGACCCCATTCAATGTTGGTTTTCCCGTTTGCATTTCCCGAGTAATCTGGTGTCTACTGTGTGACTAATTATTGTATGCTTGGTTGGTTTTGGTTATGTTAATATATCACCTGTAGATTGAGCGGCGGTATACTAGTTTGAATTCAAGAACCATTCATAGTTTTTGAGTTGAATACTATGCTACAACTCGTTTCCCCAAATATTGAATTGATGGGGCACTTTAAAGTTGTCATTTACTTGAAACGTTGGTATTTAGGTCTTGACTACAGCACTATTGAATTAGATTGATAGTTGGGAAATTAAGTGTCTAGATGCTATGTAAACACATCCTACAGCAGCACAATCGATCCTTTCTTGATCGTTGGCCCATTGCTTGGATACTCAGTGTGCCAACTTCTTAAGTCAACGCCAGAATTACTGTAGTTCATATCATTGGTATGCAATACTTGCTAAGCAATTTGCATCCTAAATCGATTGAATAGACCATCATCTATAGCCAATTAAACATTGTTGGTCTGTGATAAGGCTAGAGCTAGACCATGAGTCCCATTGACACCCACACTGCATTTTTATTGAACCTCCATGCGTTTGGCTGCCAGCCATACATTTGAGTGTCTATTTAATTGGTTAGGAGAAAATTACAGCTTCACAACATTTGTTCTCTACTAATTTAATCATCCCTTGCTGGCATATAAATGTAAGCTGAATTGGCAGCTATATCTCATGAAGAGTCTTTGGTGAGAACAATCTTGAAGGTGCAGCTATATGTGAAATTTGGTGAAAACAATCTTGAAGCAGAGTCAGACGTAGTACTCTTTGAAGACAAATATGATGGGAGTAGGCAATTAGTGGCTCAAACTAAAAGCCACTTATCTTGCAGTTCCATCCCTTATGGAATATTAACAAAAAAACGGAAAAAAATTGTGGAATTTCAAGTGTCTCTCCACATATGGATGGAACTGTCATCTTGAAAATCATATCGACACATCTTCTGTGAAGTAGAGGAACTTCCTCACTGTTCCTCAAACGTAGATGGAGAAGTCGATAGGGATGTTTTGCCTGCAATGTTGGATCCTCTGTATGATAGTTCAGTTTTTGTGAAGCCAGACGTAGTGGGTAAAAAATTCATAGATGTAGGCAGGCTAAATACCGAATCCTTGCAAGGTTCTTTGGGCTACAAGAGCGAAAAAACATAACAGCTGGGAAAGAATAGGAGAGGATGAAGGCCACAATTTAATGATGGTTGGAAAATTAATAATCTGTTTTTGAGTATGTCAATGTAACTTCTTCCTCGATGGACAAAAAATAGTACCTTAGCTTTTCTTATTGCCTTTATAAAATGAGTTAAGGTGGGTGGGCAATGATTGTTTTTGTATCGCAATGTTTCAGTTTGACTATTGACTCAGAGGCTACTGAATCACTGAAAAAGTTGACATTAGACCCTGAGTCAAAACCTGCAGAGGCCCCAGACACATAGAACCAGGTATATTTTTTCAAACTTCATTTATCTTTAGTTTTGGCTGACTGTTGGTAGCGGTAGTTTTTGTAGAATGGTTTCAATGGAACTTATGGTTTGGATAGTTTGCAGTATAACACTGATAAATCTTTACTTGATTTGTGTGTTTCTGATCTTTTCAGCCTTTATCAACACAAGGTGGGGATGTTGGAATTTCTGATCAAACTATGCTTAAGCTATCGGAGCATGAACTTTATCCCATAATTTTATCAAAGCATATTCTTCAAAAAACGACAGTGGATGACAAAGAGCATGTTAACATTGAAAGTGATTTGACAAAGATACTAGCAGGGATAGATTGTTGAAGATCAAGATGTTTGCTTCATGCAAGTGAACCAAGAAGACGATCGTGTGCTTGAGATAGTCACAAAGCTTACCTGGTGCTCCAAACACCACATATGATTTGATGGTCTTGCTACCGTAGAGTGCACATGTGCCAAAGAAAAGTAACAAATAAATGGTGCCATCGAAGTTGTTAAGTGCAAAAGATTGTTTCCAGGGCCAATCGATCAAGGAGATTGATGATAATTGTAGAGTTGTACAATTGACATCACATGTTAATATGAAGTCCTCATATACAAGCTTAATTAACATTGCAACCAATTGTCAATCCAACCACAATGAGTCTTAGTGGTTGGTATTGATTCACAATTTTGCCATTTATGCTTCTTAACTAAAGATTTATAAGAAGAATTGTTAACTTACCACTAATAAGTATTTCGATACTTGAACGAAGAGTGAGAATGCCTTCAATCACAAAGGTTAGGGTGCCTATATGATTGAGATTTGGATGGTGGAGACTTTGGAATTGGTTGAACAAATGGTGCAACATCTAGTTCTTGCGAAGTAGATTTGAGTGTTGACATAGTTGTAATAAAAAATTCATCAAGTGGTGCACGCTTTGGTTCGTGTGAAACACAAGTGGTTATTGGATCAAGGGAATTTGCATCTTAGAAATATTAGAATATCCAAGCCATGCTTGCATTGGGTTCATCTCATGAATAATAGGAGTGAGAATTCCCAACCTATGCTTCAAGTGCACCATCAATATAACCCATCTAACAATGCAATTTTGAACCAAATCTTTTAGTGTGCTTCTTGGTGTCGGGTGAAGATTGCTCATGAGTAGCCAATAGTGCATGAGAAGAAGTGGCATTCTAAGTGACGAGAAGTTCTTCCTTCTCTCCTATTTCAGAGTCAACAATAGGAGGAGAAGATTGCTCATGAGTGGCCATAAGTGCAAGAATTGGTGCATAAGTAAATGCATTAATCAAGGAGAGAATTTTGCTTGAGAAGTACTGAACATATTTCTCTAAAAGCAGTGCCTCTTGCTCCTTTGATTTATCCATGAGCTTTTCTTCAATGTCATTAATGCTCAACATATAGTTCTCAACAAGATTATTGCACTTATGAAAACCTGAAAAGTTAGAAATTCACAGTTTGCTAAGAGAAGCCTCTAACGTATATTTTTTACTTTTTCTAGTAAGAGGCTTCTTGTACTAGGCCTTGATTGAGGTGTTGTAGCTATTGGATGGATTTGTCCTTCTCATCCAATAGAGGAAGGGGATCATATTCATGTTGTAAATCCTAATATACATAAAAGAGACCTGCATTATTACTTTGAAGTGGAATAACTTCCTCATGAAGTTAAGAAACAGAGTCTTGCAAAAAAATTATCCAATCATGTTGTCGAATATTAGTTTCTTGCTATGAATCAACTTATTGCTTAAGTCTCGTACCAACATTTTGCAAGAAAATTATCTTTAAACAATAATTACCTTAGAAAGAAAATTTGAGTCCCTCGTCAAAAAAATATCCGAGGTGAAAAAGTATTGTCCATGGCCCCAACGATGGCCTCATACAAATAGCCCATTGCAAGGTTCAACACAAACCAAGTGAAGAATCGGTTCGTTA
The DNA here is from genome assembly GCA_027924585.1 of Larix kaempferi. NCBI lineage: Eukaryota > Viridiplantae > Streptophyta > Pinopsida > Pinales > Pinaceae > Larix > Larix kaempferi. The sequence goes on along the minus strand of BSBM01000591.1, from coordinate 7,068,142 downwards.
ATGGCACACACCTCTTGCATTCCCATCCAAAAACTCTTGGTACACTAGTTGGGCTACGACTTGCCTATTTGGTTTACTGATGTTTTATGCACAAACATCATGCTGATTTGAAAGAAACATTCTCTTCATCTATAACATAGAATTGAGGAGAGATTGAAAATAAATGAAGCTAATTGCAAAACCTATGATTTTAGAACATCCCATCTCATTACTCCCCGTGAATTGTCTCACGAGGTTGAGAACATATGCATGATTATATATAGGTTTGGAGACACTCCTGGCTAATTTAATGATATCCTTTATCAAAGAAATTTTTCCCATGTCCTCTATAATCAAATCAATGCAATGGGTGGCACAAAGAATCCAATAGAAGGTTTGATACATTTTCTGCGTGCATAAGCAACATGTGAGCAACCACACAATTAGTAACATTATCCATTATGACTTGGATAAGATGTTGTAGACATATATCTTGGATGAACCCATCAAACAACTCACATAATGATTGTGCATATTTAACATATGTGGATGCATCAACAGAGTTTATAAACAATGGTTCCCAAGATGACCAACCAAGAAATTGAGAGTGGTCTTGCCCTTCCGATACCGTTTGACATCATGACACTTCTAGTGGTCTCCCATGATTCCCTAAGTTCATCCATTCTACAAGTGAGATCAACTTTTCCACTTAATGGAGAGTCCCTCTCAACTTCTCATAGGTAGGGTCCTCGCAGCATGGGTCAACAAAAGCATCATCTTCAAGCATTGATTGGTATAATGGTTTGTTCTTGGCAATGTTGAAAGGAATGCCACTCCATAGAAAACATTTAATGAATTGTTAACTTCCTTCTCCCTTATTTTAACCAATGACCTAATAGAAGATTTTCCCTAGGAGTAGACCTCAAAAAAAAGGTGAGCTTGTCTAGGGCATCATGGAAGATGTGAATGAGGATTGGGTTTCAATACCATAGGTTCCCCCTACTCTTGAGAATCAAGTGTTTCTCGAGCTTCTTGCAAATCCTCTAGTTGCAATTTCGAGCCTCAATGATTCACTATTGTCTTTCTTCTTACCTATAAAAAGAATTGATTTAGTGGCAATTTGGATGTCCTTTGGGGTAGATGCAGGGCAAATTTCCACTTCATGCCCTATAATTATGGCAAGGTGGAATTTCAAGCCATCAATTCCCGTTGTTCATTTCTTCCCACACAACTTACACCTCAACCTCTATCAATTGTGAGGTTCAATTGGCTTGCCATATTCCAATAGTGGGTCCATTGCCTTCAACATCTTTTGTACGGCACTGTTTAAACCTAGGTCACAAAAAGAAATGGAAATTAATACAAAAGAATGCTACAAATGAAAATAGGCCTAGATAAGCATTAAATCTCCTATTTAAAATTGGCAAGAAGAGGCAAATGTCATGGACATTGCATACCCTATTCTAAATCTTAAGAATAAAAAAAAATGCAAGCCCTCAATAAAAGATGGTGACAAAACTCCTCTACCCTTGATCCCCAAACTTTGGTGAAGAAACGGTGATATTTTCCATCAAACTATGGTATCCTTGAAATTTTTTAGAATATCATAATATCATGTGATATATTGTGATATTTCCATTATTATCATGATATTGGCATCATTTTTTAAAATCACCACAAACTAACTAGTTTTCTTCTAGTAGTAAATTGTCATTTTAATGTTGAGAGACTGCACACTACAAAGCCTAATTCCATGCATAGATATTGGGCAGCCCAAGATGATGCTCACCAACATTCAAAAAAATCCACACCAACCTTTGTGTCGAATATGTATCTTAATGAGAAACACATACATTGATGTTAGGAGATAAAAGCATTTCCACACCAGTTTTCCCTTATGCTCATTTGAGAAAGCACTGGCACTGAAACATAAAATTAAGCAATGCCTTAACATGAAATATGAAGTCTCTCAATTTTCCTGACAATTATCCAATAGTTGGATCAAAACGTTGAGCAAGAGCAATCAACTTGAATGCAGCCTCCGCTTCTCTATAATGAAATCTGAATTTTAATTTCTGGTGGCAAACTAAATCTATATTCTGAACAGGCCATAATTAATGTTGAATTGTGCCCTTTTTGCTGTGTTTGATTGACCCCAAATGTTCCATGAGAAAACCTTCAGGAAGGAAAGTTCTTTCTCTATTATCACCGTTGCCACTTATGTTTTTCCTTTCAATGTTCGAAAAGAGTTGAATATAATGTGGTTGTCAACTGTGTGAGCCAGAGGTTGCACCCTTGGGGCAACAACATCAATCTGCATTTGGTATCTGGCGCCTACTGAGGTTGCTTTGCGCAAAGAGGCATCTTTAGGCTGGTTCTGAGGTGCTCTATTTGCATTAGAGCCTTTCCTTGTCACCAAGATTTTTTCCCTCTTGGCTAGGTTCTAGGCGGATATGATTTTCCTATACATTTTGTCATTAGGGAGCAGCCCTTGCTATGACAATCATGACTCTAGCATCAGAAGCACATATTTTTGTTGTTAATGCAGTACACTAGCTGGCTGATATTTGTATATTCAACCTAAATATTGATAATTCTTTCAGGTTATTTGAGAAGTTAACTTGCAGACAGATTTGCTGATTATGTCTAGGCGGAAACAAATTTTAGGTTCATGTCAAGCAAATGATTTTATAGAACTGGATCTGTGGACATGAAAACTCTACATAGACAAGATAATGGAGCTAAAGATAATTTTCTGCTGAGAAAATTTGATGAGTTAAGGCAATCATTGTCTTGTGGGAAACCTATGACCCACACTGCATAATGGTTGTGCAGCATTCTTGAATGCAAACTTGAAGGACTGGTCATATTACGGTTCATGGATCCCCTTGACATGCCCTTCATAGGGCTCCCAGGACTCTGTAACCCAATCCCTAATCATATTCTCAAATGGGATTCTATTTACAAAATAGGTCATGAAAGCATGCTGGCTATAATCAGAGCAAGCATCATTATATTCACCAACATAAAATTGCATAGGAAGAACAGAAACAGACTCAGACTTTTGGCAGAAACTTTATCGCCTTCCTTGTGCTATGCTCCTTTGTGGGGGGTGTAGAACGAGCAATGTGTAAATCGTGGGCCATTTTAGGCCCTGCCTAGCTGGCGAGAAACGCGAAAACACAGGACAAAAACCTAAATGCATAGAAAGGTGGTGGATCGAAAACATGCCAGAGCTTAAATTGATCAACAGCGTATGATGGTGGCAGTACAACATGCAAGCCTCATAGAGCCTCATTGCTTCCTATGGTTTTGAAGTTATTTATTTACATTGACAGAAAATTTGAAGAAGAGCGCCAATGGGGTTGTCTTTCAGTGGTAAGGGCAGTGGCTTTCAAGTGGCCTTCCTAGGTTCCAATCCGCCCAATGGCGTATGCATTAGCTTTGCCACTAGTGGGCACTTTATGGTTGTCCCCTCTGGGCCTGTTTGCCTGCTTAACCATGTCTTTGGGTTTGCTACTTGTGGGTTGTGTAATTTTTCCCATCTATCTTATCGAAGCACGATGTTTAAGTAAAAACATTGAAAAAGAGATAAGCTGTACCTCATGTTAGTTTATTCAGATATAATCTCTGCTGTTTGTTCCACATATTATCAAAAGCAAAAACAGTCATTGAGCAAGCACATGCTTCTTATGCTGAAGTTGCATGGAAATCTCTTTGGTTTTTATGCTTTAACATACCGCTACATTCTACAGGCCAGCCAATGCAAACAACGTACATAATCTGCTTTAAAATCTGACTGAGCTTACAAAAATGGTGATTCAATTAAGCTGGCTTCTCTTGTCTGACTCCTAAATGAAACATTTTGTGCTAAAGTTGAGTCCTATTCTGGCTATAACATTTGGATTAATGTCCTGAGTAAGTACAAAAGGTCTATTTGTTTTGCTACTTGTATAACCCACTTTGTTTGTCTGTTCTAATAGTCATATTAACAGTTCAACCCTAGAAGTTGCAACTAGTCAGAGATGAAGAGAACAATTTTAAAATAATTTTTGTTTTCACAGACATTGATATTTGCAGCACCACTACTATGGTACAATAAGGACCATTTCACAGTGCCCGTTATTGCTTACCAATTATACTATTGTTGACAGAATATGTTAGATTGGGAATTTTTCAAATCAGGGGGCCTAGGCTATATGATGTACTTTAGTAACTGTACTGTTTATTTAGTGATGCATAAGTTAGCTCAATACAAATTTATAATTGGATATGCACATGAAAATAAATGCAAGAATCAAGATATGGTGGAGAGAATAATAAATATCATATATTTAATATTACTAGTAGTATTAAATATGCAACGATACATTCCAGGGTTAGCCCAAGTAAGGATACCCAAGTAGACTGAACACATTTACTTCTCTGTCACCTATATCTCATCATAGACTACATTATAAGAGTACCTAAGACAGTTAATTTGGTATAACCACCTAACTAACCATACCTTTAATCATCTTAATTGCAGGTTATAATATTATATCACCAACATGTTATTACAACTATGAACACTTGAAACGTAATATATTAACATATACATTGACATTAGAGCTTGTTATTTGCTCCTCCATTGAGACATGGAGATTTTGTTATTTGAATCTTGGATATGCTTAACTCTAGAGCTCAAACTAAGCTTGCTATGGTTATTTGAATTTCCCAAGTGTTGTGGTCTAAAATAAGGTTGAAGATTTCAATGCCTTTCAGATGTCTTTTGATAAGGTTTTCGGGAAATGATATTGTTAAAATGGAACTAAATACATGTAGTTCAAATGGAGGCATTGCGAGTCCAAACCCATTGATTTCATAGTGTGTGCTTACACGGCATTAATATTTGTTGTGTAAGAGTTTAGAGATAGAGGTGGTGGAGAGAGAGAATCAAGTATTGATTATATTATTAATGCTGCAGCAGCAATAAATCTCACACTTACTGACCCCCATGGATGATTTTCCAAAGTTGACCCCCATGTGCAAAAATTGCACACTCCCTCACTGAGCAAAACCCTAGTTTCCAACATTGGCATACAAGATGACACTGGAGCCACCGGACCGGAGGGGAGGGGCACCCCTAGCACTATCCCGACGTCCTGAATCCAACGGAGTTGACAGTTCATCGATCCGAGCCACAGTCTTCATTCTATGGCTCGTTCCATCTCTCATCCAAAAGGCCTTCAAGGACACCTGTTGGATACCTACAGGTGGCATAGAACTCCAACCGTGCAACAAAACTAGGTTCTGGGGAGTCATGCAAGTGTGTCTAGGTAGGTTCCGGCCGAGAACACTAGCCTCAAGTTCCCGGTGGATGATTTTCCAAAGTTGACCCCCGTGTGCAAAAATTGCACACTCCCTCACTTAGCAAAACCCTAGTTTCCAAGATGGGCATACAAGATGACACTGGGGCCACAGGATCGGAGGGGAGGGGCACCGCTAGCACTATCCCAGTGTACTGAATCCAATGAAGTCAACGGTTCGTCGATCTGAGCCACGGTCTTCATTCTATGGCTCGTTCCGTCTCGCATCCAAAAGGCCTTCACGGACACTTGCTGGATACCTGGAGGTGGCATAGAAATCCAACCCAAACTGGCGAGCGGACTTGGATTCCATTGGCTCCCATAGGTCCACGTGGCCATTTTGTACCTGTCCACGATGGCCATGCACGTCCGGGGGCCTCCGGATGAGAAATGCACCCCTTTAGAGAATTTGGAATGGCCATCACTAAGCAAAACCCTAGCTACAGAGATGGCCCATTGGCACCACTTCTGGGCCTTTAAGAAACACAGTGGGGGGGGGGCCTAGCTTAAACCTGGCGTCTCGGACCCATCGGAATCGACAGATTCACAAACCGAGCCACGGTTCGGGTGCTACGGGCATTAGGGTCGGGCAGCCCGGGGCCATTCAGGGACACTTTGGGGGTTTTCCCTGGGGCCACGGAACCTAAACCGGCAAGCGGACTTGGATTCCATCGGCTCCCACAGGTCCACATGGCCATTGTGTACCTATCCACGATGGCCACGCATGCTCGGGGGCCTCCGGACGAGAAATGCACCCCTTTAGCGAGTTTGGAATGGCCATCACTGAGCAAAACCCTAGCTTCGGAGATGGCCCATTGGCACCACTTTTGGGCCCTCATGGCATGCTATGGGGGGTCCCCTAGCTGAAACCCGGTGTCCCAGACCCACCGGAATCGACAGAGTCGTGAATCGAGCCACGGTTCAGGCGCTACGGGCATTCTAGTCAGGCACCTCGGGGCCATTCAGGGACACTTTGGGGATTTGCCCCAGGGCCACAGAAATCAAACTAGTGAGCGGACTTGGATTTCGTCGGCTCCCACAGATCCACATGGCCATTGTGGACTTGTCCACGGTGGCCACGCACGCCTGGGGGCCTTCGAACGAGAAATGCACCCCTTTAGCAAATTTGGAATGGCCATCACTCAACAAAACCCTAGCTCCAAAGATGGCCCATTGGCACCGCTTCCGGGCCTTCAGGGCATGCTGTGGGGGGTCCCCTAGCTGGAACCCGTTGTCCTGGACCCCCCGGAATCGACGGATTCACGAACCGAGCCATGGTTCAGGCGCTACGGGCATTCTAGTCGGGCACCTCGGGGCCATTCACGAACACTTTGGGGATTTGCCCCGGGGCCACGGAACCCAACCGGTGAGCGGACTTGGATTCCGTCAGCTCCCATAGGTCCACATTGCCATTTTGGACCTGTCCACGGTGGCCACAAACGCCCGAGGGCCTCTGGACGAGAAATGCACCCCTTTAGCGAATTTAGAATGGCCATCACTGAGAAAAACCCTAGCTCTTGAGATGTCCCATTGGCACCGCTTCCGGGCCTTCAGGGCACACTATGGGGTGTCCCCTAGCTGAAACCCGATGTCCCGGACCCACCGGAATCGATGAATTTGCAAAATGAGCCACAGTTCGGGTGCTACAGGCATTCTAGTCGGGCACCCCGGGGCCATTCAGGGACACTTTGGGGATTTGCCTCGGGGCCACAGAACCCAAACCGGCATGCAGACTTGGATTTCATCGGCTCCCACAGGTCCACGTGGCCATTGTGGACCTGGCCATGGTGGCCACGCACGCTCGGGGGCCTCCGGACGAGAAATGCACCCCTTTAGCGAATTTGGAATGGCCATCATTGAGCAAAACCCTAGCTCCGAAGATGGCCCATTGGCACCGCTTCTGGGCCTTCAGAGCATGCTGTGGGTGGGGCCCTAGCTGAAACCTGGCATCCCGGACCCACTGGAATTGATGGATTCGCGAACCGATCACGGTTCAGGCGCTACGGGCATTCTAGGCGGGCACCCCAGGGCCATTCAGGGACACTTTGGGGATTTGCCCCGGTGCCACGAAACCCAAACGGACAAGCAGACTTGGATTCCATTGGCTACCACAGGTCCACGTGGCCATTGTGGACCTGTCCACAGTGGCCACGCACGCCCTAGGGCCTCCGGACAAGAAATGCACCCCTTTAGCGAATTTGAATGGCCATCACTGAGCAAAACCCTAGCTCCAAAGATGGCCCATTGGAACTGCTTCTCGGCCTTCAGGGCATGCTATGGGGGGGGTCCTAGCTGAAACCTAGCATTTCGGACCCATCGGAATCAACAAATTCACGAACCGAGCCACGGTTCGGGAGCTACGAGCATTCTAGTCGAGCACCCTAGGGCCATTCAGGGACACTTTAGGGATTTGCCCGGGGCCACGAAACGCAAATCGGTGAGCGAACTTGGATTCCATCGGCTCCCACAAGTCCACGTGGCCATTGTGGACCTGTCCACAATGGCCAAGCATGCTCAGGGGCCTCCGGATGAGAAATGCACCCCTTTAGCAAATTTGGAATGGCCATCATTGAGCAAAACCCTAGCTCCAGAGATGGCCCATTGGCACTGCTTCCGGGCCTTCAAGGCACGTTAGGGGGGGTCCCCTAGCTAAAAATCGACGTCTCGGACCCATCGGAATCAACGGATTCGCGAATCGAGCCACGGTTCGGGCACTACGGGTATTCTAGTAGGGCACCCTGGGGCCATTCTAGTAGTGATAACAAGTTTACTGTCTGTTGAGTCTGATACTACATCCAGGAGCCGCTCAACAAACTTTGAGATAGAAAGCTTTGTAATTTTAGGATACTGATTCAACCACTCATACAGTTTCTCACCTTCTCGAGGATCTAAATTTATAATTTCCTTCTGGGTAGATTCAAGCATTCCCGAGGATCTAAATTTGTAATTGCCTTCTGGGTAGATTCAGGCATAGAATAACATTTGGCGGCACTTCCAAGCTCCCCAGACCATTTGGTTAGCCACAATATGTGCATCTCCTTCGACGAAAGATAAATTCTAGTGTGGGCGATAGCATTTGATACACTAGCCAAATCTATGTTGTTGGAAGAACTTACATATTTCCACAAAGGAGCGTTTTGCAGGTGACTTGAAAATCCCTTCCAATTTTCAGCAATAAAACAAAGAAGTTCAAAGTACAGATTTTCAGGCAAACTTGTCAACCAATCAAACAACCGAATATAGGGAGATAACCACTCCCCAAAAGTTCAAGCTATTATAAAACTCTTGTTTATCAAGATAAGGATGGACTATGTGTACATTACGAGAATACAGATGAATGAAGTCGCTTTGATGAACTTGTCCTCTTGCTTTCTCCAGAATGTGTTTAAAAGCAGGGAGTATTGTTCGAGCTTCTATTGGTATACATAAACGTTTATTCCCAAAGATGAAGTCACATAAAACCACTTCCTTAGCTTTCAATTGGGTTTGAATGGCATCTCTAACTTGTGTTAGCTGTGGATAACGAGGAATATGAAAGGGAAGGTACCCATAGACCCAAGTTTTCGATGATAGAGGTGAAGTACCACTTATCAGAGCATGAAAAGCTGCACAAAAGGCTAATGGAACACAATGAAGGATTCCCTGGTTCCGGCAAGTATCCAGCAGGTGTCTCTGAAGGCCTTTTGGATGCGAGATGAAACAAGCCATAGAATGAAGACCGTGGTGGGTCACGGATTCTAGGGCTAGAATAGGTTAATAGGGCTACATTAGTTTTCTAGGATTCTAGATTAGTTTCTGAGGGTTAGATCAGTGTTTCTAGGGTTAGTTTAGCTTTCTAGGATTTCTAGGGCTAGATTATGTTTCTAGGATTCTAGATTAGTTTCTGAGGGTTAGATTAGTGTTTCTAGGATTCTAGATTAGTTTATGAGGGTTAGATTAGTGTTTCTAGGGTTAGTTTAGCTTTCTAGGATTTCTAGGGATAGATTATGTTTGTAGGTTTATATTAGTGCTTCTAGAGTTAATCATGCATGAATAAACAATCACATGGCTATAAATCATAACTCAGACATCAAATAAACGATATAAGATAACGATATCAAATAAACTATCTAACATGAATAACATTAACCATGCATGAATAAACAATCACATGGCTATACTATGTACCTCAGTCAATTAGGCCTTCTGGATCCTCTCGTTTTTTTATTGTTTCAAACAACCTCTCATGCTCCACATGAGGTAGTAAGTAGCGCACCTTGTTTAATGACTTCGTTGACATTGTTTACAGTTGGATGTTTGTACCCACGATCAAGTGCGTAAAGCGATACACCTGCGACCCTGGTCTATAATATGTGTATGTGGAGCCATTTCTCTTTGGTCCCTTTCCATCCACTGTAAGATATTCCCCCTAAACAACCATCGAGCCAGTCGGAAAGGTAATGCCTTCACTATCCATTAATGATGCGAGGAGGGTTTGCTTCCCCTGGATGCATTATGCCAACCAATAATTCATCCCAATTGCATTATCTGTCGGAGCGACAACTGCGTAGATGTGTCCTGCAAAAATACATTTTAAGGTCATATTCCAACAAGTAGTGGTTTGATAACTTGGATAATTACAAAAACAAGGAGGGAACTGGGATATGCATGCAGAAGTGTTTACCTGGCTGTACAAGATGAGATATATGATCATATTCATTCGAAATAGAGGATTGGCCTTCCTCTAACTGTATTGTTTCAACAACTGCACATGGGTCCACTACAAGTGATACATGATCCCATTCATCAACCCAATCCATTGATTCACACTCATCCCACTCACAACTGCTGCAAGACCCACAAAAGCAAGCAAGTTTTCGCATCCACATTGCAAATAAGGGGTTGTTTGAGCGTCGAACCGAATGAAATCCATGAGTGCCTTGCACAGTACTACAACTATAAGAACGTGATTGATCTATATCAACTACATTCCAAAAATTTCTGACAACATGTCCTCTACCTGTTTGTATGTGTTGCTCCGTGGTTCGATCTGACATTTTTTCTTTGCACCATCGAACCGTGGATTCAGCATTCCGAATATGAGAACCTCCCATGCACCTCATCTCCTCCCTTCGTAGGGAATTTTTGAGACATGCACCAGCCCCGTTGTGCTCTCCCTTTCCATGCCCGGTCTCAAAATAGTTCCATACATGCAGCACATCATAAGTCTTGTGCAAAATACTCAACCACTGGAAAACACGTGCATTTTTGAACTGGCCTGCACAACCATCTGACCATATCCAATGTTGATCCATCTAGCGCATGCGCATCCTTGCTGAATGTTGTAATGTTTGGTGGGTAACGTTCACTGTATTTATTTCCCAACAGATATAAATGTGTCGGGTTATGCCTAGAGCCCCTCCCCATAAAGATCCCCTCCCCCATAAAGGCCTTTAGGACCTCTTCTAACCCATAATCCCTAAGTGCATTTAAGTGCTTCTAGGTGTTTAGGGGTTTAAGGGTATATTTACAAATTTGTGTATTTTGATTTCAAAACATTAATTTAATTTTCAATTAGAAACATATGTATTACATCAAGAATAATTAAATACATAGTATATATATTAATGTTGTATAAAGTGATGATGTATACAGTGATGATAATGATGATAATGATGATGATCATCATCATCAACACAGTGCTCATCATCATCAACTTCATCATCATCATCATCATCATCATTGTGAGGATGAGGATGAGGATGATGATGAATATGAGTACAATGATGAAGGTGATGATGATGACGAATATGATCATCATCAAAATCATCATATTCGTCATCATCATCTTCATGAGTGACCATCATCACCATCACCATCATCATCATCATCATCACCATCATTGTCATCATATGATCATGGTCATGATCATCACTGTCTTCGTCATCATAGTAGTCATGTTCGTCTTCGTCATCATACTCCATAATCATCACCATCATTGACATCTTGGTCATCATCTTCGTATCATCATCATCATCATCATCTTCATGATGATGATGATGATGATGACGATGATGACAATGACGAAGATGTTGTTGGAGATGATGACGAATATGCAGCACATCATCATCATCATCGTCTTCGTCGTGATGATATGATGATGAGGAGGAGGAGGAGGAGGAGGATGATGGTGGTGGATGATGATGATGACTAATTTGGAGATGATGACGATGATGATGATGATGATGATGATGATGGTGGATGATGATGATGACTAATTTGGAGATGATGACGATGATGATGATGATGATGATGATTATGAAGATGAGGAGGAATATGCAGCACATCATCATCATCTTCATCTTCATCATTAACATGATCATCATCGTCAACTTCCTCCTCCTCCTCATCATCATCATCATTGTGAGGATGCGGATGATGATGAGGATGATGAAGATGATGACCATATGATGATCATGACAGTAATCATAATAGTCATCTTCATCATCCTCATCATACTCATCATCACCATCATCCTTATCATCATCATCTTTGTCATGATGATATGATGATGATGATGATGAAGATCATGATGAAGATGATGATGATGATGATTATGACTAATGGAGATGATGATGAAGATGATGACGAATATGCAGCACATCATCCTCATCATCATCATCATCTTCATCATCATCAACAACATGATCATCATCATCATCTTCATCATCATCATCATCATCATCATCATTGTGAGGACGAGGATGATGATGATGATGATGATGATGGTGGTGGTGGTGGTGGATGATGATGAATATGAGTATGATGATGAAGATGATGATGATGATGACGAATATGATCATCATCATCAAAATCATCATATTCATCCTCATCATCTTCATTAGTCATCATCATCGCCATCTTCATCATCCTCACCATCATCATCATCATCATATGATCAAGGTCACGATGATCATTGTCTTCGTCATCATAATCGGCATCTTCATCATCCTCATCATACTCGTCATAGCCATCTTCATCATCATCATCATCATCATCATCATCGTGGTGATAATGATGATGAAGATGATCATGTTGATGAGGATGATGTGCAGCATATTCGTCATCATCTTCATCATCAACATCATCATCATATCCATTAGTCATCATCATCACCATCTTCATCGTAATCATCATCATCATGTTAGTTTTTTCAGAATTTACTTCAATTTGATCTAGGATCTTAACTGAGAGAACAACATGTACAGCATATCTACATCATATAAATCATGGACACAATAACGCAAGCACACAAGAGACATAGAGTTTACTTGGGGAAAACCATAAAGGTGAAAAACCCCAATAACTTCCTCAGAGATAGATAGAGCAATGATACAACCCAAGCATAATAGATAGACATCTCCTAACAGCAGCTTCTCCTCCTCCACAAGTGCACCACTCTCCAAAGAGTGTGTGTGAGAATAGAATGATCAAATAGAGTGCCTCCTGCACTCTATTTATTTTTGACTTGACTTGCCTAATAACATTTACTAGGTCGGCCTCAACTTAACCACATAACACAATGTTGACTGGGTCGACCCCCAATAGGGTGGTCTAATAACCCTTTGACCCACATGACTTATATAGGGCGGACCCCAACAAGGTGGTCTAATAACCCATCAAGTATAAGTTACAACACTTACAATATAAATGACGACACTTCTGTATAGAGGAATAATAATATCTCTATAGGAATACAATATACATATATGTGAAATACATTCCAAAGTTACATATACATCAACACTCCCTCTTAACTAGGAAGGTATTTCTTGACACAGGTCTTCTAGCACAAGTCTTCTTCTCTAGATCATCGTCAGCGAATCATCGTCCTAAATCATCGTCATCATCACTGGTTCTGATATCTCAATCAATCTCTGAATCTACTTGTCATAGGAAGTTCTACAGAGCTAGTCCTTTTTCATACTGGATGTAGGCCCACCACCTGCAAGTCTTCATCATCACTGGCCATACTGTGGAATCCTCAGGACTTATTATGTGCGTCACAAAACCTGGCTGAAGCATCCTAGGTTGTTACGAGCACTCAGCTCTACCTGTCGGATCTCCCAGGAGCATATTACATGTGACCCCATCACAAAACCTGGCTATAGCATCCCAGGCTGTTACGAGCACACAGCTCTACCTGTCGGATCTCCTAGGAGCACATTACATGTGATATCGCCACAAAACCTGGCTGTAGCATCCCAGGCTGTTACGAGCACTCGGCTCTACCTGTCGGATCTCTTAGGAGAATATTACATGTGTTCATGGCAAAACCTGGCTGTAGCATCCCAGGATGTTACGAGCACTCAGATCTACCTATTGGATCTCCCAGGAGCACATTACATGCCATAGGACAAAACCTCGAAAGATCATCCCAGGCTGTTATGAGCACACAGCTCTACCTATCGGATCTCCCAGGGCTGGATTATATGTCCTCCCAAAGCAAAACCTTGAAAGAGTGTTTGCCAGATATCCTAGGGCCACATTACATGCCATAGGAAAAACCTCGAAAGACTATCTGCAAACCTCCCTAGGCTGGATTATATGCTTATCTGCACAACCTGTCCACGGACACAGAGTATCATCCTGATACTCTCCATACATCATCCTGATGTACATGATCATCCTGATCATCATCACTACATCGTCCTGATGCATGTCATCTGGAGAAACATCCTGAAGCTCGTCATCCATGATCATCCTGATCATACAATGCATCCACCTAATGCATACCAAGTATCTACCTGATACATATCATCATACATGATCCACCTGATCATACAATATATCCACCTGATACTTACACAGATACATGATCCACCTGATCATACAATGTATCCTCCTGATATATATCAACATACATGATCTACCTGATCATACAATGTATCCACCCGATACATATATAGATACATGGTCCAAGCATCCAACATGATGCATATACCGAGCAGTAACTAGAGCATCGTCCTGATGCTCATCATCCAACACTTACATCCATAGTCATGTGAAGGATCCTCCTCTCATCATGCTTGGAATGGCTCCAGCAAATGTGTCCATCACTTCTTCCTCGAAGTGTCATCAATATGAAGAACATCAAGCCTCTCTCTGAAGTACTCGAACTTCACTCTGGCTAGTGGCTTTGTCAGCACATCTGCAATCTGCTCATCCGTCCCAACATACAGGAGCTTCACTGCTCCTCTCTGCACCATATCCCTGATATAGTGATATTTGATCTCAATGTGCTTTGACCTGTAGTGAAACATCGAGTTCTCAGATAGCTTCACACAACTCTGGTTGTCACAAAAGATACCAGTAGTCTCCGGCGGGAGATCAAATAACTCATACAGTAGCTTCCTGAGCCATACTGCATCACAACTAGCTGAACAAGCTGCAACATACTCTGCTTCGACTGTACTCAGTGCTACGCAAGATTGCTTCCTGCTAAACCAAGAGATCACACCTGATCCCATACTGAAGCAGCACCCAGAAGTGCTCTTCCTATCTGCAACACTGCCTGCCCAGTCTGAATCAACATAACCCTGCAGGTTAAACTTTTGATTTGTATCATAACTGATCCCATAATCAATTGTACCCTTCAGGTACCTCAGAATATGCTTTATAGCAACTAGGTGAACACCTCTGGGATCTGTGAGGAACTGGCTCAATGTGCCCACCGCAAAGCAAATATCTGGTCTCGTGTTTGTCAGGTACATCAAGGACCCAATCATCTGACGATACACAGTGACATCAACCAGATGAGATGAAGCATCACACAGAAGCTTCAAGTTTGATGCCATAGGTGTGGCCATGGCCTTGCAGTCCATCATCCCAAACTTCTTCAGGATCTCTACTGCATACTTCCCTTGTCCAAGAAAGATTCCATCTGCACTCTGCCACACCTCCATGCCTAGAAAGTAGTGCATCATACCCAAGTTCTTCATCTCAAACTCGGCAGCAAGCTTCCGCTCCGTGTCGGTAATCAATCTATCCTCACTTGTAACAACCAGGTCATCCACATACAAAAGTAGTATCAATGGATTGCCTTCCTCAACTAGTAAAGGTTGGAATCTGCTTTACTCTTGGTAAAACCCAAACTGGATAGAAAGCCATCTATCCTGCCATACCAGGTCCTGGGTGCCTATCTCAAACCATATAGGGCTTTCTTCAGTTTGCACACATGTGACTCTCGGTCATGTGTCTCAAACCCGAGTGGCTGCTCCACATACACTTCCTCTTCGACTACACCATTCAAGAAAGCTGTCTTGACATCCATCTGGTGTATCTTCCATTTCATCACTGCAGCCAGAGCAAGTATTGATCTAATGGAAGTGTATCTGAATATAGGAGCAAAAGTCTCTTCATAATCAATTCCTCTTTCTGGGAGAAGCCATGAGAAACAACCTCGCTTTGTCTTTCTCCATGCTACCATCTGCAACATGCTTGATCTTATATATCCACTTGGAAATCACAACAAACTTCCCTTCAGGTCTTGGGACTACATCCCAAACATCATTCTTCATGATTGACTGGTACTCCTCGATCATGGCATTCTTCCATTACTTCATCCCAGATCCTGGGAACTTCAATATCTTCAATATCTTCAATAGATATCTTTGTTGCTGAAACAAATGTTGTAGTCCTTCTTTTGTAGGTGATGGTATACGATCTTTCCTACAAAACAAGTTAAATTGCATGATTAGAAACATCTCATAGTTTTCAGAACAAATTCTTCCACATAAAGAAATATGTGATACAGTCATGTAATTATTTTAGCCAATGCAATCACATGCATATTAGTAGTATATTGTTCATTAATGCAATTATTCTAATATGCATAATACACAACCTAAGTCTAGGAACATAAGCATATACATCATTGAACAATATTATTTAAACAAACAAATATGTAAGAAATGACAATTCAAATACTTATGTTTGTTTGGTTGTTGGGTGGACTCCCTCTGAATCTTTTTAACTCCATTCTGATTTGGATTGTGAGAAGTGGTCGACTCCCTCTGAATATCTACATCCTTGCAGAAACTACTGAAGTGTGCTCCCTCTTGATCTTTACTTCCTGGATTACCTGTCCTTGAACTTATATCCATCCTCGATCACTATGCATGCTTACAAGTATCATTATTGTGATATCCTCAAGATCTCATACATAATCATACATTTATTAGTATATTCTCAATACTATCAAAACACAATAATCTTAAACATGTATAGTCATGATCATTTCAAACACAAATAATAAACATTAGTATTCAAGGTTTCAGGGAAGAATTCTTTTACTCATGCATATTCTTATTTGATCATAGGACTCTTCTGGTTAGTCAAATCATCAATCAAGATAAGAGACATAATATGGATAAACCCTTGATTACTTACATTTCTAACTTTATGAATAAACATAACCAATCATACCAAGTATACTTATATAAGGGATCCTAACGCAAGGTAATATTCTAACTTGATATAGAAAAACATACCTAGATTACTATGTTAGCTAGTTATGTCTAACACACCCGCATGATGTCTTCTGGTTCTCTTCAATGACTTGTGCTAGTAACCTGCATGTCTCATAAGTTAACCATTGTAGAACCAAGTTATACATACCTCGTAAGTAGATATTCTAAGTGATCCATGACAATGGATGAATCTTTGTCTTCATGTCACCATAATCATATGTTCTTGAACTAGAACATGATTTGTCTTTCTTGGTGTACCTTTCATGTTAGCAGACAACATAAACCTCATACAACACCATAATGCATTAGTACAATTATAAGTGTCAAAACCCTAATCAATGAATATCTTCTATCATGCATTCATAATTTTATTAAGGTGATATGACAAGTCTAAATTTAATCAAGATTGTACTAACCGTAATAATATGAAGACAAACAAACCATAAACTTAATCATGAACAAATCTCGAAACATACCTGGATAAGTCATACATGTTAAGATTGCTTGTAATCTTCTTGTGTAAATCCTTAGCCTTATCTCCCTCTGAAACTAGAACTTCTTCACATATGCAGGTGACCAATCCATTTTCTTTTAGGATTAACCCAATCCACTTGATTTGCAGGAACTGGATTTGGAGCTGGATTAGGGTTTGTCAGAGAAACCCTAAAAATTCAAACTTTGAATTTCAAACTTCTGAAAGGATAGAAAGATGCACCTTGATGAGCTGATCAAGCTGGTATACTCAGAATTTGAAAACTGCAAAGTTTCACCCCTCAAAATTGCCTTTGAAACTTCCGGATCTTCTGGACACGATCCCAAACTAGGGTTTGATAAAGCCCACCCTTCTGCCCAGCCAAAAGGTTCAATGCAAAGCTCTAAACTTCGATTTTTCTGAGGAGCTTCCAGCTATGGTCATAGACTTAAAAAAATCCAACTTTTGCAAAAGCCCTAATTTTCCATTTTTCCGATCAAAGTCTCGAACTAGGGTTTGATCAAGCTCGGCCTTCTACCCAGCCAAAAAATTTGATCTTGGTTAAGACTGCATGTCTGAGGTTGAAGGGTCATGCCTCATTGTGGTGGGACAATGTACAAGTTGACAGTCAAGAAGGGCAAGGAGAAAATCAAGTCTTGGGATAAGATGGTCTCCAAGTTGAAAGGAAATTTCTTGTCGAACGACTATGTAATTTCCTTGTTTAGGAAGTTGTAGAACTTTCAACAAAAGGAGATGACCGTGAAGCAGTACACGGAAGAGTTCTATAGATTGTCGATAAGGTCGGTCCAGACCGGCGAAGGAGAAGAAGTTGTCGCTATGTATGTGAACGGCTTGAAATATGCCATTCAAGATGAATTCAGCATGTCCAGATTTAGAGCAGTTGGTGAAGCCTACCAGTTAGCTCTGAAGGTAGAAGAGAAATTGTCAAGGAATTCCGTAGCGACCAGAGGTAGAATGACTGGTCGGGTGTGAGGAATGTTTCCATGAAAAACCAAAGTAGTGGTTACAGGAAGGAAACTATCGAAGATAGTTGACATGCGGAAGAGACATCGACAAGGGAGAAAGTGAAAGAAAACCGACGCGATGGTCGAGAGAACCTCAGTCGAGGTGCATATGGTCGAGGTGGTCCATTAGACAAAAAATGAGCTAACAGACCAGCCATAATATGTTATAAGTGTCGTGGAGCGGGACACAAGGCATATGAATGCCCAGAGAACCTACTTGATGCAAAGGAGTCAAAACCCAGACATCGAAGAGATGAGCAAGTCGACAAGAGGGAAGAGTCGGCATCCGATAATAGTAGAGAGGAGAAAATAAGGAACCGAAGTCTGATGGTCAGCGGAGCATTGGTTCAAGAAGACAAACGCGATGAGCAAGAGTCAACACAACGAAAGGTGATCTTTCGAACGAAGGTGCGAATCGGCGAATGGCGTTGCAAGACCACATTTGATGGCGGAAGCACTAAGAATCTTGTGTTGACAGAGGTCATCGACAAGATCGGGTTGAAGTGTCGAGAACATCCACACCCATACAAGATCTCATGGTTGGAAAAAGGACACCATGTGAAGATGACCAGACAGTGCCTGATTAACTTCAAGGTTGGGAAGTTAGTGGACAACGTACTGTGCGACGTAATCCCAATGGACGTGTGCCATCTGTCGTTAGGAATACAATGCTAATATGATCAGAAAATGATCTATGAGGTCGAGCCAACACAGTCACAGTGTGGAAGAATGGCGTGTAGAGAACTCTTAAGCCGAAGCCAGAGGAGTAGACCAGTTGTAAGCATGGCGAGTTGAACTTTTGGGAGAAGCAAGTGTTGATGTGTTTAGCAAAAGAATTCCTCATGGAAGAGGAGAAGCAACAAGGATGTTTTGCGATCATTCCAAAGGGACCATGTGTCAAGAAGGCAACAATGGAGGATAAAATTCCGGTCGAAGTTGGAAAGATGCTTGAAGAGTTTCAGAGCATAGTAGTCGATGAGACACTGATGGGATTGCCACTGACAAGGAGCATATCCCATCAAATCGACTTGATTCCAGGGTCGAGTCTACCAAACAAAGCACTTCATAGGATGAGTCCGACAGAAGGTCAGGAACTCAATCGATAGGTCCAAAAGTTGTTGGATAGAGGGTTAGTCAGAGAGAGTCTGAGTCCATGCACGGTACCAGCAGTATTAGAGCCGAAAAAAGGTGGAGAATGGAGGATGTGTATAGACTCAAGAGCTATCAACAAGATCATGATCAAGTATCAGTTTCCATTACCAAGAATGGACGACTTGATGGATTGTTTGAGTGGAGTGAATTACTTCAGGAAGATAGACCTGAAGAGCGGTTATCACCAGATTCAGGTTAGAGAAGGGGACAAATGGAAGACAACACTCAAGAAAAAATAAGGGTTGTATGAGTGGTTAGTCATGCCATTTGGATTGACTAATGCACCCAATACATTCATGCGGTTGATGAATGAAGTGTTGAAGCAATTTTTGGGAAAGTTTGACATAGTCTACTTAGACGACATTCTGATTTTCAGTCGAACCAAGACAGAACACTTGGGGCACACTCGACAGGTATTGCAGATGTTGCAGGAAGAGAAGCTGATGGTGAACCTGCAAAAGTGTTTCTTCATGAAGGAAGAACTGGTATACTTGGGATTCATAATCTCGGGTAGAGGGTTGGTGTTGGACCCAGAAAAGGTGAAGGCGATATTGGATTGGCCTGAACTGACGAGCGTGACTGGAGTGAGGAGTTTCCATGGACTTGCCACTTTCTACAGGAAGTTCATCAAGGGATTCAATTGGATTTGTGCACCATTGACAGAGTGCATGAAAAATGGCGAGTTCAAGTGGACGGAAGCATCCCAACAACCTTTCGACAAGTTGAAGGAAAAGGTCACTGAGATCCCAGTGTTGGCGCTCCCAGATTTCAACAAATTTTTCCAGGTCAATTGCAATGCAAGTGGAATAGCAATTGGAGCAGCGTTGATCTAGGAAGGCCAACCAATTTCATTCTTCAGTGAGAAGTTGGATGATGCGAAGTGGAAATATTCGATGTATGACCAGGAATTTTATGCTATTGTCCAAGAATTGAAGAAGTGGAGGCATTATCTGTTGCACAAGGAATTTTTGTTCTACATAGATCACCAAGTGCTAAGGTATCTGAATACTCAGTCAAAGTTGAATCAGCGGCACATGAAATGGGTCAAGTTCCTATAGGGATATATGTTCATGTTGCGACATAGGTTGAGCAAGTCGAACAAGGTTGTCGATGTGCTGAGTAGAAGAGTTGCGTTGCTGAACACCATGACCGTTCAGGCAACATGAATAGAGTTGGTGAAGACAGAGTATGCTACCGACGGGGATTTTGCGAAAGCATGGGAGGCTTGGATGAACCATGGAGTGTCGATAGGACTCCATACTTGGATTATTTCGTCCAAGAAGGTTATCTGTTCAGGGGAAAAAAAAATTGTATTCCCAGAGGATCAGTTAGAGAGAACCTAATTCGAGAGTTGCATAGCGGTGGATTAGCAGGTCATTTTGGCATCGACAAGACTAAGGCATTAGTTGAAGAAAAGTATTATAGGACAGGGATGGCGACAGATGTCGGAAAGTGGATTCGACAATGTAGAGTTTTCCAATTGGAAAAAGGAAGAAGTCAGAATGCGGGGTTGTATACACCGTTGCTAATACCGAATACCCCATGGGAACACCTGAGCATGGATTTTTTGTTAGGATTGCCAAAGATGCAGCAAGGGAGCGACTCGATATTTGTTGTAGTTGACATATTTTTGAAAATGGCACACTTTATTCCGTTTTGGAAGACAAGTGACGCCACAGGAATTGTTGTACTATTGTTCAAAGAAGTAGTCAGATTGCATGGGTTGTCGAAGAGTATCACATCGGACTAAGATACCAAGTTTATGGGGCATTTCTGGAGAACCCTATGGAAGAAAATTAACACGAAGTTGCAATTTAGCTCGACATATCATCCATAGATAGATGCGAACAAACCAAGGTGGTGAACAAATGTTTGGGAAACCTTCTGAGATGTTTGACGACCGACAGACCCAAGCAGTGGGAGAACATGTTGGTGCAAGCAGATTTTGCATACAACAATTTTGTGAATCAGTCGACAGGTTTGAGCCCATTCCAAATTGTTCAAGGAAGAAGCCCACATGTAGTGGTGGATTTGGTCGAGTTGCCAACAGAAATTAGGAAAAGCATGGATGCTGAATCATTCACATAGCACATGAAAGAAGTTCATGAAGATGTGCACAAGGGCATAGAAAAGAGAAACACGACATACAAGTTGAGAGCCGACAGGAAGAATAGACTACAGTTTTTCAGCGAAGGAGACTTGGTCTATGCTCATTTGCAGAAGGAGAGATTTCCGATAGGGACGTATAACAAGCTGAAGCTGAAGAAGATTGGACAATGTAAGATTCTGAAGAAAATTTTGGACAACGCTTATGTGTTGGATCTGCCGAATGACTTGAGCATTTCACCAACGTTCAATGTATCATATATGTACAAGTTCAAATAAAGTTCAAGAAACGGAAGCGTAGAAGTGTCGAACATCGACTGGAGGGCATAGATTCCAGATTGACACAAGGAGGAAATCACAGAAGTAATAGAGGAACGCGAAGTCAGGCGTACGCACAGTTTGCGAAGGAAGGAATACTTAGTGCGATGGAAAGATGATTAGTTGGAGGAGGCGACATGGATTTCCAAAGAAGAGTTTAGGAGACTGACAGAGCAATCGAGTTCTTTTTCACCTAGGTATTCTGATGCAGGAGCATCGAGACCTAGGAAGATCAGTCGAAGTTGATCGACATGAGGATACCAACCAGAGGGAGTGTCGACGACCACTGGTGCGGATGAGCAGGTTGGCTGTCGAAGTGAACAAGTTGAGCAAAAGTTGTCAAAGCAGTCGACAAGAGTGAAGAATTCGAGAGTCAACATGTCAAGGTCGATAGATGACAGTCGATAGTCAACATGTCAATGTCGATAGGCATTGACATGTCAATGTCGATAAGCGACAGAGTTTCCGCAGAGTCGTAGCAAGGTCGACATGTTGTCAGACTATGATATCAACAGGTTGGGCATGAGCCAAGCAAGGAGGAAGGGGCGGACTGACGAAGCCTTGGGTTGTGAAGGAAGCCGATAGGTGAGTCGAAGCTGACAGATCAAGACAGTATGGTCGACATGACAGATTACTGTAGCTTGTCAGAGGGAAGCATAGAAGTCAAGGAGAGTACGTGGCAACAATTCAGGGTTTCTAAGGAAGTTAATAGCAGTTATTGAAGGTGGGTGAAGACATGATAGATGTCGTCACAGGTAGAGGCTGTGCATCACGGTCAGGGCGCTGACAGTTGCAGGTCTATAGGATTGTGCAAGGATCGACTGACAGAGGATGCATGTCTCGGGAATCGTAGTGGTCTCGGGAACAATAGCAGCAGAGTAGAAGGATTGTACGTAGGTGCAAAGAAGAGGGAGGATTACATTATGTTGGAGTAGCAGAGCAGAGTTCGGGGAGAAGTTCTGTATATTGGAGAGAATAGTCACACAAATTCTAAACGCAGAGAAGATCGAACCATAGCTCAGAGTTTCGCAGCAAACCAGGAGAGGGTGAGGTCGACACATTGAGAGAGCACACCATAGTTACTTATGTATTGTAATGGATGAGGCTGATAAATAGTTAGTTATTTGTATCTATAGTTATTCTGCATTGTAACCGATTGGTAGAAGTAATATAAGCCACTTCTGTCATCCTGTTTTACACCTTGTTTGTGTGAGCATTACAGTTGTGTCGTGTGTATCATTAAGCAAGAACCTAAAGGTCCTAAGGTGCATTCTGTCAAAGATAAACAATTCCCTATGTTCTTCTTCATCATCAGCCATGGTAGGATTGGAACTAGAGCTGACGAAGAAGTTATCACAGTATGGGTTATAGTTGGAATCATATTCTTTGTCTCTATTGAGAAATTCGAATTCAAGGTGTTCGGAACTGGCATTGCTCATAGGGAGGTTAGGCAGAAAATGTCCAAATTTCTCTCTCCTTAGCCGAGGAAGTCATGGTAATTGTTTTTTTTCAATATTTTCCAAGGGTGTTTTTAAGCTTTCTCCTAAAGTTTAAGCACCTCCCTGGAAATGAAGCCAAAAAGGGGTGGCAGTCAGAAATGCTTACCTTTTTTACATGTATTAGTTCAAGAACCTCACTTTAAATATCAACCAGGGGACGTACAAACTTCAAAGGTATTCTGCACTGTATGTGCACTATCAATAGAATCTTATCTTTGGATGATCGGATTTTGGGGAGAAATATGGGAATGCATAAACCTATTATGATGGGAGCAGACGTCTAAGGGATGAAGGTATAAATCCTAATCTAATGAAATCAAAAGCATAGACCTATCTATTAAAAGCATGAATCTATTTGACTAAAATCCAAAGCATAAACTTATATGTTGAAAGCATAATTGAAATCCAAAGCATAAACCTATATGTTTGAAAGCATAAATCTTTTAAATGAAATCGAAAGAATATGTTGATCTATTGAAAGCAGGAATCTATTTTATTTAAATCCACAACATAAACCTATTTGTTTGAAAGCATAAATATTTTAAATGAAATATAAAGAATTCATTGATCTATTGAAATCATGAATCTATTTTATTGAAATACACAACAGACATTTAACTAGAAGCTTAAATCTAATCTAATCAAGAAACACTGTTTGGGAAATAATAGCGTGAATATGGAAACTTCCCTTGTGGAACGTAGATACATGGCTACATACTCCATACATTAGAACTACAAATGTTGTAATATAGGACTACAAATAAAAACATTCATGTTCCGAATTAACTTCAATATCAAAATTAATGCCTTGAATAATCCATAAGTACTTTTTCAATCATAAAACATAAGATTAATAAATCAACATGAAAATAAAACACAGAGCTCATGTTCTACACAATGAGGGGGCCCTCCTCAATGCATGTTATAGGATCTAATTTAAACCTATGAACTCATAGGTGATAGTGAATGCGGTTTCTTCATTAGAATGCCGTAAAATCCATAACAATCACAAAACTTGAGTAGTGTATAACAAAGTCTAAAAATAGAGAATAATACCAAAAATTCCTTAGGCCCCATGCTATACATGTTCCTCTACTTATTACAATGTTTCAAACCCAGTTCCCACATTTAAAATCATGACCTCAATCTATTTAGATTCTTCCCTATAAATCAGGAAAAATTGATCGTCGTGTCCTTCTCTAGATTTCCAGTAGAGCTTGATTTTTTCCATTCTTCATAATTATCTTTGAACCTATTCTTATTCACACATAGTGGTCACCCACTTGATTAGCTGATTAAAAACATGCTAAAACGCAGAAAAATATAACTAGTTAATCACATTGTTTCAAAATCAATCAAATTACAATCTATCCTACAGAAAGGAGTGATTTCGCCTTGTTTTCTTGCTCCTTAATGGTAAAAATGAATGCACTTGGTACCTATATTGTGGACTCATCACCCATATCATAGAGGGTTTCTGAGACATGGTTTACAATAGCCCCTAAACACTGAGTAACCCGATAAAAAACAACCAAAACTAGGGTTATACAATGGCACCCTTTCTAGTGTTAACCAAAACATGGGTTTTTGAGGTGGATGGAGAATTTTTCTTATTCTGATGCAAGATAAAATTCAACATAGGAGATCCTTCTATTGGAACTCATTTCTAGAGACAAGGGGTTGTTATATTTACTATTTATGAAATATTTCAGATTTTGTCATGTGGCTTTAGATTTTAATTTGACTCTTGGCGATATCTGACATTCATGATGGATGATTGATGATATAAATCATTCTCGATGATTGAGAGTTTATTTTATTTGATATTGAACCATTGGTTATGTTTCACCATTTTTTTTTAAGTCTATTAAATGCATTTTCATTATATTAAATGTATTATTTCATCTATAATGCAAAAAAATTGTTTTATTTTTCTTGAAAATCTATATATTTTGTATTTTTCATGGTGCCAAGTCTACTCTTGGGTCTTTGTTGAGTTTTCTCTTAAGTCTAATTTCTTGAGTTTCTATCCAAAGCAAGTCATCTCTCGATTCAATTTTAGTTAATTTGGTGTAAACCACCTCTTCTCATGTTGCTACTTCACAAAAGAAGGCTCGGCAATAGTGACGAATAGAAAAGGAGGAAATAGAACAAAATAGAATAAAGACTATGTTATGTCATCTCAGTTAAACACAAAAGCAAAGAAATAAAGCATAAAGGCACTCTAGATTAAAATGTACCTTGTAAAAGAGTAAAAGGTATAGAAAAGGTCTAGGTGATTGGAAAGGATCCTTGGATTTTTTTGTAACTGATACTTTTGTGATCTCAAATGAAATTTCTAACCAATTTCCTGATTATGTTTAAGCCTTCAAATGAGAGGGATTCTACTTTTACCCCTCAAAATGCCTTAGTATTTTTAGGCATTCTTCCAACAATATAAGGAATATTTTCTAAGTGTCACTCAACATTTCAAGAACCAAATTCCTTTCCTGAGGTCATT
This sequence comes from Larix kaempferi, assembly GCA_027924585.1. NCBI lineage: Eukaryota > Viridiplantae > Streptophyta > Pinopsida > Pinales > Pinaceae > Larix > Larix kaempferi. The sequence goes on along the minus strand of BSBM01000591.1, from coordinate 7,042,233 downwards.
TCTATTAGAGATGAAGCGATCTAGGGTGTTTGTGGTTGATTTGTATGTATACACCAAGGGAATTGAAATGGATCAGTATTCATATTTTTCCTTAAGCCAAGATGAAGATAATATGGTGGAAAACGGCCAAGGGAATGATTATCTAGTTGTGTATATCTTCATATGAGGGAAATTTTGGTGTTAATCCCTTTGACATATCTCTAGGTCACCTAAGTGAAAAGGAATTTAGTCTGCCCTGTTTTATTTTTTTGTGATTAATGTACCCTGTACTAGAGATACTCAACTAAGATGAAGTCCTGTGGCATAAGGAAAGTTTGTTATAGAAATGAAAATGGTGTCATTTTATTTTAAAGGATCCTAAGATTGTTTAACTTATCATTATGGTGATTGGACTTAGTAGCATGGGAATCTTCATTTGTTTTTTCCGCACAATATATGTTTGTCCATGTCCTTCAGAATATTATGTCCTTCAGAATATTATAAAGTCATTGCATCCATTCATTCCTTGTATTATAGAACAATTTCGAGAGGCATGCATTAGGATCGTTCTTATGATGGTTGATAGTCTTGACACGCTATTTATACGAGGACGGTGGTATGGACACTGATCCAATTGATTCTATGGTTGTTTAGTGTTCGTATCATGGTTTGTTTCAAAAATTGTGTTTAGGAAAACGTGTGCCAAAACAACTCATAAATATATGCAACTGGAATAACATCGAATAGACTTTGTATTTACAATTAACAGTAGTGAACAACTTCTACTAGATTTTATTTATTGATAAATCTATGACTTGTGAGTGTTACCAAGGTGGAAAACCCACTATGTTTCTACAGTGGTTTTATTTGTGTACAAATATGCTTGAAAATTTATATAAAGAGGTTGTCCCTAAGATAAATAATCAACGTTGGTGTAAACTCTTGTAGGTGACAACAATTGCAAACTAACATTTGGCTGTAGTAACATCTACTATTTATCAAACTATTAAAGTAGGGACTAAGATTCACACAACTCTTGTTTTTAGTTATACCTTGATCAACTATAGAATCCCTCGACACATTTTTTCACTTTACACATTTTCTTTATCATGTCCCTTGGTATGATCGGTGTTTGTATTGAACAAACAATAGCTTTGAGTAATCAAATTATGTACGCTCCCTTACAAGTTCATATGATATTTTGCGATGATTTTTTACTAAATTAATTAAGAATACTGGAAAAGGTTTAAAAAATTCAATCCATTAATGTATCAACTTTGTATTGTAATTTTATGTTTGAATGTGAAGTGTTTCTCTAGATGTGCTTTGTACAAGTTTCCATTACATTGAATTGTTTTGGTTGTTGGTTGGAATTTGATAGCTTATTGGCTGTTGATTTTTACTCTTGTTTTGCAGTAATTTTTACCTTTTGAAAAATATTTTATGATTTTAGCAACATTATATGCACTACTTATTTTAGATTGTAAAACAGATTTTTATTCATTATAGGCAGTAGACTTTGTGTGTATGAAGTATTATTTTGTGTTGTGAATTGTGTGGATCATATTAATCATAAGTAAAAATAAAAATGCACACCAAAATAATTTATAAAATTAAGGGATGGTTTCATATTATTGGGAATTAAAACATAATGAGAAATACTAATTAATTGTTGCGGTCTAAAATAGTCAATTTTTATAAAAAAAAACTATAGTGACACCTACTTGGCATCATCAAAAGCATTGAAACTATCTACGGTGACATACATATTTTTACCATCACCAAAAACATCACAAAAAGTGTATTGGTGTGGGCCCTTCAAGGATCATAACTGAAAAGATAATTAGCAACGAGATTTTAATAACCCTCACCATAAGTGTCACCAAATAGAGAATTGGCAACACACTTTTAATGACCATCACTAAAAGTGTTGCTGAAAATGGATTTGGTGATGGGATTTAAAGAACTGTCACCAAAAGTACTTATGGAGACAAATTTTCATAGCGCGTCACCATAAGTGACTTTGGGGAAGATTGTTTAAGGTCCATCATAAGCATGACTGCCACCAAAAGGGATTCGATGATGGGATTTAAAGAACTATCACCAAAACAGCTTACGCTGATGATTTTTCATAGCCCACTACCATAAGTGAATTTGGTGATGAACGTTTAAGGTCTGTCACAGGCATGATCATGGATTTGGTGATGGGATTTAAAGAATCATCACCAAAATCACTTATAGAGACATGTTTCCATAACCCGTCACCATAAGTGACTTTGGTGATGACCGTTTAAGGTCTGTCATAAGCATAACCGTCACCAAAGGCCTTTTTCTTGTAGTGTATAGACTTTCTCAGGGGCTATTCCACCTCCATTGGTAATGTTGTCCTGCATTGTCCCAAACTTACCCAATGGACTCTTTAACCAAATTGTCTCTTTGCATGCATCTGAGATGTAACTTGAGGTAGATATTGTTTTTCCCAAATAAATAGAAATATTTGGTCCAACATTATCATATACTGATTGATTGTAACCATTATAGGTGATACAATAATAATATATACCTCTCGATACCTAAGCACCCATTTTATGGTTTCCCATACTAGATTTTCCATGTATCTACTAACAACAACAATTGCATGTTAAATATCTAATATTGTAGATACCATCACATACATAGAACTTCCAATTGTACTAACATATGGTACATGATACATATAATCCTTTTCTTCATTATTACTAGGACATGAACATGAAGAGAGCTTAAAATGGAAATCCAAAGGGATATTTTTGGGTTTCACATAATTCATACTAAATTTAACGAGTCTCTCCTCCACATACTTCTATTGTGATAACCAAAGATTACAATTTCCACGTTGTTGTTTATTTTTATGCCCAAGATTTGTTTCTCATTTCCTAGATACTTCATATCAACCATCCTAGACAACTTATCCATCAACCTACTGATCTCAAACATGATTTTTATTGCTACAAGCATATTGTCAACATATAACACCAAGATAATAAATATATGATTATTTCAACTTTTGAGGAAACACAATGATCATACTCACTTCTAATAAAAATTTGGTTCACAATCAAGGAAAATTTTAGGGGAAAAAAATTTAATCTAAAAATCACCATAATTGTCTAAAAACTATATAAAACCATTAGAAATTCGAATATTTTTAAAAAAATATCACCCAACATTTTATGGTTGGAAATTTAATAACTAGTAAGATTCACTAGGGTTTTTATTATGGATCCTTAAAGTTTTACTTGCTCACCATGATGGAGTCAAACATATTGTATCATTTCCTTGGTACGTACTTCAAGCCATATAATTATCTCTTGAGGTTGTAAACAAATATGTCATGTCCCCACATTTTTCATTGGGTCACAATGTCCTAAGCCACTTGGCCATATTCATGATAGTTTGTCAAATTGATGCCAAGGGTCAAATAATTGCCAAGCATGATGTCCAAGTTAGAAATAATGTAAAATTAGATCCAAGTGGACAAGTTGGGTCACATTAATATAAAATTCTCAATTCAAATTTTGTAATATCCCATCCAAATGAACTATCATGGAGGAAAATTACTAGTTCCCTAGGTTGGGGGTGGAAGCATTAAAAGTTGGAATAAAGGAGCTACAAGACCCAAAATGAACTTAGACTTACAAATTAACATTAAATGGGTCAATTAAATAATAATAAAAAGAAAATAAGGTGGAATTGGATCATGAGGGAACATAAGATGTTGTGGGACCCACATGTGGCAAGATTCCCCACTACACTTGGCATCAATCTCTCACCAATTCGAGTTCAAGATGAAGGGTAACATAATTGGGGGAGTTTAAGAGGAATTATTCATGGCATGAATCATGTAAAGTATAATTGGAGTGTAATATTAACTCCCATGGAAGAGGAAGAGGTATCTTAGAAGAATTGTGACACTTGGAGCTAGATTCCCTAACTCCTATGACAACAATGATGAATATTCTATGACACTTATGAAAAAGTTCAGAACTAATTGTTGAAATATGTCATATACATGACATATATGACATGTCAGGGCTAAAAATAGCCTCCAATAGGGCTCACAAGGGGAGTTATGGCAGCCAATGTTCCCCCATTCGAATTGATGGGAGAGGAGAGCTAGGAAAAGTTGGACAAGTGGCATTCATGGGAATATCTCCCTAATTCAAGTTGGGATGAGTCTCATGGAGGGAATTTGAGCTAAGAGGCCTTGGGAAGTTAATAAAATACAAGAATAAATAAGGAGACTATATTTTGATTATTTCTCATTTGGTAAAAATTGAGATCTTAGCTTGTCCTTGCAAGGTGGATGCTTATCCTTCTTTCCTTAGAACCAATTTCAAGGGTGCAAGATTCCCATCCTAGTTGGTTGATGGAGTTTCCATTCTTACCTCTCAACATATTTTCATGGATATGTTTTGATGTAGGTTCAAACCCCAACTGATTTTGATTTCATCTTTGCTCATTCTTCTCTATGCCTATTCTACTATCTTTCTCTCAATGTCATGTAAATGTGCAAGGGCGCACTTGTTGTTGCATATAGTTAGTGAATGACTATTATTTCGACTTCATGGACATGTTAGATTATATATATCTCTATAATAATCATATCATCAAATACATAGCTCGAAACGTTATGTATTTCATGTTATATTTATATTCAAGGAAGAGATCCGAGCCATTTTCCCCATAGAATTTGTATAGTGATTTTGGAATGATATTGTACCTATTTTTTATCATATTTTGTTGAGTTATTTATCATATTATGAGATTAATATGAATTTAATTTGATGGCCCAAATGATTTGTTAACACCCAAAATGACCCCCTAGGTTGTGGGAGAGGGAAAACTGGGGTAACCACTAACCAATCTTTAGACCTAATCTACTGACTCAGCTTAGTCTGAGAGGGCTCTATCTACAACTCTATGAAAGACTGGAATAATCAAAGTTGTCAACAATGAAAACATGCACCCGCATTTATCATTCAAGATATTCAATTACAACAATACAGAAGATCAGATTTCTGTTGGAAACAAAATGGTTTAAATGTAGCTTGGATGAAATGTATGAATCTTTATTTGGGAAATGGAGTCACATTCAAACAAACTCTGAAAATTCAATTACAAATGCTTCACAAATGCATTAACACAGGGGCGAGGTAGTAAACAGCTCATAGTCAAAGTGATTTTAATTGGTGAAACAGAAGAGAAAGAAACAATCCATTGACATAAGGAATATAATGATGAATCCTATATCAATTTTAGCAGAAAAGTAATGGTGGAATACTTGGAAAAAGATAAGTAGAGCATAATTTCTATGAATTCTACTTAGCTATCACACTGTACCAAGTATGAAAGAATGTTACAGAATGGAATTAACAATGAGAGATACACAATTCACATGGAAAAAGAAGGAACAGACTACAAGACTAGTTACACAAGAATCCCTGAGAAAACATTGGCTTCGCTCTGCAAATATTTATTCAAAATATAGCTCAAAATGCCTTACAGAAGGATACACAAAATTCCCATAAACATTTTCAACAATAATTTTCAACCTTTTATCATTCTATTACATCGCATATATATATGTCGGGAGTCCTCTTTCTCGACTCATCTAAACCAAAAACAGTTATATCGGAGTGACACCTGATTCAGGTTGTTTTCCCACTATCACAATAAAACAAAAAATAGGTAGAAACTGGCCTAACTGCTTTCTTACAATCCACCGGTATTCTTACTAGGTAACATTTACTTCAAGTAAAAAAGTAAAGATAAAAAAATAATAGTTCTAGCTGGTTATTTATATAGCCGCCTCAAAGAATATTATAAATTATCAAAAATAGGAAAGTCTTGTAAGAAGTCTCTGGTTCCAAGCAAACATCAACAACTATAAAAAGACAAGTATCACCGTGGAAGACGGAGAAAGTATAGCGATCTGCTTTACTTTTCTACATTAGCCCATTGGTCTACAGGTGGAAGGTCATAGTCCAACATTTCCTTTACCATCACTCGTATCTCGATATGCCCTGCATAGGAAAATGGGGGAATCCTTTCGCCAATGGCGATCAACCTATTCAAGATTTCAAAGTCCTCTTCGAGCAACTCCATCAGAGCCTTGCCTATAAGCAGCTGGTTCAGATGTTTGAACTTTGTATGATCCATTCTTATCGTCCACAATAGGTTTTTATAATCCTTATGGGAGATTAGCTCTTGGTCCTCTTTCAAGAATGAAGGTAACCCCATTTCGACTAGCTTATCAAACAGTCCTTTGAACTATTCCACTTGTCCCTTTATTTCTTCGACTTTGGCTTCCACACTTTCGATCCGTGCATATTTCCCGAGGACCGTTCGTGCTACTGCGAGTGTTGCAATCTGGTTCCCAATATTCAACTTAATCCTTTCTTCTTCGGATAGATCATTCAAGAAAGTGATGGCACTTAGTGCCATTTCTTTAGGCCTTTGGATTAAGGTCTTCTTTGCAACTTCACAACCTTCTAGAACGTCACTAATGGTCTTTTATTTCATCCTTATAAACTCAAGGTAGGGTCTAAAGTTCTCAGCTTCCTTAATGATCATGTCCCATACCAAGTGTTTACATCCTTGCAAAGCTGCCTGCCCGGTAACCTGATGAGTGAGATTTTTATTCATCTCAATCAATTCTGTGTGCTTCTTTTGGAAGACCTTTAGATCTTCTTCCTTTTTACTACCCTCTTCTTCCAACCTGTGAGCTTTTTCTCTCAGCTCCTTGATTTCCACGTCTTTCAGGCTAATGTGAGACATATCCTGCACCAAACTGTCGGTACTATTACTTTCCCCATTTTGGTTCAAATTGGTAGGCCGCATGTCCAAATTGGACAAGTTAGTTTTTAGATCATCAAGCTGCCTTTCTAATCTTATTCTCTCTTTTTTCCAGCTATCTTCCTTCTCTACAAACTTCAGTAATTCTGCTTTGCAATCACTTATCTCCTTAGACAAGTCTTCTTTTTTCTTTTCAAAGTCTGTCTCTTCGGGAGCTTCGATCAGCCGGATATTTGGAACTTTTTCCTTCTTCTGTAGCTTCTGAATCAGCTTGTCTTTCTCCGCTAACATCTTCCTCATGCTTTTTCCTCCGCCATCACTTATGACCAGGTCAGATTGTACCTTTTTGACTTACTGTTGAAGTGCCCGGTTTTCACTTTTCTCTAGCTTCAATTGGTTTTCCAGTTTTTTCACAGTAACCAGTAAGTTATCAGTCTTCAAGGAAGCTTTCACAAAATCATCATACACAAGGTTAGTAACCTGTTTGTGAAATTGGATTTTGTCTGGTACTGGTATCTTTTGCCAATTGATCCTTGTTTCGGTCACTCCATCCTCTGTTAATACTGTTAAGTTTAATATGTTATCATTTATACTTCTACTACTCATCAAGGAAGTCTTAGACAAACCTCTGGCGATAGGCATTGAATCAAACAGCTTTTGGGCCGAGACTCGCTTGTTTTGATCCTATTGTTCACAGAGGTCGGCCTTGGACCAAAACTTATTACCGACATCTCCTTCTTGAACATCTTGAAACTTGTATTCTACAACCTGGATCTCAAGAGCCGAAGACTCCTCATCATCTGCCCCTCCAATATCCATGCTACCATCTGCAACATGCTTGATCTTATATATCCACTTGGAAATCACAACAAACTTCCCTTCAAGTCTTGGGACTACATCCCAAACATCATTCTTCATGATTGACTGGTACTCCTCGATCATGGCATTCTTCCATTACTTCATCCCAGATCCTGGGAACTTCAATATCTTCAATATCTTCAATAGATATCTTTGTTGCTGGAACAAATGTTGTAGTCCTTCTTTTGTAGGTGATGGTATACGATCTTTCCTACAAAACAAGTTAAATTGCATGATTAGAAACATCTCATAGTTTTCAGAACAAATTCTTACACATAAAGAAATATGTCATACAGTCATGTAATTATTTTAGCCATTGCAATCACATGCATATTAGTAGTATATTGTTCATTAATGCAATTATTCTAATATGCATAATACACAACCTAAGTCTAGGAACATAAGCATATACATCATTGAACAATATTATTTAAACAAACAAATATGTAAGAAATGACAATTCAAATACTTATGTTTGTTTGGTTGTTGGGTGGACTCCCTCTGAATCTTTGTAACTCCATTCTGACGTGGATTGTGAGAAGTGGTCGACTCCCTCTGAATATCTGCATCCTTGCAGAAACTACTGAAGTGTGCTGCCTCTTGATCTTTGCTTCCTGGATTACCTGTCCTTGAACTTATATCCATCCTCGATCACTATGCATGCTTACAAGTATCATTATTGTGATATCCTCAAGATCTCATACATAATCATACATTTATTAGTATATTCTCAATACTATCAAAACACAATAATCTTAAACATGTATAGTCATGATCATTTCAAACACAAATAATAAACATTAGTATTCAAGGTTTCAGGGAAGACTTCTTTTACTCATGCATATTCTTATTTGATTATAGGACTCTTCTGGTTAGTCAAATCATCAATCAAGATAAGAGACATAATATGCATAAACCCTTGATTACTTACATTTCTAACTTTATGAATAAACATAACCAATCATACCAAGTATACTTATATAAGGGATCCTAATGCAAGGTAATATTCTAACTTGATATAGAAAAACATACCTAGATTACTATGTTAGCTAGTTATGTCTAACATACCCGCATGATGTCTTCTGGTTCTCTTCAATGACTTGTGCTAGTAACCTGCATGTCTCATAAGTTAACCATTGTAGAACCAAGTTATACATACCTCATAAGTAGATCTTCTAAGTGATCCATGACAATGGATGAATCTTTGTCTTCATGTCACCATGATCATATGTTCTTGAACTAGAACATGATTTGGCTTTCTTGGTGTACCTTTCATGTTAGCGGACAACATAAACCTCATACAACACCATAATGCATTAGTACAATCATAAGTGTCAACACCCTAATCAATGAATATATTCTATCATGCATTCATAATTTTATTAAGGTGATATGACAAGTCTAAATTTAATCAAGATTGTACTAACCGTAATAATATGAAGACAAACAAACCATAAACTTAATCATGAACAAATCTCGAAACATACCTGGATAAGTCATACATGTTAAGATTGCTTGTAATCTTCTTATGTAAATCCTTAGCCTTATCTCCCTCTGAAACTAGAACTTCTTCACATATGCAGGTGACCAATCCATTTTCTTCTAGGATTAACCCAATCCACTTGATTTGCAGGAACTGGATTTGCAGCTGGATTAGGGTTTGTTAGAGAAACCCTAAAAATTCAAACTTTGAATTTCAAACTTCTGAAAGGATAGAAAGATGCACCTTGATGACCTGATCAAGCTTGTATACTCAGAATTTGAAAACTGCAAAGTTTCACCCCTCAAAATTGCCTTTGAAACTTCCGGATCTTCTGGACAGGATCCCAAACTAGGGTTTGATAAAGCCCACCCTTCTACCCAGCCAAAAGGTTCGATCCAAAGCTCTAAACTTCGATTTTTCTGACGAGCTTCCAGCTATGGTCACAGACTTAAAAAAATCCGACTTTTGCAAAAGCCCTAATTTTCCATTTTTCCCATCAAAGTCTCGAACTAGGGTTTGATCAAGCTCGGCCTTCTACCCAGCAAAAAAATTTGATCTTGGTCTCTAAATTTTTATTTTGATGAGTAGCATTCAGCCATGGTCTCTAATTACAAAAATACCAACTTTCTCTGAAACCCTAATTCTCGAAGCCATGAATGAAGGTGCTCAAAATCCAATTCTGTTTTGACATAAATATGCACCTGATTGTTTCTATTGTAACTCTGAAATTACGAATCCACAGGGTCTGAAAATTCTACCTGTAGTATTCCGACCTGTCATCTTTCCAACCCCATAGGTCTGACCTCAATTGGATTCTCTGAGAGAGATTTATGTCAAGTGTCGCAACGTGACCTATTTATGGGATAAAACAAGAGAGCGAACTTGTATGGAGTTCCACGTGTCACTGGTTCACTTTCAGCCTCTGACCCTTCGACCTATGAAAGTACAGTCCGTTCCCTACCTATCACTTTTTACAAAATTTCATTTGGAGCTTTCTAGCCCAAGTTATGACCTTTTTTCCTAGGTCACATGTTTATGATTCAAATCTAGAAGAGGCAAAAACCCTAGATTGTACAGATCATAAAACACAAAGTACAATGAATTAGAAGTTGTCCTTTGGACACAAGGTACATGGGGATCTGATATTCGACCTGTAAAAGTTTTAGATCTGAAAATGTCTCCAAAATGGATTTATAGCGAAAGTTCTACGATGACTGGTTTTTGCTATATCAAGCCCTAGCATCACAAGTGCAACAAGTGTCATACATGCCATACCATGCCTTCTTTCAGGATAGCTCTGATACCATGTTAGTTTTTCAAAATTTACTTCAATATGATCTAGGATCTTAACTGAGAGAACAACATGTACAACATATCTACAGCATATCAATCATGGACATAATAATGCAAGCACACAAGAGACACAGAGTTTACTTGGAGAAAACCATAAAGGTGAAAAACCCCAATAACTTCCTTAGAGATAGATAGAGCAATGATACAACCCAAGCATAAGAGATAGACATATCCTAGCAATAGCTTCTCCTCCTCCACAAGTGCGCACCACTCTCCAAAGAGTGTGTGTGAGAATAGAATGATCAAATAGAGTGCCTCCTGCACTCTATTTATACTTGACTTGACTTGCCTAATAACCTTTACTAGGTCAGCCTCAACTTAACCACATAACACAATGCTCACTGGGCTGACCTCCAATAGGGTGGTCTAATAACCCTTTGACCCACATGGCCGACCCCCAATAGGGTGGTCTAATAACCCTTTGTACCACATGGCCGACCCCCAATAGAGTGGTCTAATAACCCTTTGACCCACATGACTTATACAGGGCCGACCCCAACAAGGTGGTCTAATAACCCATCAAGTATAAGTTACAACACTTACAATATAAATGACGACACTTCTGTATAGAGGAATAATAACATCTCTATAGGAATACAATATACATATATGTGAAATACATTCCGAAGTTACATATACATCAACACATCATGATGATGATGATGATGATGATGATGATGATGAAGATGATCATCATGATCTTCATCATCATCATCATCATCATCATCATCATCATCATGACGATGATGATGATGATGATGACGATGAAGATGGTGATAATGATGATGATGATGACTAATGGAGATGATGATGATGATCATGATGATGTTGATGATGAAGATGATGACGAATATGCAACACATCATCATCGTCCACAACATGATCCACAGCATGATCATCATCATCATCATCATCATCCGCATGCTTGTATCATCATCATCATCTTCATCATCGTCGTCATCATCATCATTGTGAGAACGAGCATGTGGATGATGATGATGATGATGATGATGATGATGATGACGACGACGATGATGATGAAGATGATGATGATGATGATGACTAATGGAGATGATGATGATGATGATGATGATGTTGATGATGAAGATGATGACGAATATGCAGCACATCATCCTCATCCTCATCATCATCATCATCTTCATCGTCATCAACAACATGATCATCATCATCACCATCATCATCGTCATCATCTTCATCATCATCATCATTGTGAGGACGAGGATGATGATGATGATGATGATATGATGATGATGATGATGGTGGTGGTGGTGGATGATGATGAATATGAGTACGATGATGAAGATGATGATGATGATGATGAATATGATTATCATCATCAAAATCATCATATTCGTCGTCATCATCTTCATTAGTCATCATCATCGCCATCTTCATCATCCTTGCCATCATCATCATCATCATATGATCATGGTCACGATGATCATTGTCTTCATCATCATAATCGACATCTTCACCATCCTCATCATACTCGTCATAGCCATCTTCATCATCATCATGGTGATCATGATGATGAAGTTGATGATGAAGATGATCATGATGATGAGGATGATGTGCAGCATATTCCTCATCATCTTCATCATCAACATCATCATCATCTCCAGTAGTCATCATCATCATCATCATCATCACCATCACCATCTTCATCGTCATCATCATAATCATCATCATCATCTTCGTCATGATGATGATAATGATGATGATGAAGATCATGGTGATGATGATGATGTTGATGATGATGATGATGATGATGATGAATAATGGAGACGACAATGATGATTATGATGTTGATGATGAAGATGATGGCGAATATGCAACACATCTTCATCATCTTCATCATCATCCACAACATGATCCATAGATTGATGATCATCATCATCTTCATCATCATCATCATCGTCATCATTGTGAGGACGAGCATGAGGATGATGATGATGACGATGACGAAGATGTTATTGGAGATGATGACGAATATGTAGCACATCATCATCGTCTTCGTCGTGATGATATGATGATGATGGTGGTTGTGGTGGTGGTGGATGATGATGAATATGAGTACGATGATGATGATGAATAATTTGAGATGATGATGATGACAGTGATGATGATGATGATGATGACGACGAGGAATATGCAGCACATCATCAACATCTTCATCATCATCATCAACTTCCTCCTCCTCCTCCTCATCATCATTGTGAGGACGCAAATGATGATGAGGATGATGAAGATGATGATCATATGATGACGATGATGATGATAGTCATCACAATAGTCATCTTCATCATCCTCATCATACTCGTCATCACCATCATCATCATCCTCATCATCATCATCATCATCATCATCATCATCATCATGATCTTCGTCATGATGATGATGATGATGACGACGATGATGATGATGAAGATGGTGATGAAGATGATGACTAATGGAGATGATGATGATGTTGATGATGACGAATATGAAACACATCATCCTATTCATCATCATCAACAATATGATCATCATCATCACCATCATCATCGTCATCATCATCTTCATCATCATCATTGTGAGGACAAGGATGATGATGATGATGATGGTGGTGGTGGTGGATGATGATGAACATGAGTACGATGATGAAGATGATGATGATGATGACGAATATGATCATCATCATCAAAATCATCATATTTGTCGTCATCATCTTCATTAGTCATCATCATCGCCATATTCATCATCCTCACCATCATTATCATCATCATATGATCATGGTGACGATGATCATTGTCTTCGTCATCATAATCATCATCTTCATCATCCTCATCATACTCATCATCGCCATCTTCATCATCATCATCATCATCATCATCATGGTGTTGATGATGATGAGGATGATGTGCTGCATATTCGTCATCAACTTCATCATCAACATCATCATCATCTCCATTAGTCATCATCATCATCATCATCACCATCTTCATCGTCATCATCATCATCATCTTCGTCATGATGATGATGATGATGATGATGAAGATCATGATGATGATGATGATGAAGATCATGATGACGATGATGATGTTGATGATGGTGATGATGACGATGATGACTAATGGAGATGATGATGATGATGATGATGATGATGATGATGATGATGATGATGATGATGATGATGATGTTGATGATGAAGATGATGGAGAATATGAAACACATCATCATCATCTTCATCATTATCGTCATCATCATCATTGTGAGGACGAGCATGAGGATGATGATGATGACGATGATGATGATGATGATGATGATGATGATGACGACGACGATGATGATGAAGATGATGATGATGATGATGATGACTAATGGAGATGATGATGATGTTGATAATGAAGATGATGACGAATATGCAGCACATCATCCTCATCATCGTCAGCATCTTCATCATCATCAACAACATTATCATCATCATAATCATCATCATAATCATCATCATCATCATCATCATCATCATCATCATTGTGAGGACAAGGATGATGATGATGATGATGGTGGTGGTGGATGATGATGAATATGAGTACGATGATGAAGATGATGATGATGATGATGAATATGATCATCATCATCAAAATCATCATATTCTTCATCATCATCTTCATTAGTCATCATCATCGCCATCTTCATCATCCTCACCATCATCATCATGGTCACGATGATCATTGTCTTCATCATCATAATCATCATCTTCATCATCCTCATCATACTCGTCATCGCCATCTTCTTCTTCATCATCATCATCATCATCTTCGTATCATCATCATCATCATCGATGATGATGACGACGAAGATGTTGTTGATGATGATGATGAGGAAGAGGGTGATGACAAAGATGATGATGATGATGATGGTGGTGGTGGATGATGATGAATATGAGTATGATGATGAAGATGATGATGATGTTGATGATCATCGTACTCATCATCAACATCATCATCATCATCTTCATCATCATCACCATCAATGTTGATGATGAGGATGATAATGATGACGATGATAACGTTGACGATGAAGATGATGACCCAGATGTTGATGAAGATGAGGAAGAAGGACGATGATGATGATGGTGTTGATGATGATGATGATGATGACAAAGATGATGATGATGATGGTGATGAGGATGAAGAAGATGATGATGATGGAGATGAAGATGTTGATGAAGATGTTGATGTTGATGGCGATGGTGATGAAGATGATGATGATGATGATGATGATGATGAAGGTGGTGATGATGAAGAAGATGACGATGGTGGAGATGTTGATGAGGAAGGGGGAGATGACAATGATGATGAAGATGTTGATGATGATGGTGATGGTGATGATGATGATGATCATCATCATCATCATATTCATCATGATCATCATCATATTCATCATGATCATGATCATCTTCATCACCATCATGATCATCATCCTCGTCACCATCATCCTCATCACCATCATCATCATCATCATCCTCCTCCTCATCATCCTCATCATCATCAAAATTTTCATCATCATCATCAAAATATTCATCATCATCACCATCACCATCATCTCATCATCATCATCATCAACATCTTCAACATCATTGTCATCTCCCCCTTCCTCATCAACATCTCCACCATCGTCATCTTCTTCATCATAACATATTCATCAACTTCATGTATCCCCTTGGCAAAGGAAATTAAATAAACCATACAAAGGCATACAATAGCGCATGCGCACTGTTATTAACACGTGCACGCACCTACGCGTGCACAATGTCAATCACATGTGCACGTGTTTGTGCGTGTGCGTCGTTGCGCGCATGCATGCCTGAATTCAAATTGTTTTTGGTGCCCTTGCAGGATTGGAATTAGCTTCAGATTGCACCTTGAGGCTCGGTCTGATTTATGCCTGATTTATGGCAGAAAACATCAAATGCTGTAACTTTCGGTTTTTCACAACTAGTTCCACATAAGATCCATGAGTTCACTGCAGTTGAAATTGCACATGCTTGTTGAGCTCTGTGTGCAGATTCTAAATATATAATTTTTTAATAGATCTGTTGTTGTTTTCTATTTTTGATTCATTTTTAACTGCACTCATGTCAAATTTGTAAAAAACATAGGTCATTTATTTGGCATATAACTTTTGATTGGCTTACCTATTTCAAAAACGGAAGAGAACCCGCACAAGAGCACGAAAATACCTACAACCTAAAATAATAAAAAAAGTATTTTGATTATTTTTAGACCATGATATGGTGGCTCAACATTTGACCATGTCGTTTTAGGGCTTCACTGACTTCGGTAATTTATAAAAAATATAAAATTGACTTTTAAAATTTTGAAGAAATAGCCCCGCACAAGATTCTTCTGTTGCCTACGCCTCTACATATTTTTTTCTTGTAAATTTAAAATTTACATAGCAAACGAGTGGCTCAACAAAAACTTGAGCATTATGTTTGAGAAAAAAAATAACATACCAATCTTTGAATAATGACATTTTGGGGTAGTTATACCACTTTTCCATAAATAAAAGTTATATATTCCGGAAGGTTATCCATTTTTCTATGTTTCATCTGTTTACACCTAATCCAAAAAAAAATTGTAAGTACCTCTAATAATTAATTTTAATGATAATATTTATGTTTTTCTAGAATGTCATTGCAACTAACATGTCATAATTGGGTATCATTACCTTGCACCATCCCTTTACTAAATTACTACTTATAAAAGCCAAGTTATGCCATGAAACCAATGTTCAAATTCTTAAAATTAACTCATAATAAAATAACGACCAACAATTTGTAAATTATAAAAAATATGCAAGATAGTTGCACTTACCTGGTGAGGACGAAGAATTAATCTGAGCAACTAAAGTGGGAGACCGAAGGCTTGACTTCAACGTTCCTCCCTTAAAACTGACATCTGTCCAGCGTAGGTTTTCCCGCCGAGAGGCCACCCCCGAGCTGGGCACAAATCCACTAGGACGTAGGGTCAATGTTCCATGTAGTCTATTCACTTTTTATTTATCTTCCCTTTCCTTCTTGCCTTCGAATGTGAAGAAGAAGAAAGGAGAGAACCCCCCTTCGTGAACACAATAGTGTTCTCTTTATAGTTGAATTTAGGTTTGGGATAGCCAACAAGTTCTTGTCCGAACTTGACTTATTTAAATTTTAGTTAATCTTAACTGCTCGACTTACTCAATCGACTTTCAATTAATCAGTTAACTTATATTTAACTGATTGTAATTAATTTACTTTACATGATTATCTCATCTAAACATAATTAGATATGTGAACTTTATCCTTTAAATTAGCTAACCTTAACTTAGTTAGATAACCTTTAAGTGATTGACTTTTATAGTCAATATTTATTTAATTAGTTTAACTGATAACTAACTTAGCTAACATTAACTTAGTTAGCTCTAACTGATTGATTTACTTAGTAACTCTTTATTAATTTAGTTAATTAAATATTAGTAGGTGAGAGTTATCCATGCATACTCATGCATTAAGTGCTAGTTCACTTATTCTTCGGTAATCTTTTATATCTTTTCCTTAATTCTTTAAAGCTTCTACTATCTTATTTATTTATTTAATTTATCTACATAGCTATTTATAATTACCAATATGTTTTATTAGTAATAATAACTCATTTTATCTTTTATTCCTAATTTATAATTAGGAAAATATTAGTCATTATTTTGCAATAATCATTTAAATATTCATCAATAATTACTAAGATGTTTTCTTACAAATAATAAATAATTTTAGCTTTATTCCTATTTATAATTAGGAAAATATTAATCATTTTAACAGAATATTTTGTCGAGGCCAATGTACAAACATTGTTTAGACTAACTTCTTGTTTTTACTTAGGGGTACTCAATATGGATTAGCCTCGTGCTAATCAAGCCTTCAGTCTCCTAAGTCTACGAATTCACTTAACACTTAGGAAAACACAATCATACTTACAAAGTTTTACATGCAGAGCTTTTGCCATAAACTCCTTGCTGTTGGTGGGTACTGTTGCAAAAACTCTAAGGGAGAAAGTGGGATATTACATTAACTTGCTATAATGAAATATGGGTTTCCTCTAACACTTCGAGAAATTTAAAATAAAGTTTATGAAATCCAAAAAGTCTCGCTATAATGGTTTGGAGGTTATTTTAATAGAGTAAGTTAAGCAATAAAGGATTTGTATATTTAAAATAAAGTTGATGAATTCCGAAAAGTCTTGCTATAATGGTTTTGGTTATTTTAATAGAGTAAGTTAATTAATAAAGGATGTGTATTTTATTATTATTTGTTAGTTAGTTTTTTTAATGGTTATGTAATTTTTTTTGGTTTAAATCCTAACTTTTATTATTAAAATTGTAATTTTGATTTTGATTGTATAAATGGATTGAAAGTTCTACATTATCTTTAGTACTATTCCAACAATCTAAAATTACAATTTCATTAATTTCTACATAATTTTTTATTTAAAAAATCTAATAAAATAATTTACTTTATTTTATTTTAATATACCTTTGGTGTTGGGATTGAAATTTGACATCCTATCTTGCACGTCAAGGGTCACATTTAAATCTTAATTTTACCCGTCATAATAATAGTTTTTTTTAAATAACATTTATAATAACTATATTAAACATTGAATTCTCATATCTTGCTTCGTATAATACAAAAATAAAAAGTTTAAAAAGTATAATAAACCAAAAAAAACATAACATTAAAACCTTTAAATAGGTTTCTTCACAAGCAATACAACGGGTCATTACCATGGACTACCAAATACCATGAATCCCCAAAAAACTCAGTTATTAGTAATTAAATGTATTATTACATTTAATTTTATGTAATTATTAAATCTTATTATTATTATTATTATTAATTAGTAGTTATTACTAATATGCACGCTTAATTACTAATAACTAATTAGTAATATATATATATATATATATATATATATATATATATGCTTGGGATATAGATATTAATGATGTGTAAAAATAAAAGTGTATTTCAAAATTATGGGTAAAATTAAAATTCACATTTCATTAATAAAATTTAATTTTATGAAATGGCAATATTTTGACGTGTAAAATGACAAATAAGATTTAAGATTTATTTACCTATCAAATTTTAACCCTAATTAAATGAGGATCCCACTTAATCCTAATATTCTTAAACTATAATGTGAACAATTTTAACATAAGAGATTATTTCTATATCAAACGGCTAGGTTTGCCATAACATTAATTAGCTCTTATGGAAACCAAAGCAACCTGCAAACTCTGGCTTGAATGGGAAGCTGAAACCGTGAATGGCCCAACTGCAACTTGCCATCATGGTTCCAGGCTAAATGTAGTCTACATGGTGAGTATGGTAGGTTTTCCCTATAGCAAATGCCATGATGGGCAATAAGGGTAGGAATTTGGTAAAAATCTTACCCGCAAAAAATGATGTGACATTAAATATAAACGTTATAGTGTTTTTTTGTTTTTTTGTTTTTTTATGATTAGTATGAAATATAAGTCGTATTTCACTGACAAAATGACCCATGTTTGTCAATCAAATTCCAACCCTCAATCCAACACTAGGCATCGATATATGGTAGGTTTTCACCTATATCTCTTTTGCATCTTTACCTGATTTTTGTCGGCAAAGAATTCTGAAGTTAGTGGCCATTTGGTGACTGGAAATAGACAACCGTCCTATTCTATAGTGATTTCATATCTTTTGAGTCCAGTGTGTCCACAGAAAGTCAGAAGAATATGTTATATTTAGAATCCGTCATGCTCTGTATAGACGTTGATATTATTAGAAAGTTGACAGCTCCTCTATTACGGCAGAGTATATTCACAGCGCCATCGTTATTATTGTTGCACGGCAGAGCATATTCACAGCGCCATCGTTATTATTGTTGCACATTCCCTCCGTTTCCCTGTAAGTGAATGCAATTGTAAACTCTGTGAATTCATTTCTATGAGGACGATAAGAGACGAGCGATCAGACTGTAAATGATGGGAAAACAAATATCACAAGCAAATAGTGAGCAGCAGTGCATTTTCTTCTACTTTGGTGGTCTTATTAAAGTCATGGTGAAAGGTACTACAACTATTCTGACCTTGCTGTGCATTTGAATTCACAAGCAACTTAAAATTTGTGTTGCATTCTGAGCTTCTTATGGATTTGCATTGACAAGCAGCTTAAATCTGTGTTTCTTTCAATAAATAAAGAAATATCTAATGGAAATTTACTTTAGGAAATACATGCTAATTTATGCATTCCACAATCATATTTACAATATTTAACTAGTTCTCTCTACCCTTCTCTTTCAACGAAGGCTAGGCATATGGAAAGCTGATTTGTTTCCACACAGTACTATACAAAATTTAAAACAAATTTCTTTGAATAGACTTTAACAAGGTGATAATGGCAAACTGTCTAGTCAGTGACTCTCAACACTTCTTCTGGGTAGAACATTATAACTTCTTGCCCATGAATAGTGTATCATATTTACAATATTTAACTTGTTCTCTCTACCCTTCTCTTTCAACGAAGGCTAGGCATATGGAAAGCTGATTTGGTTCCACACAGTACTATACAAAATTTAAAACAAATTTCTTTGAATAGACTTTAACAAGGTGATAGTGGCAAACTGTCTAGTCAGTGACTCTCAACACTTCTTCTTGGTAGAAAATTATAACTTCTTGCCCATGAACAGTGTATCATATTTACAATATTTAACTTGTTCTCTCTACCCTTCTCTTTCAACGAAGGCTAGGCATATGGAAAGCTGATTTGGTTCCACACAGTACTATACAAAATTTAAAACAAATCTCTTTGAATAGACTTTAACAAGGTGATAATGGCAAACTGTCGAGTCAGTGACTCTCAACACTTCTTCTAGGTAGAACATTATAACTTCTTGCTCATGCACAGTGTATCTCAAAACAATAGTAACATTGGTTTGTTAATTAGATTTGCGTTGAAGTTAATCCTCTGGCTAGAAGAGCAGTTTATCATATGTGTTTTCATGCAGCACTCTTTTCCTTCTAGATAACAAAACCAATTCGTATGTATGAACGAACTTTATTTCTCTGCAACTTTAGAATATGCCTATGGCACAGTCCTTTTAATTAGTTAAAAGATGTATCTCTTTTCCTGTAAACATCTCAGTGCCAAAGATTTATTTGGTATCTCCTTCCTTATATGGCTCTAACCTCAGACAATAGTTTGCCACGATTGAGGGCTTTGAGATTGTGCATCTTCCTGCATTATGTTTATATTTCCATTTTATAGAGATATTGGATAATTTAGAAAATACAAATAAAAATCTCGTTGAGGAACTCATTGACGATAGTTCTCATTTCAAAAGATAGGGTTAATTAGGCTGATAAGGCGTTCTTATTTGAGTAGATAGGGGTTCTTATTTCAATAAATAGGGTGGGAGGCGCCCCATTAATGGTTATTTAAATTAAGTAAAATTTAAAAGGAGAAGAATACATCACAACGCTGCATTTAATGTATAAAAATAATTATGATTGTTGAAATTGTAAAATTGGATAATTTGTAATTTTCAGCACTTAAAAAAAAACCATCTGAATAACTGGGTTCTTTAGTTATTGTTTATCTCACATGATTAATTTAACTGCATTTATGAGATTAATGATTATTCATTAAATTAATAAAATTAATGAATACTTATTAACTAATGATTAATGATTATAGTAATTAATAGTAAATATTGATCACCTTACACACTTATTTCACCCATTATCTATCAATGTAAGGGTTAACATTGTGTTCCCTTTCAATTCCATTTACTTTGCCATTAAAATTTTTCATCTAGATGGTAGACTGCTCCACTCCCTTAGATTTTAAAATGCATGACACTTTGACATGCTTTCCATTTCCTTTGCCATTATTTTTTTTTTATCTAGATGGTAGACTGCTCCACTACCTTAGATTTTAGCATGCATGACACTTTGACATGCTTTCCCATAGGTTATCCTATGTCTTAAGTCCATTTTAACCCTCACTTCTCTACAATTTTGTTGTTTACAAAATCTAAGGACTAAAGTGAAGTTCGAGAAAAGAGGTGGATAGAGACTAACTTTCAAAATTCATAGGTATGATCTTTGTTGTGTGGACATGTGGTATTATTCACTCTCTTTGCAGAGGCACATTAGTCTGTTAGGGGGATATGTCTCTTTTATAAAAAAAATAATAAAATATTATAAAAAATAACATATCAGCTCATATCAGATTTAAAATATAACAGTACATTACACACTTCGTCAACATTTCCGGTCTAAAATGAGTTTGTACTTCTGAGAGTTTTGATCTCTCTGGGCACTTGGTAGATGCCCTTTTAGATGAATCTATGCCTAAGTAATGTGTAATGGATATTATTCGTTCTTTGTAATGTAATGTTTGTAATATAATGTGTAGCTCTGGTTATTATCCATTGTAGTTTGGAGTTTTCGGATTAGTATTGAAAACTGCATAGTCTAAACAATTTATGATTTGAGTAGGAATAGATAAAATTTTGGAGAATTATTTTGAAAAAATTTAGACATAATTTTTTAAAATCCAGGCTACAGTTGTTAAATTCTAGAATTTTAGATGCTCCATAGGTTTTTGAGGGTGTTGAATCCATTTCTACTATAAAAAATCTCCATAAAACACAAAAACTGAACTTCGATTAAAAATAACTGTTAGATCCAAATCTTTAAATTTTTAGATAACTCCAAACAAAAATTTGCAAAATAAAAAAAATGTCCAGCATATGTATATACCTCATATCCAATAACCATGAAGCAAAGTTCAGTGTGTTTTGCGATCAGGATCACGAGACTTCGTTTCAGCAGTTTCGATGGCTGGGTCTCTTTGGTCACTGCTACATATTTTTAGGTCTTTGTGAATTCTATTGTGCTGTGTGACCTTTGCATTTTAGAATTGGTATAGATTTCAAATATATCATGGATGGAGACTGCTTAAGTCTTTGCATTAAATCGGCCTAAGCATTTCTCTCGTTGTCAAGCTCAGAATAAGCATCCTCTAATGCATGGTGCTGGGCGCACAGTGCATCTAACAATATACGCAGAACATACTCAGCCCATATACCATTCAGAGACAATTCTCTCTTTCCCACAATTGTTGGCATCTTGGGTTTACTGCTCTTTCTCTCTCTGGGTAGGTATGCTTCGGTTGCTATTCCATAATAAAATAGAAAGTCTACAGATTTAAACTAAAAGTCTTTAAAGAAGAGTTGGGTGGGAATTCTGAAAACGATTGAAACAATAGATTGGCAAAACGGGCTTTTCCTGACTTTGCATTAAAAATAAAATCCTGCATAGTCGAGTTGCAGCTAAATAGACAAATGCAATCTCTTCATACTGCAACGAAAAGACTTTAAATAAACCCTGAGCCCGGATTTTGAACGCAATTAAAAGGCGTACTGGACATTTTGTTAGTGCATGGATTGGACTCAGATCCGGGAAGACTAGAATAGATCCGTTCCGAGTGTAACTAGGTGTCCACACCGGTATCATATGATTTTCCAGTACCTTCATGCTTTTTCTATAATATCCACCAATGAGTTACTAATTCCAAAAAAATATATTTCATAGGTGTTTATATTTACGTCAATCAGTATTTATGTCTTAGAATTTGAGGTGGACTAGTATTTATATTTTTTCTAGATTGCACAAAAAAATGTGATGTTCAGATTGATTTTATGACAATTGTTCCAAATTCAAAATAAATAATATAAAATAAAAAAGAATGTCAAAAATAACTTGTAGCTGATGCTTGGATCATTGGTAGTTGATTCATGGATAAACAATCAGTTTAACACATGTTTAACTAGAAGAAGTCATATACAACTATTGATTACAACTAAGTATGGAGAACAAGTAACAATTGGCACTTAACTTGTAGCCTAGTGGTGTTCACTGTCCACAAGTTAAGTCCTTGTACTAGTTTAGAATTTGGGGGGACTAACAAGGATGAAATAAGTGTCTTTGTTCAGATAGATTTTATGGTAGTAGTTCCAAATTCAAAATAAACATTTGTGACACTTAACTAGTGGCCTATAGTGTTCACCTACCACAAGTTAAGTGGATGTGCTAGTAATAATTTAAGCGAACCCACAAGGTAGGGTATCTAAGAGGAGACACTTAAAAATCCAACCATGCTAAGGATTGGGTCATAGTTTATTAGACTATAGGCAAGTCACAAACAAATCAACAAACAAAAAAAACTAATAATTTAATTCAACTAATAGTTAACTAATTTTTTAAACTAATGGTTTAATTAAATCAATAATTTAGTTAATTATTAATTTAATTAACCAAATGTTTAACTAATAATTTATATAATTAGTAATTTAATTAATTAAACCAATTATTAGTTTATTTAAATATTAATATAATTCAAGTATCATTTAATGAGATTATTAGTTTAATTTGTTTTTCGAAGCCATGCCAATTAAAACTGGCATATTTTTTTCCAATTTTATCAATAATTTAGTTATTTATTAATAATTGGCATAGTCTAAAAATTCTACGAATTGAGTTAGAATAGATGAATTTTTCAGGCACAATTTTGAAAAAATCTCACCATAATTTTTCAAAATCTAGGTTACAGCTTTCAAATTCTAGAATATTGGGTGCCACAAGGGTTTTTGAGGGCGCTGAATCCATTTCTACCATAAAAAATCACAATAAAACACTCTGTTAAATTTAGATTTTGCAAAATATAAAAATGTCGTGTTTCGGCTAAAAATTATTGTTTGATCCAAATCGTCGAATTTTTAGACAACTCCTTAATAATATAGTTTGATTATTTAGTGATAACTTAGTTTAATTTAATTATTTATTAGAGTTTAATTTCCGTGTTCAAAAATCTCGGAGAGGAGCGTTTCTAAATTATTATAATTTTGATGAGATAGAAGGTTGTGCAAATTCGTATTGTAACAAAAAAATTTAAACTGAGATGTTATGTGGGTGTACGCATGACAATCTAAGACAAAGTATTTTTCATCTACAACACTCATAGTCTCACAAAGATGATAGATCCTTTGAGCCCACGTTGTTTTAGGAAATGTTTAATGTCTTGTTTCACTATGTAGCTCATGATAGTTCGTTCTTATTTTACCTATGTGGATCTTCTTCTTTACGCTAGTTAAAACATAGAGATAATTTTGATCTTCAACATTAAGGTTAATGATCTACTTGTATATCTTAATTTTCTTTTATCCTCTAAATTTTCATCACACCACAACTTCTCTTTGAACGTTGAAGTAATAATACTTTTAATGTCATCTATATTTTGCAAAGTGACATTTTCATCAATCCCCCACATCTTTAACCAAGACATGGCATCTTTATGCCAACCTCGCTTGAGCCTTAGGCAGTTTTGACTGGAATTTAATGCAATTTTTTAATGTCTTTGGTCTCGCAAGTTATGTATTTATTTTCTTGTACATTAGATACCTAGTCATAACTATGCTCTCAATGGAGAAAAGACCCACTTCAATCAGGAGAATAGGATAAGGTGTATTTAATTTAATTTTAAGATTGTAAGTTATAAAACGTTTATGGATTTTCTCAGTCCTTATCTAATATTCTCTAGAGATGTTGCAGCCCCAAACTTCACACTCATACAGGAGAACGAGAGTGATGAGAGTATCAAAGATTTTTTTTTTTATCCTACATCACAAGGTTTGTCGACTTACAATTGTTTTCAAGACCAAAATAAGCTTCCCACCCTCCATTGATACTTTTCTCAATGTTTGAGTTCCATTTAATCTTGTGATGGATATCAATCCCAAGATATTTGTAGGAATTCACTTCCTCAAGTTGTTATTATCATACAAAAAAAGAGCGTAAGTGACCTTATTAGATTTTATCTTCATAACTTTGGTTTTGTCGTATTGATGGTCATGCCCATACCAGAGTAGAAATCCTTGAGAATTCTTAATTGCTTATCAAGATCAGAGGAACATCTTGTTGGAGGAATAATATCATCAGCGTAAATAAGGAGGATGATGACAATTCTTGCTAACAATGTGTCAGTGTAGCCTGTCTCTATTAAACAACCTTCTAAATAATTAATGTATATCCCAAAAAGGGTAGGGACGAGGACGAAACCTTGTTAAAATCCTATATTGAAATTAATATCTACCGACCAACCCTTATTGTTCTTAAACATGGAAATGACATTCTCATACAATCTTAATTCAATGTACCTCAACTCGAAATGAACCTTTAACTCTTATAATCTTTTCCATAAGTTATTTCTAGGAAGTGTATCAAAAGCTTTCCTAAAATCCACAAAGAAGCAAAGGAGATTGATCTTATTACTACGACATTCCTCTACAATGATCTTGAGTATAATGAGTTGGTCTATGGTGGAATGAGACCTTCTAAAACTATTTTTTCATTTAGCTCTTTTACCTTGAATATCTATCCATATGTTGGTCTTATTTTCTAGAAGAATACCATATAACTTGGCTAAGAGAGGGCTAATCATAATGGTCCTATAACTAGAGGGGTTATTTTTATCTCCACTTTTAAAAATGGGTACAATAATACTATGATTCCAAGTTTTAGGGAAGCCTTGCTTGATTGCTAGATTGAAGAGCTTGTGGATGTGAGGGATGAGGACAAAGCCCCCAATTTTTAGGATTTCAGCTTGGTAGCCTTTGATGTCCTTATATTTCTCATTCGTGAGGCATTGAATGGTTTACATGACATCATTTGATTCATAAATATTCTTAATGTGGGAATTCTTGTCATCCAAAACAATCATATTATTCTATTTAATTTTGCATGTTAGAATTTGTCACCAGAATTTCTTAGGATCCATCTTAGAGAGGTGTAAAGCATCTCCTATTTATAATATGTATAGGTCCTTTTTTTCTTTTAATGATGGATTTGTACATGATAATCTTGTCAACTTTTAGGGACTCCTCAATAGCTTCTTTGATTTCTCTTCTTGCAATTTGACACTCCTTGTCATACCAAGGGTTGGTCATTCTATTTTTATTTTTATACGACATTCCAATATAGAACTTGTTAATGGAAGACGAGAGATTTGTAGAGAAATTATGATAAAGGTTTTCTATATTTCCCTTACTAGATAGATGATACATATTATTATTTAAATAATTTTGAAAAAATATCATCTTTACTTTTGTTGAAGAATAAGTACTTTTGACTCTAAGAATTTGTTTGTATGGGACTATTATTCCAAACAAAGTTGAGAGTTACAATTAAAGGTCTATGATCTGAGTCAGGCTCATGGTCATTTCAAATGTAAAATAATATTATTTGGTTGTTTAAAGGGATATTGGAAAGTACATAGTCAACCACGCTACTTCCAAGCCCATGAATGCAAGTCATCCAACTAGAATTGGGACATTTTGTAATATCATTCCAAATAATTAGATATTGAGAAATACAAAGCTTAATTAGATTAGAACAAAACAAATTTTTCCCTAAATATTCAAAACCTATTTTGTAGGTGTTGGTTTTGTCTTCGTCTAACCATAGAGGATTAGGGTTCGAAGCATTGTTTAAGAGAATAGCTTGGTTAATAGTTCAAGCATTAAATTCACCCATTAAGATAATATTTCTTTCATTTCTTAAACTAGAAATATTATGTTCAAGGTGTAATATCCCTCCAAAGGAAAATCCTTGGGTTCACCTTGTTTTGACTCTAGGGTTGTAGTTTACAACTGGTTCCAAACACCTCCAAATGATTTTGAATTTGGGGAATAGGACACATTAACACATATATCAGACACCCAAACAACTGATATACCCATCCATGGTATGCACTTTTCAAGGAAAGAAGTTTCGGGACAAGACTAGTTAATTTGAGAAATGGAAGTCCCCCTAGGTCTTCCATTAAATGCTTTTCCAAACACTGTATGGCCTTCAGTAATTATTGGTCTAGGAATTGGATCTATTAGAGGACATTAATGAAACTATGTGTGCAGCATTATATTTGGTTTTAGGTTCGAATAGGTATCCCAATGAACAACAACTTCTGTAGTCTAGTATTTGTGGTGAAATGGTGGACAAGGAGTCTCGAATTTAATCATAAGCCATAGTGACACTTCAGGGGTCTGCAAGCATCATTTGGTCCATCAAATTAACTTTATATACATCTCATAACATGGATAAATATCTCAGAAAACTCTGATACAAAATAGATACAACATCATTCCAAATTCACTATGCAAATGCTATGGGGAAAATGGCTCAAATTTCTTTCTTGATTGGAAATATCACTTGAAATACATGGTGTTTCAAGATGTGGCTCCCATGATATGATTATTATAGAGAGATGCAACAACTAACATGTCCATTAATTATAAATAACAATCCTCCACTAACTATATGCAACAATATTTGCTACCTTGCACATTTACATGACATTGAGAGAAAGATAGTAGAATAGGCATAGAGAAGAATGAGAGAAGATGAACTCGAACTTAGTTGGGGCTTGAACCTGCATCAAAACATCTCCATGAAGCTCTATTTATAGGTATTAATGGACTCTCCATCAACCAACTAGGATGGGAATCTTGCACCCTTGAAATTGGTTCTAGGGCAAGGAGGATGAACATCCACCATGCAAGGACAAGCTAAGCTCCCCAAATTTTTCTAAATGAGGAAATGATCCAAAATTTGGTCTCCTTCTTTCTTCTTGTATTTTATTAACCTACAAAGGAATCCATGGCTCGAATTCCCTCCAATATATTCATCCCAACTCAAATTATGGAGAGATTCCCATGAGTTCCACTTGTCCAACACTTCCTAGCCTTCATCTTCCATAAATTCGAATGGGGGGAATCTTGGCTGCCATAACTCCCCTTGTGCACCCTCTTGGAGGCTATTTTTAGCCTAACATGTCATATAGGTCATATGTCAGCAATAGGGTCTAATATTTGTCATAAGTTTCATAGAATCTTCATCATTGTTGTCATAGAGGTTAGGGAATCTAGCTCCAAGTGTCACAATACTTCTAAGATGCCTCTTCCTCTTCCATGGGAGTTACTCTTACACTCTAATTCGACCCTCCTTGATTCATGCCATGAATAATGCCTCTCCAACTCCCCCAAGAACTTTAGACTCTACCTTGGATTTGAATGGGTGAGAATAGGATGCCACGTGGCATGGAGAATCTTTCCTTGTGTGGGTCCCACACCACCTATGCGGCCTTATGACCAAGTGCCACCTTATTTTCTTCTTATTATTATTTAGTTAGCCCCTTTGATGTACATTTATCAATCTAATGTCCATTTTGGGTCTTATAGCTCCCTTATTCCAAGTCTAAATGTTTCCACCCCAATCTAGGGAACTAGTAGATTGGTGTAAATTTGCCTTCATGTAATGTCCCCATCCAAATAAATCACATGAAGGGAAATTTCCACTAATCTATTAGTTCCCTAGGTTGGGGTGGAAACATTTAGACTTGGAATAAGGAATCTATAAGACCCAAAATGGACATTAGATTGATAAATATACATTAAATGGGCTAAATAAATAAGAAGAAGAAGAAGAAAATAAGGTGGCACTTGGTCATGAGGGCACCTAGGTGGTGCGGGACCCACACAAGGCAAGATTCTCCATGCCACATTGCATCCTATCCTCACCCATTCGAATCCAAGGTGGATTCTAACGTTCTTGGGGGGGGGTTGGAGTGGCATTATTCATGGCATGAATCAAGGAGGTTTGAATTAGAGTTGAAGAGTAACTCCCATGGAAGAGGAAGAGGCATCTTAGAAGTATTGTGAAACTTGGAGCTAGATTCCCTAACCTCTATGACAACATTGATGAAGATTCTATGAAACATATGACAAAGATCATACTTGATTGCTTAAATATGACCTATATGACATGACAGGGATAAAAATAGCCTCCAAGAGGGTGCACAAGGGGATTTATGCCATCAGCCAAGATTCCCCCCCATTCGAATTGATGGAAGAGGAAGACTATGAAGTGTTGGACAAGTGTCACTCATGGGAATATCTCCCTAATTCGAGTTGGGATGAAGCTCTTGGAGGGAATTCGAGCCATGGATGCCTTGGGAGGTTAATAAAATACAAGAAGAAAGAAGGAGACCACCTATTGGATCATTTTCTCATTTGGAAAAATTTGGAGACCTTAGCTTGTCCTTCCACGGTGGATGTTCACCCTCCCTGCCTTAGAACCAATTTCGAGGGTGAAAGATTCCCATCCTATTTGGTTGATGGAGAGGTCATTCAGAACTCTCAACAGAGCTTCATGGATATTTTTTGATGCAGGTTCAAACCCAAGTGAGTTCGATTTCATCTTCTCTCATTCTTCTATATGCCTATTCTACTATCTTTCTTTCAATCTCATGTAAATGTGCAAGGGTGCACTTCTTGTTGCATATAGTTAGTGGAGGATTGTTATTTCAACTTCATGGACATGTTATTTGCTACATATCTCTGTAATAATCAAATCATGATAGCCACATCTCAAAACACCATGTATTTCAAGTGATATTTCCAATCAAGAAAGAGATTCGAGCCATTTTCTCCATAGCATTTGCATAGTGAATTTGGAATGATGTTGTAATTGTTTTGTATCAAAGTTTGTTGAGATATTTACCCATGTTATGAGATGCATATTAAGTTACTTTGATGGCCCAAATTATTTTTGCAGACCCCTGAACTGTCACTATGGTTTGTGATTAAATTTGAGACTCCTTGTCCACCATTTTCACCACAAATACTAGACTATAGAAATTGTTGTTCATTGGGATACCTATTTGACCCTAAAACCAAATATAATTATGCACATATATTGTCCTTAACTTCCTATAATAGATACAAGTCCTATACCAATAATTAGTGAAGGTTGTACATTGTTTTGATAAGCATTTAATGGAAGACCTAGAGGGGATTTCCACTTCTCAAATTAACTAGCCTTGTCCCGAAATGTCTTTACTTGCAAAGTGAAAACCATGGATGGGAATATCAATTGTTTGGGTGTCTAATAGATTTTTTAATGTTTCTTGTTCCCCATCAATACCTTCTTCCCCAAATTCGAAATCATTTGGAGGTGTTTGGAACGAGTTGTAAACTACAACCCTAGAGTCAAAACAAGGTGAACCCAAACATTTTCCTTTGGAGGGATATTACAGTGGTATCAGAGCATGGTCCTTGCACCTGATTTGGGTGACCATTTATGAGTTCAAGTATTCATACCCCACCCTTATAAACCAAAACTCAAATTAAATTTGGTGAATAAGAAGAAGTAGGAGAAGAGGTGCACTATGTTGAGACTATGACCAAGGGTGAGAAAGGAACCTCGGAGATGGAGGAGAAAGAGGAGTTTACGAAATTCATGAAGCCAATTTTTGAGGACATGAAAAGGTAGATAATGCAAGGGTTCGAATTTATGGCTAGTCAAATTGGAAGCAAATTGGAAATAGGAGGCAGTAGTAGTTCCCCTTTCGAGGAAAATAAGACATTTGGTGGAAGCATTTTCTCAAAGACAGGGCCTCACAACCGACCCAATGAATTCCAGATATCAACAAGAGCCACCACATGCAATTTTATTGATGCCAAGGAGGATCTTACAACCCAATATGGAATGCAAGAAGTTCTAGCAGAATGGCAACAGTTGAGTGAAGGTTGTAGGAGGACCTTACCATTTGATCAATTCTTTATTGTCTCAAACAAGCTTAAAATGAGGGAGGCAACAGAATTCCTTTCCAAAACAAAGAATTGAATTATTCCATAGGTAAAATGCCCCTTCCTACCTTTGATGGCTCATCTCAAATTTCTACAAAAACTTGGGTACAAAAGTTAGATGTATATTTTTAGTTGAATCAAATGGTTGAAGAGGATGCTTTAAAAATGGCTATTCTGCATCTCGAGGGAGAAACAAATGATTGGTGGTTACATGGAATTAAAACCTTGGGACATGATCAGGTCACATCATATGAAGAGTTTTTTAACAGGTTAATGGAAATATTTAAGCAAAAAGACCCTAAAATTCCTTTCAAGGAACTAGCACAGTTGAAGCAAACTGGAACCCCTGAGGAGTACATGTTGGAATTCTAAAAACTATCACTTATGATGGCTAATGTATCTATGGTTTGATTGGTATTTCTATTTACTGAAGGATTGGCTGAACCTTTGAAATGTTTAGTTAAATCTCACAAACCTACTTCATTAAAAGATGCCATGAACTTGGCAAGAGATCTGAAAAATGTGCTACCCAAGACAAAGTATCCTCCCAAGCCAAATTTTCCTTCCAAGTTCAAATTTGACAAGAGACCATGGAAAAAATATTCATTTGGGAATGACAAGAAAGAGGGACCAAGCAAGGAAGAACTTGGAAAAAATAAACTAGGTTGCACATGTTTTCAACCAAGGGTACCATGGCATAAATGTGCTAAGGGGAAAGCACAATTCATTGAAGTATTTTTTGATGATGAAAGGGACATGGAGGAAGAAGAACAATTCTCAGCTCAAGAAGAGGTATATGAAACAATAGAAGAAGATCATCCATCACCCGAAAAATGGAGAATGGCAGTGCTTTCAGGAGTGCGTTGTTTTCACACCATCCGATGTAAGGGAGTGGTACAAGGGAAGATAGTTTCGGTATTGGTAGATGGAGGAGAAAATCATAACTTCATTGATGCAGTCTTGTTGTATTAAGATTCAATATGCTAAGATAGATAACATGAATATTCCATTTGATTTCACAAGAATAGCATTTACAGAATCACTGAAAGAACAGCAAGCACAGCATAAACACAAGAGACACAATTTATCCTGGGAAACCCTCATGGGGTAGAAAACCCAACAAATATTCCTCAATATAGATGACCAAGAAATACAAAGATGTAATACCCAAACATGATATTCTTCTCCTCCTTTGTAGATCTCTCCCTCTCCTATGCGAGTTTCACAAGTGAGTGAATGTGTGTTAAATGAGGAACACACCTCCTCTATTTATACTTTACTTCACTTGACTTTTAACCCTAACTAGGTCGGCCCCAACTTAACCATTCAACATAATGCTGACTGGGCCGACCCCACTAGGGGACTTAAACACCCCATTACAACTGACTCTGGGCCAACCCCACTAGGGAAGTCTAATAACCCAAGTTACCACATTCTGACGGAGGAATAAACATCTACGGATATATAATAAAGTCCCGGCGGAGGAATGAAACATCTCTGAATAAAGTAAAAATAGAATATTCTTAGAAGTTATAATATTTCAACACTCCCCCTTAACAAGAAGGATATTCTAACAACATCTGCAAGAGCAAGGAGTCATCAACTACATGATACATGATACATCTATAAATCATTGGAAGCTTTCTTCAATCATCATCAGTAACACAAACAATTATTGGAACATTATCAATACTAGAACATCAACATCATCAGTATTGAGTTTTCATATTTTGCAGCACTTGATCAGCTACATCAACATCATCATCTGTATTTTCTGATCAACAACATCATTTGGATCTTCCGATCAACAGCCTCATCATCTGGATCACTTGATCAACAGCATCATAATCTGCAACACACATGATCCAATTACGGGATGATCAATCCCTCTCACTTTAGGACATAAGTCCAAGGATGATACAGTCCTGATCTACTTACGGGATGATCAATCCCTATCATTTTAAGACACCATATCATGTCTAGGGACAATGCAATCCCAACCATAGTGCCAGTCCTTTTTCATACTGGATATGACCTAGATTAAATATAGGATTTTACAACCTATGAATGATCACCTGCTACTACACTGATCAGTCCAGGAGCGAACATTACATCATTACAGAACCTATGAATGATCACCTGCTGCTACACTAAGCAATCCAGGAGCGCACATTACATCATTCCAGTCAACCACAGAGCCAATACTATTTAAACTAGGGTGTGACCTAGATCAAATCTAGGGTTTACAACCTCTGAATGATCACCTACTGCTGCACTGAGCATTCCAGGAGTGAACATTACATCATTACAAGATCTGCGAATGATCACATGCTGCTACACTGAGCAGTCCAGGAGTGCACATTACATCATTCCAGTCAACCACAGAGCCAGTACTATTTCAACTGGGGTGTGACCTAGATCAAATCTAGGATTTACAACCTCTGAATGATCACCTGCTGCTGCACTGAGCAGTCTAGGAGCGAACATTACATCATTACAAGTTCTATGAATGATCACCCACTGCTATGCTGAGCAGTCCAGGAGCGCACATTACATCATTCACCAACATCTTTCTCGAAGACAAGAGTCTACGGATTCCTTTAGGACCTATGTCTAGGGATGATACAATCCACTCGTCAACTTAGACTAAGTCTAAGGACCACTCATCAACCTCATCGTCGGGACATGTATCCTCATCATCGATACAGGTATCCTCATCATCGATACACGTATCCACATCATTGATATAGGTATCCTCACCATCGATACAAGTATCTTCATCGTCGATACAAGTACCCTGATCATCGATACAAGTATCCTCATCATCGATACAAGTATCCTCATCATTGATACAAGTATCCTCATCATTGATACACGTATCCTAATATCATCATCGATCATATCACTCCCCCTTTCGAGGAGGGTCCTTCTGAACTACACCAAGCTTTTCTTGGAAATACTCAAACTTTACTCGAGACAAAGGTTTGGTCAATATATCAGCAACTTGTTCGTCAGTGCTCACATACTCAAGCTTTATAGCTCCTTTCTGCACCATATCCCGTATATAGAAATATAGGATCTCTATGTGCTTTGACTTATAATGGAACACTAGATTCTCCGTCATCTTGATACAACACTGGTTGTCACACAGGATCATAGTGGAGTCCATCTCTAAGTCAAACAATCCCGATAACAACTTCCGAAGCCATATCGCTTCTCAACTAGCAGGGCAAGCAGCTATATATTCTGCTTCAACTATGCTGAGAGCCACACTAGACTACTTCTTGCTAAACCACGAGATCATGGCAGATCCCAGACAATAACATCTGCCCGATGTGCTCTTCCTGTTTGATACACTTCCTGCCCAATCAGCATCTGTGTAACCATACAGTCTGAAGTCATGATCTCCAAGATAATATAGACCAAAGTCCATCGTACCCTTTAGGTGCCTCATCACATGCTTTGTAGCTATCAGGTGAACACGCCTAGGTTCCACTAGATACTGACTCAAGGTGTTCACAACAAAGCATATATCTAGCCTGGTATTCGTCAGATACACCAATGACCCATTAATCTATCTATACAGAGTCACATCCACTAACTCTGATGAGTCATCAACTGACAACTTCCAGTTGGAATCCATGGGAGTGGCCATGGCTTTGCATTCCAACATATCAAATATTTTCAAGATTTCCACAGCATACTTTCCCTAGTTGAGAAAGATTCCTTCTGGGCCTTTCTATACCTCCAGACCTATGAAGTAATGCATCAATCCGAGATCTTTCATATCAAATTTTGTAGCTAGCTTCTTCTTGCTTTCCATGATCTATTCCTTGTCAGAAAGAGATCATCCACATACAATAATAGTATAACAGGTTCATCATCCATAACCTTACGGTAAAGGTTAGGATCAGCTTTACTTTTGGTAAAGCCCAAGCTTGTCAAGAAGCTATCAATTCTCCCTCGATGACTATACATCATTCACACTTTGCATTGAGTAATCTTCTGCATATCTATCCGTGCCATCCCCCGTCAGATGGGTCTACTGATATGAGCCTCAAGACCATTCGAACTCTATGGTGAGTTCCTTCTTGCATCCATCTAAGAGAAGAGTTTCATCTGTATATAGAAACCATATTCAACCTTGTAGCAAAGGTTGAAATTTGCATCACCCATGGTGATCATTAAGCTCATCAAATGACTATCGATCCTGGGTACCTATGCAGAGCTTTCTTCAATCGTGTGATTCTCTATCGAATCCTGGGAGTTTGCTCAATTCACACTTCTTCTTCAATTACACCATTAAGAAAACATCTCGTTGTGATTCTTTCCTTCGAGCCTTCTATCATGCGTTGGATTTGAAGTCTTCTTATTGAACATCCATCACTTGTTCTTTGGAACATGTGTTCATCATCCTTCTTTTGTATATCATAGCACATGATCTTTCCTACAAATCAAAGTTAATTACATGATTAGTAATACTTCATAATCATAAAATCATGCTGACATGATAACCTATTATGCATACTGATATGATTCACATAGTTATGCAACTAGATTGACCAATACTTTGGCACAACACTTTTCCATAACCTGTATGCATACAGTGGCTATCTAGATGCCTTCCATCTCTACCAGAACATACTATCGAGAGCGTGCATAGCTATCAGCATGTCAACAAAGAGGTTTCATTCTAGACAAGCAACAATGGAATGTTTGTCCAACTTACCCATCATATGCATATTAGTAGTATATTGTTCAATGCTATATGAATGCTTGCATGATATATTCTAGGAATACAAATATGCATACAACTATTATGAGCAATATCATTAACTATTCAGATATTCAAATAAGAACTCAAATACTTATCTTTTATGTTTGTGTGGTTGCCTCCCGCTTGTCTCTATTTTCCCTTTATGATAGCATCATGATTATATGTCTTTGAACTTCTATCCATTCTGCACCACTATGCATGCTTATGTGTGTACTAGTTTCATCATTGTGTCTTTCCTCAAGATCTCATACATAATCATACATTCATTAGTATAATCTTAATACTATCAAAACATTATGATCCTAAATAATATTAAGCATGTATGGTCATGATTATTTCATACACATGTATACTTACCTAAGATCCTCACACAAAGTAGGATTCTAACTTGATATAGGAAAACATACCTGGATTATCATGCTTGCTAGTTATGTCTAACATACCCAAACAATGTCTTCTTTGTTCTCTTCAATGATTTAGAGACCTCGTGCTAGTATCCTGCATATCTCATAAGTTAAGCATTGTATAACCAAATTATACATACCTCATAAGTAGAGCTTCTATGTGATCAAAGACTATGGATGAGTCTTTGTCTTCATGTCATCATGGTCATAGAACTTGATTTGTCTTTCTTGATATACCTTTCATGTTAGCAGACAACATCATCCTCATCCAACACCACAAGTGCATTAGTACAATCATAAGTGTCATAACCCTAATCAATGAATGTCTTATATCATTCACATGCATTCATACTTTTACTAAGGTGATCATACAATCTAAAATTAATCATGATTGTACTAACCTCAATAATATGAAGACAAACATATTATGAACTTAATCATGAAACATATTTCAAAACATACCTGTATCTTCTCAAGTCATACATGTCGAGTAGTCTTCTCTATAAGGGTAAAACCCTAACCATCCAAGGTAGATAACTTGTAAACATCTTATATATGTTCATGGTGCTAGGATGATAGAATATCAGTGCCATTTAAACCTCCTTCATTGCTTCCCTATGAGTCTCCCAACCTTGCTAGGGTTTCTTCTTACTTGGAAACCCTAATTTTTAATCTCCTTCCTCCCACAACATTTTGATGGAGGATTAATATCTATGATGAATGGATTCCAAATCCATTATCAAAGTTTCCATTGTCTCATCAGGTGTCTCCAACATTGTATCAGGTCCTTCCATACTGAAAACTGAAAACCCTAAGTGAGAGCTTGTTCCTCCTTGTCTTAGATTTCCTTTATTGATCCATTTTAGATGTTTCATATTGTTTCTGGTGTATCTCTGAAATTTCAGATCTGTAGGGTCTGAAACTTCGGCATGTGGTATCCTGACCTGTCCTCTTTCCAATCCCATAGGTGTGAGCTTCATTGGATTCTCCATCAGAGCTATATGCTCAGTTTCCCAACATGACCGGTTTAAGGGATGAAACAACATAGCGAACTTGTACGGAGTGCAACGTGTCACTGTTTCAACTTCGGCCTTTGAAAATCGGACGTGTGAAACTGGATTTTGTTCCCTAACTATCACTTTTTACGAAATTCCATTTGGAGCTTCCAATCTTGAGATATGACCTTTTTCCCTAGGTCACCTGTTTAGGACTGCATTCTGGAATAGGCATAAACCCTAACTTGTACGGATCATATCTCATAAAGTAAAACAATTCTGAGGCTGAACTTCGGAAACAAGGTACAAGAAAATTTCATCTTCGGACTATCCAATTTTCAGATCCTGAAACTTCGCCAAAATGGATTTATAGTGAAAGTTCCATGATGACTAGGTTTTCCTATACAAAACCCTAACTTTCAAATTGTCGCAAGTGGAACAAGTGCCGTAAGTGCCATACATTGCCTTCCTTCAGGCTAGATCTGATACCATGTTAATATTCAATATGCTAGGAGAGATAATATCATTATTCCATTTCATTTCACAACAATAGCATATACAGGATCACTGAAAGAACAACAAGCACAACATAAACACAAGAGACACAATTTATCCTGGGAAACCCTCATGGGGTAGAAAACCCAGCAAATCTTCCTCAATATAGATGACCAACAAATACAAATATGTAATCCCCAAACATGAGCTCCTTCTCCTCCTTTGCAGATATCTCCCTCTCCCATGTGAGTTTCACAAGTGAGTGAGTGTGTGTTAAATAAGGAACACACCTCCTTTATTTATACTTTACTTCACTTGACTTTTAACCCTAACTAGGTCGGCCCCAACTTAACCACTCAACATAATGCTGACTGGGCCAACCCCACTAGGGAACTTAAACACCCCATTACAACTGACTCTAGTTCGACCCCACTAGGGAAGTCTAATAACCCAAGTTACCACATTCCGATGGAGGAATAAACATCTCTGTATATACAATAAAGTTCCGCCTGAGGAATGAAACATCTTCAGATAAAGTACGAATATAATATTCTTAGAAGTTACAATATTTCAACATGGTGGAGAGGAGAAAGTTACCTATTGAATCATTCGAAGGGTTCACATTCATCATCCTAGGTAACAATTCTATGGAATCCAACACGTGGATTCCTAAGCTACAAGTTACCATAGGAAATTACACAGTTTCTGGTAACTTTTATGTGGTGTATGTTGTTGATACAAATGTGTTTTTGGGAGTAAAATGGTTGTACTCTATAGGAGAACATACAATGAACTACCAAATACCTAAAATGAATTTCAAGGATTCAGAAGGAAAAAAAAATGGTAGTGAGAGGAATGCACACCTATTTGAACCAAGTGGTGTCTTCCCACAATATGAGATCCATATTGAGACATGGGGACATTGAATGGGCTGTAGAATGTTTGAACACTTCCCCAAAACCAAACATAAATATTGAAGAACACCCAAGGGAGATAAGGAAACTACTACACAAGTATGAAAGGGTTTTTGGAGCCCTCCCACCTGGAAGTCCACCTGACAGAGGATTTGAGCATACCACTATTTTGGATGTAGGTACTTCACCTATCCAAATACCCCCATATAGACACCCAAAAAGATTCAAAGATGAGATCGAGAAGGTTATTCAAGAACTCTTGGAATTGGGGCTCATTACACTAAGCTCAAGTCCCTATGCATCTTCACTTGTCTTGGTGAAGAAAAAGGATGGAACCTTAAGGATGTGCATTGATTTTAGAGCTTTAAACAAAAAGACAATAAATAATAGATATCCCATCCCTCAGATAAATGAGCTATTTGGAGCAAAGTTCTTTTCCAAAATTGATCTTAGATCTGGTTACCATCAGACTTGAATGAAGGAGGAGGATGTGCAGAAAACTGCTTTCAGATGTCACTATGATCATTTCAAATTTTTTGTCATGCCTTTTGGTTTGACCAATGCTCCAACAACCTTCCAATCATGCATGAAGAAAATATTTTGCAAGCAAATCCGTAAGTTTGTTTTGGTTTTCTTTGATGATATTTTAATTTACAGTAATACATGGGAGGAACATTTGCACCATTTAGAAGTTTTATTCAAAATCTTGCACGAAAAATATTTGTTTGATAAGTTGTCCAAGTGTGAGTTTGGGTTGACAAATATTTTGTATCTTGGGCACACCATTGGGTAATATGGGGTAAAGGTTCACTTTGAGAAAATAAATGCTATTATTGAATGGCCATCACCCAAGAACATCACTGAATTGAGAGGCTTTATTGGGATTTGCACTTACTATAGTAATTTGATGAAGGGGTTTTCCAAACGAACTTCTCCCCTTACTGATTTGACCAAGAAGGATGCTTTCAAATGGGATGAAGAGGCTAAAAAGTATTTCCAAAGAATGAGAGACGTAATGTTTTTTAGCATTAATATATGTAATCTCTATCCATATGTACTAGTTGAACTGATCTTTCTTATAGAACCTAACATTAGGGAAAATGTTCTTCCTAATGTAACAAGTTATGCCTCTTATGCCTTGGAAATGGGATTGCTTGTTCCATATCAGCCATAAGAAAAATCCTTGTATCGTAGGCACAGTAGATTATTCACACTTCCAATTTTCAACTAGCAATATAATATCAATTCCATTCAAAATCCATCTTAAGTTGGGACCTTTATTCCATATAAAGCCCCGATAATTCCAAGAGAGGATCCGAAGCGTTCCAAATTCTTATTTATTGTTATCTTTTTGGTCTCTATCTTGGATAACAAACTTTCTATTTCTAATTATTGCCCATTTTGCTTCCTTCCCAACTTCTTTTACCTTTTGAAATTCCTTTCTTAGTTGAGCTTGATCTTCTGGAAATCTTCATTTATAAATATCCTTGATCCTTTTAGACTTGGGGTTTTACCGAGTATTCATAATTTATGGTCTTTAGAGATAACCTTAACTGGGATTAGTCTATCTTTAATCTTAGTTAGTTTCCTCAAACTCTTTGCTTTTGTGAGATAAGTAGTTTCAATTTGTAATTTATTAAGTAATTTCTCCCTAACTAGAGCTAGTGTATCCTCTTCATCTTCTTTCTTCAAACTGAAAATTACGAGGTTCAAGGCTCGTTTGTTACGTTCATGGTCTAGTTCAATCAACTTATTTATGTCTTGTTTGGTATCCAATTTACCTTCTACACTATTTATGGCTGGATTGTCTTTTACCTTTGATTATAATTATTTAATCTTGCTCATCATATCAATACTTTCTAAATTATTAATCTCTCCTTGTTAAATTAGGTTGGTTGTTTTTAGAAGGTTTCGGTTTAAATATTGGACATTTAATACTATATAGTTTTAATATTTGCCATATAGTTTTTTTTTTTGCATAGTGTTATAAAGGACCTTCATATTCATAGATATTTTTAAACGATTTAAATGTATTAGATTTATTATATTGAATTTGTATTTATTAAAAAATTTATTGACTTTATAAATTTTTAATCCTATTTATTGACTTTATAAATTTTTAATTCTATTTATTTATTTTGTAATTTTCTCAATTTAATGTAAATTTAATCTTAAAGTATTTATTGTAAATTTAGTTTTTATAAATTACTTTAGATTTTGTGGATTAGTTTAGTTTTTATTATTCGCTGCCAAGGCACGGATATACTAACCTTTGGTTATTCAAAGTGCATTAGTTTCCTTTTTGACCCAAATTTTTTCCAATGTTTTATAATGTTTGTTATAATTTTAATATTAATTATAATATTTTGAAAAACAAAAATAAATTTAACAATTTTTAAAAAACAATATTTCGATTTTTCAATTGGTTTAGTACAACTGTGATGGGACATAAGTCCCTGATGTAGTGATTTTTATTTTCAAATTTTAAAAATAAATAAAAATAATTGTTGAAACCAAAATTTATAAAATTGCCAAATGTACTTTATAGTACTTTGTTACATTAAATATGATTAGATTGCACGGTGAGGTGGCATGCCGGTCTGATACAAGAAACTCGATTACCGAACCAAAAAATTTCATACAAAGTGCACTCGCTTGCGACTCTGTGGGTCACAACATACTAGAAAAGAAGAAGGAAACCCTGACTTAGGCAGTTAACTCCTCCTGTCTCTCGCTTTCCATCTCTATTACTCGACATGATAAACATTTAGATTGGGAGAAATTTCATGTCAGCTGTGAACTCATAAATTATGTCAGCGTCATGCCTCCAGCTTTCAGCCCCAGCGTAACAACTTTTGTAAGTGTCCAAATCATTTTCTTCTAGGATTAACCCAATCCTATACTTCCATGCTCGGAAGTTATCAGCTCCATCAAGTTTATCCTCAATCTTGGTGTGGTGAGACATCTTTAAAGAGTACTTCAAATGGAAATACAAAAGATTTAGGTCTTACCACTTGATTTGCTGAAAACTGGATCTGGAGCTAGATTAGGGTTTGTCAGAGAAACCCTAAAAATTAAAAATGTGAATTTCAAACTTCTGAAAGGATAGAAAGATGCGCCTTCATGAGATGATTAGCCTGGTATACTCATAAATTGAAAACTACAAATTTTCATCCTTCAGAAATGCTTTTCAATCTCTCGGATTCACTAGGGAGGACCCTGAATTAGGGTTTGAGTTTCCCGGAGCTTCACCCAACCAAAAATTTCAATCCAAAGCTCTAAACTTATATTTTTCCAAGGAGCTTCCAGCTATGTCCTCATATTTTAGATTTCCTATTTTTGTGGAAACCCTAATTTTTAGGGCCAAAATCGAAAATGCTCAGAATTGAATTCTGTCACGACAGAAAGATGCACCCTTGATAGGAGAGTCAATCTAGCCTCCTGCCTTTGATGAACAATGAAGAGAAACCCAAATAATAAGAATCCCTAGCTTCCGTAGCTGCACAGTGCCTTCTTCTTAGGTAAGCTCTGATACCATGTTAATTTTTTGATAATTTCATCCCATTATCATTCAGGATCACTAAGAGAATAAAATGTACAACATATCAAAAGCATATCAATCATAAACCCAATAATGCAAGCACACAACAGACAAAGAGTTTCACCGGGGAAAACCAA
Organism: Larix kaempferi; assembly: GCA_027924585.1. NCBI lineage: Eukaryota > Viridiplantae > Streptophyta > Pinopsida > Pinales > Pinaceae > Larix > Larix kaempferi. The sequence continues at coordinate 6,999,671 of BSBM01000591.1, read as the reverse complement.
GAAGGTGAAAAACCCCACAACTTCCTCAGAGATAGAATAAACCCAAGTACAAGATCACAATGATCAAACCCAATAAGATGTCTCTAGCAGATGCTCCTCCTCCTCCATAAGTGCTCCACTTTCTCTCTTATCTATGCAAGCTTGAGAAGTGAGTGAATGAATAGAATGAGGGACACACCTCTCTTATTTATACTTGACTTGACCTGCTAATTAATTCACTGGGGATGACTTGCTACTCAAGTCTAATAACCCAACCACATGACCTAATCAGGGCCGACCCCACACTGGTGGTATAATAACCCATCAATACAAATGACGACACTTGTCAATACAAATGACGACACTTGTCAATACAAATGACGACACTTCCAAATACAAATGACGACACTTCCAATCATAGGAATAAGACATCTATGTGGGATATACAATAAAGTACAAATGTAATACATAGAAGAATATCTTTCAAAGTTACAAATACATCAACACGCTGCACTTCCTCTTCACTGTATCACAGTCTCTCTTCATGATCTCAGAGATCTTTACAATGCATAAAACCTAATACATCAACCCTAGTCGTATTACAATGTATTTCTTTTATAGTAATATACAATGGGAAAATACCATGGGATAAACAAAGCCATGGGCTCGTAAACAGCTGGTGAAAACAACCCCAAAATTTTTTTGGGGGGTGTTGCCCCCGAACCCCAAAAAATACAGAATGAGTGTACAATGCTCCGGGGTGCACGGCTGAGACAATATCATCTATGAGACTAGAAGATCTAGCTCCACAACCAACAAGGTCTGCAAACATCATTTGGGCCATCAAATTAACTTTCTATACAACTCATAACATGGATAAATATCTCATCAAAGTATGATACAAAACAGATACAACATCATTCCAAATTCACTATGCAAATGCTATGGGGAAAATGGCTCAAATCTCTTTCTTGATTGGAAATATCACTTGAAATACATGGTGTTTCAAGCTGTGGATCTCATGATATGATTATTATAGAGATATGCAGCAACTAACATGTTCATGAATTCTAAATAACAATCCTCCACTAACTATATGCAACAAGAAGTGTGCCCTTGCACATTTACATGACATTGAAAGAAAGATAGTAGAATAGGCATAGAGAAGAATGAGAGAAGATGAACTCGAACTCAGTTGGGACTTGAACCTACATCAAAACATCTCCATGAAGCTCTTTTTATAGGTCTGAATGGACTCTCCATCAACCAACTAGGATGGGAATCTTTCACCCTCGAAATTGGTTCTAAGGCAGGGAGGATGAACATCCACCATGCAAGGACAAGCTAAGCTCTCCAAATTTTTCCAAATGAGGAAATGATCCAAAATTTGGTCTCCTTCTTTCTTCTTGTATTTTATTAACCTACAAAGGAATCCATGACTCGAATTCCCTCCAATAGATTCATCCCAACTCGAATTAGGGAAAGATTCCCATGAGTTCCACTTGTCCAACACTTCATAGCCTTCCTCTTCCATCAATTCGAATGGGGGGGATCTTGGCTGCCATAACTCCCCTTGTGCGCCCTCTTGGAGGCTAGTTTTAGCTTGACATATCCTATAGGTCATATGTCAGCAATAGGGTCTAATATTTGTCATAAGTTTCATAGGATATTCATCATTGTTGTCATAGGGGTTAGGGAATCTAGCTCCAAGTGTCACAATACTTCTAAGATGCCTCTTCCTCTTCCATGGGAGTTAATATTACACTCTAATTCGACCTCCTTGATTCATGCCATGAATAATGCCTCTCCAACTCCCCCAATAATGTTAGACTCCACCTTGGATTCAAATGGGTGAGAATAGGATTCCATGTGGCATTTGAGAATCTTGCCTTGTGTGGGTCCCACACCACCTATGCGGCCTCATGACCAAGTGCCACCTTATTTTGTTATTATTATTATTTATTTATCCCCTTTAATGTATATTTATCAATCCAATGTCCATTTGAGTTCTTATAGCTCCCTTATTCCAAGTCTAAATGTTTCCACCCCAACCTAGGGAACTAGTAGATTGGTGGAAATTTCCCTTCATGTAATGTCCCTATCCAAATAAATCACATGAAGGGAAATTTCCATTAATTTATTAGTTCCCTAGGTTGGGGTGGAAACATTTAGACTTGGAATAAGGGAGATATAAGACCCAAAATGGACATTAGATTGATAAATATACATTAAAGGGGCTAAATAAATAAGAAGAAGAAGAAAATAAGGTGGCACTTGGTCATGAGGGCGCATAGTGGCATGGGACCCACACAAGGCAAGATTATCCATGCCACATGGAATCCTATTCTCACCCATTCGAATCCAAGGTGGATTCTAACATTCTTGGGGGAGTTGGAGAGGCATTATTCATGGCATGATCAAGGAGGTTTGAATTAGAGTTGAAGAGTAATTCCCATAGAAGAGGAAAAGGCATCTTAGAAGTATTGTGACACTTGGAGCTAGATTCCTTGACCTCTATGACAACACTGATGAAGATTCTATGAAACTTATGAAAAAGATCAGACTTGATTGATGAAATCATACCTATATGACATGTCAAGGATAAAATAGCCTCCAAGAGGGTGCACAAGGGGAGTTATGGCAGCCAAGATTCCCCCCATTCGAATTGATGGAAGAGGAAGGCTATGAAGTGTTGGGAAAGTGGCACTCATGTGAATATCTCCCTAATTCGAGTTGGGATGAAGGTCTTGGAGGGAATTCAAGCCATGGATCCCTTGGGAGGTTAATAAAATACAAGAAGAAAGAAGGAGACCATCTTTTGGATCATTTTCTCATTTGGAAAAATTTGGAGATCTTAGCTTGTCCTTGCACGGTGGATGTTCACCCTCCCTGCCTTAGAACCAATTTCAAGGGTGCAAGATTCCCATCCTATTTGGTTGATGGAGAGGTCATTCAGAACTCTCAACAGAGCTTCATGGATATTTTTTGATGCAGGTTCAAACCCAACTGAGTTCGAGTTCATCTTCTCTCATTCTTCTAGATGCATATTCTACTATCTATCTTTCAATGTCATGTAAATGTGCAAGGGCACACTTCTTGTTGCATATAGTTAGTGGAGGATTGTTATTTCAAATTCATGTACATGTTATTTGCCGCATATATATGTAATAATCATATCATGATAGCCACATCTCGAAACACCATGTATTTCAAGTGATATTTCCAATCAAGAAAGAGATTCAAGCCATTTTCCCCATAGCATTTTCATAGTGAATTTGGAATGATGTTGTTTTTGTTTTGTATCAGAGTTTGCTGAGATATTTACCCATGTTATGAGATGTATATTAAGTTAATTTGATGGCCCAAATTATTTCTGCATACCCCTGAAGTGTCACTATGGTTTGTGATTAAATTTGAGACTCCCTGTCCACCATTTTCACCACAAATCCTAGACTATAGAAATTGTTGTTCATTGGGATACCTATTCTACCCTAAAACCAAATATAATGATGCACACATATTGTCCTTAATTTTCTCTAACAGATACAAGTCCCATACCAAGAATTAGTGAAGTTCGTACAGTGTTTTGGAAAGCATTTAATGGAATACCTAGAGGGGATATCCACTTCTCAAATTAACTAGTATTGTCCCGAAATTTATTTCCTTGCAAAGTGCATACCATGGATGGGAATATCAGTTGTTTGGGTGTCTAATAGATGTTTTAATGTTTCGTATTCCCCATAAATACCTTCTTCCCCAAATTCTAAATTATTTGGAGGTGTTTGGAACCAGTTGTAAACTACAACCCTAGAGTCAAAAGAAGGTGAACCCGAGCATTTTCCTTTGGAGCGATATTACAGTGGTATCAGAGCATGGTCCTTGCACCTGATTTGGTTGACCATTTATGACTTAAAGTATTCATACCCCACCCTTATAAACTGAAACTGAAAGTACCTTTGGTGAAGAGGAAGAAGCAGGAGAAGAGGTGCACTCTATTGAGACTATGACTAAGGATGAGAAAGGAACCTCGGAGATGGAGGAGAAAGAGGATTTTAGTAAATTCATCAAGCCATTTTTGAGGACATGAAAAGGCAGATAATGCAAGGGTTCAAATTGATGGCTAGTCAAATTGGAAGCAAATTGGCAATAGGAGGCAACAGTAGTTCCCCTTTCGAGGAAAATAAGACATTTGGTGGAAGCATTTTCTCAAATACAGGGCCTCACAACCGACCCAATGAATTCCAGAGCTCAACGAGAGCCACCACACCTAAGTTTATTGAGGCCAAAGAGGATCTTAACACCCAATATGGAATGCAAGAAGTTCTAGAAGAATGGCACCAGTTGAGTGAATGTTGTAGGAGGACCTCACCATTTGATCAATTCTTTACTGTCTCAAACAAGCTCAAAACGAGGGGAGGCAACAGAACTCCTTTCCAAAACAAAGAATTGAATTATGCCATAGGTAAAATGCCCCTTTCTACCTTTTATGGATCATCTTAAAGTTCTGCAAAAACTTGGGTACAAAAGTTAGATGTATATTTTCAGTTGAATCCAATGGTTGAAGAGGATGCTTTAAAAATGGATATTCTGCATGTTGAAGGAGAAACACACGATTGGTGGTTCCATGGACTAAAAACCTTGGGACATGATCAAGTCACATCATATGAAGAGTTTTTTAATAGGTTAATGGAAATATATGAGCAAAAAGACCCTAAAATGCCTTTCAAGGAACTAGCACAGTTGAAGCAAACCGAAACCCCTAAGGAGTACATGTTGGAATTCCGAAAACTATCAGTTATGGTGGCTAATGTATCTATGGTTCGATTGGTATTGCTATTTACTGAAGGATTGGCTAAACCTTTGAAAGGTTTAGTTAAATCTCACAAACTTATTTCATTAAAAGATGCCATGAACTTGGCAAGAGGTCTGCAAAATGTTCTACCCAAAACAAAGTATCCTCCCAAGCCAAATTTTCCTTCCAAGTTTAGATTTGACAAGAGACCATGGAAAAGACATTCATTTGGGAAGGACAATAAAGAGGGACCAAGCAAGGAAGAACTCAGAAGAAATAAGCTAGGTTACACATGTTTTCAACCAAGGGTACCATGGCATAAATGTGCTAAGGGGAAAGCACAATTCATTGAAGTGTTTTATAATGACGAAGGGGACATGGAGGAAGAATAACTTTCAGCCCAAGAAGAGGAATATGAAACAAAACAAGAAGATCATCCATCACCCGAGAAAGGGAGAATGGGAGTGCTTTCAAGAGTGCCTCATTTTCACACCATCTGATGCAAGCGAGTGGTACAAGAGCAAAGAGTTTCAGTATTGGTAGATGGAGGAGAAACTCATAAATTCATTGATGTATCCTGGGTAGAGAGGATAAAGTTACCTATTGAATCATTTGAAGGGTTCACAGTCATCATCCTAGGTAACGATTCTATGGAATGCAACACATGGATTCCTAAGCTACAACTCACCATAGGAAATTACACATTTTCTGATAGCTTCTATGTGGCGGATGTTGTTGATACAAAATTACTTTTGGGAGTACAATGGTTGTAATCTATAGGAGAACATACAGTGAACTACCAAATACCTAAAATGAATTTCAAGGATTCAGAAGGAAAACAAAGGGTAGTGAGAGGAATGCACACCTATCTGAACCAAGTGGTGTCTTCCCACAATATGAGGTCCATATTGAGACATGGGGACATTGAATGGGATGCAAAATGTTTCATCACTTCCCCCAAACCAAACATAACTATTGCAAAACACCCAAGGGAGATAAGGCAACTACTACACAAGTATGAAAGGGTTTTTGTAGACCTCCCACCTGGAAGGCCACCTGACAAATGAATTGAGCATACAATTGTTTTGGAGGTATGTACTTCACCTATCCAAATAACCCCATATAGACACCCAAAAAGATTCAAAGGTGAGATCGAGAAGGCTATTCAAGAACTCTTGGAATTGGGGCTCATTAGACCAAGCTCAAGTCCCTATGCTTCTTCAGCTGTCTTGGTGAAGAAAAAGGATGGAACCTTAATGATGTGCATTAATTTTAGAGCTTTAAACAAGAAGACAATAAAGAATAGATATCCCATCCCTCAGATGAATGAGCTATTTGGAGCAAATTTCTTTTCCAAAATTGATCTTAATCTGGTTACCATTAGACTGGAATGAAGGAGAAGGATGTGTAGAAAACTGCTTTTAGATGTCACTATGGTCATTTCGAATTTATTGTCATGCCTTTTGGTTTGACCAATGCTCCAGCAACCTTCTAATCATGCATGAACAAAATATTTTGCAAGCATATATGTAAGTTTGTTTTGGTTTTCTTTGATGATATTTTAATTTACAGTAATACATGGGAGGAACATTTAAACCATTTAGAAGTTGTATTGAAAATCTTGCATGAACAATATTGTTTTGATAAGTTGTCCAACTATGAGTTTGGGTTGACATATATTTTGTATCTTGGGCACATCACTGAGAAAGATGGGGTAAAGGTGCACATGGAGAAAATAAATGCTATTCTTGAATGGCCATCACCCAAGAACATCACTGAATTGAGAGGCTTTATTGGGATCTACACTTACTATAGGAATTTTGTGAAGGGTTTTTCCAAACTAACTACTCCCATTACTGATTTGACCAAGAAGGATGCTTTCAAATGGGATGAAGAGGCTAAAAAGGCTTTCCAAAGAATGAAAGAGGTAATGAGTTGTTGTCCAGTACTTGCACTACCATATTTTTCTAAACCGTTTGTTTTGGAATGTGATGCATTAGGGGAAGACATAGGGACAGTCCTAAAGGAAAATCAACACCCCATAGCTTTTGAGAGAAGAAAATTACAGCCACTTGAGAGTCTCTACTCCATATATGACAAGGAAATGTTAGCCATCATGCATGCCTTAGCCAAGTTTAGACAATATTTGGATGGGGACATTACATAAGGCCATTATAAGGACAAGTTTTATCTAAATTATTCTTCTTATAAAAGATAGAATTGGTATGCACAAAATAAAAAAATTGCTATAAAGATTCTTTTAGCATTAATATATGTAATCTCTATCCATATGTACTAGTTGAACTGATCTTTCTTATAGAACCTAACATCAGGGAAAATGTTCTTCCTAATGTAACAAGCTATGCCTTTGATGCCTTTGTAATGGGATTGCTTGTTCCATATCAACCATAAGAAAAATCCTTATATCGTAGGCATAGTAGATTATTCACACTCCCAATTTTCAACCAGCAATATAATATCAATTTCATTCAAAATCCATCTTAAGTTGGGACCTTTATTCCATATAAAGCCCGACAATTCCAAGAGAGGATACGAAGCGTGCCAAATTCTTATTTATTGTTATCTTTTTGGTCTCTATCTTGGATAACAACCTTTTAGAACATTTTTTATTCAGCGAATCTAAAAGAGCCTACCAAGAAGAGATGGACATTGGTAATGGAAAGGGAGACGAAGAAAGAAGCCAATATTTTTCCCGTCAAGAAAGAACCTGATGTCTGTCAAGAAGCGCGAACATGTCATCCATTGTTATACTGGTTTCAAATTCATACGTTGCATATTTTTATTTTCTTTGTCTTGTTCTTTCTCCGTCATATCATGAGAATGCCTCATTTAATAAAGTATACCTTTAAAGAAATGTAGTTTTATGACTTTATCTAAATGCATTAAACAACACTCAATTTCCATGCTCGGTAAAAAAACAAAATAATATCGAAACTTTAGTAATGATTCTACATGGTTGTTACATGTTTTTAATTATGAAAAAAAAATAGTTATTTCAATGATTCTTTGCTTGTGGTGGTCTCACTGAAACTTGTCAACAAATTTACAAATATTTAATATTTTAAAATGAAACATAGTGTGTTTATTATTTTGTAAAATAAAATTGATACGTTTTTAAAATTATAGCGAAATTATTTAAAATAAAAAATAAAAATTATTTAAGTGGAGTCAAGATGATTTTTTGTAATTGCTTTTCATAGTAAGTGTATTTTATCATTTTTTTTATGTTACAAACTCGTTCAAATTGTTGGCTTGCCTAGTATAATTGTATGTGAAGGTCATCATGTTACTAGTTTATATGGATTGAGTGTTAATACAAAAACTTCATAGCTTCTTACTTGCACCAAGTGGGTACTATAGAAAGTTTACTCATTTTCATGTTTGCACAACCATTTATGTGACACAAATGGTGCAAGTATGACTTATATGGTCACACCATATTATACCTAATACAAAGGTTATACGAAGGTGTTTCAATTTATTTTTATAATGACTTATATGTGTTAAAAGTTCTTATTTAAAGTGTTTTTTATATGATTCAAATTCAAATGTGGGATTATGGTTTTCCTTTGGATGTTTGATCTAATGGAAATCTATTTATAGCCTATATTTGGATCATTTTATCCTTGTCACATATTTGATCTTAGTAAATTATTTGTCTTTTTTTTTTGCATCAAATGTGTCACAGTTAGCTAATTAGAGAATCCACTTTTGGGTGTACAAGAATTTTGTTGAATCGTCTTATTTATTTATTTATTTATGTGCAGGGTAGTTTTTAAGGATTCTAATATTATACTTAAGTGTAGTGTTCTAGGCGATTATTTTGGATTGAAAAAAACATATATATAGATAGGTAGGCGAATATCAATATGAAAAATACAATTTACTATTGAAATTTGTAAAATTTGGCGAAAATTATGATAAAAAAACGCATTTTATGTATATATAGGCGATATTAGAGACTAAAAATGGCCAAATAGCGAAGAAAAAAAATTTAAAAGCCCAAAAAATAGCCAATTGGTGAAATTTCGCCCCTAAAAATTACCCTGTTTATGTGTTTAATTTGGTTAATTTCTTATTTAGATGGTCTGAGTGTATGACTTAAGTTATTGTTTTTTAATTCCCTACAAAGGCAGGGATATACTTTTCGAGATACAAATTCAAATTGCATTGACTTGTATTAGTTGGTATTTTGAAACAATTTTTTTTACAATGCTTTATAATGTTTTGAATAATTTTACTATTAAACATAATATTTTGAAAAATCAAAATAAATTTAACAATTTTTGAAATACAATATTTTATTTTTTTGATTGGGCTAGTACCACTCCTAGATTAGAATTAATCTCACTGTTATGTCATTGGTTAATTAGCGGGTCCCCATGTTACCATAAATTTCACTACGCTCTTTCCCTTTTGACATCAAAATAAAACTTAAAATCAAAAATATCCATTATGACACATGTTTTCATTAACGCCTTTACCTTGATTGTGATCTAGATTTGATTCATTCTAATATATGTTTTCAGTGTTAACGTCATTACCTTGATTGTGATATAGATTTTATTCTAGATCGTGTGAAGGGTTCACCTAATTGTAGATCGTAATATTTTGGATGTTTACTTGTTGTGGGTTGTCTTCACTTTTATCAATCTCAAAATATTGAAAAGATTATTAAATATCCTCTCTGTTTTAGCGACATTTGTTTAGGTATTTTTTCTTTGGTTCATTCCAATATCGTTTATAGAATGTTTTGAAATTTTACGGGTCTTTCTTGATAGTATAAAATCACCAAAACCAAGATTAAAGAATATGTTTGAGTGAATTTATGAACGTCTTTCAATTTGAAAATATAGATAGTATGTGTAATTTATAACAGTTGAAAATCCATAGCCAAAATCTACAATAACCATTTAAGGATTGCGCTTTTTAAAATGATCATTTGGAAATCCATAGCCAAAATCTACAACAACCATTTAAGGATTGCGCTTTTTAAAATAATAATTTTCTTAGGATTGTTCTTCTAGAACTATTTGTGTTGCAAAAAATTACAACCAACATTTCAATCATTTATGTTAGTGCATTAATTTAATGTGACGAGTACCTGGATTAATTCCGCACTTTCTATGTAACAAACCAATTTGTTCATTTCAATGTAACATAGTTGAGCTCTTGATTTCCAATAGCATTGTATCTTCTTCCTTGATTATTGCAATTGGTAACAAGCCAAATTCTCCACAATAATGGATACTTACATTTGATCTCTTGCAGTGGCTTATTGTTGGTAGGCTTGTTGATATTGTTTCTTCTCAAAGAAGGGCTGCTTTCTTTTGAAATGTAGAATTGTTTCTATACATTGTAAAATCTCCTTTACTTGTAAAAGTCCTCATTAACTATGGCTTGGCATATTGTGCGAATAAGCATAATGGATGTTGTTGTGTTTGAACATGAGACTTATCTCCTTCGTAGGAATACTAGTTTCCAATTGACTACCATATTTGGGGCAAGTTTTTTAGCCATTGGGAATTTGAAAATTCATTTTCAGCATCCAAGTCTTACTTTTATCCCTCACAACGAATGCATTCCTACTCCACTGCCACATGTCAACATTGTAGAGAACAATATATTTGTGCTTATTTCCAACACCATCGAGCCTATCCCTTTGTGCTTTTACACTTATGTCCAACACCGTCGAGAACTAACCTCCCACCATGCGTGCTTCAAACTTATTAACTACGCATTAAGTAAAAAAATCGCATTCTGCTGCCATGTGTCAACACTGCGGAGCGCTATGGATTTGCGCTCTAGCGCTTATATCCAACACCATCTCCTGCATATCACTTTTTGTTGTAGATTTTTTCCCCATGGACATGGCTATCCCTATGGTAGGGAATTTGCTGCAACACAGCTGTTTCTTGTTGTATTTTATTTCAATTTCCTTTAATTTAGACACTACTTTGGTTTTGGATTTGGATTTTCTTATTTAATTCACTTTAATTTAGTTAGTTTAATTTACTTGAATATATTTAGTTAGTTCAAATTAATTTAGTTTTTAATGTATTTTAATTTTAATTTTAATTTTTAATTTATTTTAGTTTTAAATTTATTTATTATTACTTTTTCTATTGTTGATTTCAATATTTAATTTAAAAAATTGTATATTAAAAATTGAAATTAAAAGTAGAAAAAAATAATAATAAATACATTTTAAACTAAAATAATAAATAAATAAAAATGTGAATTACATTAAAAATTAAATTAAATATGTATGTGAGACTGAGTGTTGAGGATGAAATTTATTTTTCTTAGAGTTCTCTGGGTAAATCCACATTAAACCACAGTTTCACAATCTTTATTATAATACTAACCTCTATAATCTTCTAACTTGTCAAAATTACGGTGACCTCGATACGCTTCTTTCTAAACTTTTTGAGCACAGAAATCAAATTCTACTTTCTTCTTAAGTTTTGATAAACCAAAGTTGATTTCAAAGTATTATATATATAGTGGTGGTTAATTCCCATTGAAATCAACTTTGGTTTATCGAACCTTAAGAAGAAAGTAGATTTTGATTTCTGTGCTCAAAAAGTTTAGAAAGAAGCGTAACGAGGTCACCATAATTTTGACAAGTTAGAAGATTATATATATATGAATGATATCATTTTTTCTTTAGTTTTTATTGTTGGATTTATTTATTTTATTTTAATTTTTCTTTTTACTATTATTTTATTTCTAAATTTATTTTTTAATTTTAAAAAATAGTTTTTGAATTTAATTTTTCTTTTTACCATTATTTTCTTTTTAAATTTAAGTACTAATATGGGCATGATTGTTAACACTAACAAAACAAAATCATGATTATCAAGTCCAGTAAGGTCAATTATGACAATTTTGCTTATGGCAATAGAATCTTGGAGTAAGTAGCCTCTTATAAGTATCTAGGAATTGAATTCCATCACAAGCTCAAGTGGAACTATAGTATTGAGAAGAGGATAAATAGGGGTGGAAAGACTACTTCGGTCTTGAAATTTTTTTTAAATCGGCATGAAAATTGAAGCACCCATCCTCATCCCTTATATTCACAATCTCTCTAATCTAGCAGTCAAGCACGACTTCCCTAAGCCCTAGAATCAGATCCTTATATTCCTATCTTTAAATGTGGAGACAAAGAAAACTCCTCTAATTATCGAACCATTATGATTATCCCTCTTTTAGCCAAGTTATACAGCATTATACTAGAAAAGAATATTAGCACTGTGAAAATCCTCACAGCAGATCTAAGAGATGATGTATACCTCACAAGAGTAATTATGATTAAGCAGGAAGATAGAAGAAGAGTGGTCAATGCAGTGTAATGAGCAACAGAATAATAATACAGTAGAACTAAGATAGAAGCAAAAATACTTCACACACACTAATTAATTAATCACAATATGGACAAACAAATAGTACAATGCATGAGGATTCAAATGCCTAAGGTGACAATTCGAATTAGTCTTCATGGAGTGATAAAAATATCACTGGAGTGTCATCGGAGCACAACTAGTAGTCTATCTCATCATCGGTGGAGTCATCAATGCACAAGTAATTGTCAACCGTCAGTCAAACTGAGTCAAACTAAGTGTGGTAGGTGTAACTGAATGTAACTAGCACATGGAGACACTAACTGAATGAAGGAGGCTCAGTGGAGGGCGCATGAGAAGTTAACTGGAGTCAGGACAGGTAGTCATGTCTCATTGGAGGTCAATCGAAGTGATAACAGCAGTGAGGAGTCAGTCTAACCTCAAATAAAAGAAAGACTGGTGGCTAACTGAAGTAAACTGGACTGGTAGGTGAGAAAGGCGCCCTTCTTCAGTGGAAGGTGAGAACTGGGCGCATGACAGGCTAGGAGGGTTGAAACTAAGTGGAAAGAAGCTCTGGGGGCTAGCTAACTGAGGGCTAGGTGTTGGAACTGATGACTGGGATGCATGAAAATGCATGCAAACCCTAAATGATGCATGCAAACCCTAAAAGTGCATGCATGACTGAAAATGTAAATGATGAAAATACTGGTGGGACTAGGATGGAGTATAGGAATATCCTAACACCCCCCTCAATCCATCCCAAGCCCTGGTAACTAAGACCAAAGGTCACCCAATACAATGAATAATAACAGTCAATAAACCGAGGAAATGGGGAAAATTTCATGGGAAAAATACCCCCCCCTCAGAACAGACTGTAAGGAACACACAAAAATAAATGCTCCAAACTCAAGCAGGTGTGATGCTTGGTCATATGTCTGGAGGTATCTTCTTCTTGAGAAGAAGTGGATCATGCTCAAAAAGCATGTGTTTGTACTTGCTCTTTAGATCGAATGTGATGAGAACAAATCCAAAAGTATGAGGATGATCCTTGAACCTATGATTTGAATCAATTGAGGTAGGATCAAAAACATGAACATGCAGATAGTCTTTTTTCTTCTCCTTCAAACCATCATGGGTGAGATTATGCCAAAAAGAACCATCAAATAATAAAGATTGCTCACATCCAAGACTTGAATCATGGTTTCTTAAGATCTCCTTTGAACCATTTGAGGTGAGATCTAAACCAGTAAGTGCATGAGAAATTTTCTCAAGCGAATGGCAATGGCCATTATCTTCAATAAAATTCTGAGAACATGAAAGAATGATCTTACAGTAATAAATGAGAGATGATTGCTTGGAATCCAAATCAGATCCAAGGCTTCAATCATGGTTTCTTGAGATCTCCTTTGAACCATAAGAGGTGAGATCAAAACCAGTAGATGCATGAGAAATTATCCCAAGCGGATGGCAATGGCCATATTCTTCAATGACCTTCTGAAAGCATGGAATAATGATCATATAGTAGTAAATAAGAGGTGATTGTTTGAGGATGACAAATGCATTACCTCCAATAGCTGATTTGACGTCTGAAACATTCAATAGATCATGATGCAGACGAACAAACTCTGGTGCAAGAGAGGATTTAGGACCTTCTGCAATATCTAGAGTGTGAGCTGGCATAGAAAGAGAAGAAATTTGGAGCACGAGTGTAGAATCTGCAAGTTCTGCTTCTTTGTGGACAACTTCAATATGAGATGTGTTTGATACCTGTTCATGATCAATGAGATCATCAAGGAGGGTGAATGCATCACTTTGCTTGCTCTTGAAGGGGTTTGGACCAATTCCTTCATTCTATATGCCAAAACTTTCATCAAGGTGAGCCTATATCTCTTTTGGAGTTTCAATATCAACAAATTGGTGTGTCATGTAAAAAATCATAGCAAACATCATGGCTGCACAAGCTCTGTCACCATTATTTAACCAGTCAATCTCTTCTTCAGAGGATTCGAACTCTCTTTCAAAACAATAATCAAAGAGACCATTTCTCTTCAAATGTGCTATTATATTCGGTTTCCATTCATCATAGTTGAATAGAGAAAGAAGATCATAGTTGAATAGAGAAGGAGGGATTTCTTCTGAATACATTGAAGCTATAGAAGACCTGCACAAACAATAGAGAATATATGCAACTACTACTACTACATAAATACAGAAACTGCTGCACTCGAAATCTTGATAATAACCTGCAAAAAACTCTCAGGAATGGAGATAAACAATACTCTCAAGATGCTCTGATACCATGTGAAAATCCTCACAGCATATCTAAGAGATGATGTATACCTCACAAGAGTAATTATGATTAAGTAGGAAGATAGAAGAAGAGTGGTCAATGCAGTGTAATGAGCAACATAATAATAATACAGTAGAACTCGGATAGAAGCAAAAATACTTCACACACACTAATTAATTAATCACAATATGGACAAATAAATAGTACAATGCATGAGGATTCGAATGCCTAAGGTGGCAATTCGAATTAGCCTTCATGGAGTGATCAAAAGATCACTGGAGTGTCATCGAAGCACAACTAGTAGTCTATCTCATCATCGGTGGAGTCATCAATGCACAAGTAACTATCAACCGTCAGTCGAACTAAGTCTAACTGAGTGTGGTAGGTGTAACTGAATGTAACTAGCACATGGAGACACTAACTGAATGAAGGAGGCTCAATGGAGGGCGCATGAGGAGCTAACTGGAGTCAGAACAGGTAGTCATGTCTCATCGGAGGTTAATCGGAGTGATAATAGTAGTGAGAAGTCAGTCTGGCCTCAAATCAAGGAAAGACTGGTGGCTAACTGAAGTAAACTGGACTGGTAGGTGAGAAAGGCGCCCTTCTTTAGTGGAAGGTGAGAACTGGGTGCATGACAGGATAGGAGGGATGAAACTGAGTGGAAAGAAGCTCTGGGGGCTAGCTAACTGAGGGCTAGGTGTTGGGACTGATGACTGGGATGCATGAAAATGCATGCAAACCCTAAATGATGCATGCAAACCCTAAAAGTGCATGCATGACTGAAAATGTAAATGATCAAAATATTGGTGGGACTAGGATGGAGTAGAGGAATATCCTAACAAGCACATGGCTAGAAAACGAAGGAAAGCGGGCTAAGGGTCAAGCAGATTTTAGAAGGCATCACTCAACGAATGACCACCTTGTTATGCTTATGATTATCACAAAGGAATGTTGTAATAATAAATCCAATCTTTTTTTTGTTTCGTGGACTTTCATAAATATTTTGATACAGTTCTTAGAAATAACCTTTGGAATAGATTAAAAGAGTTAAAAGTTCCTCTCGAGTTGAGGAATGCCACTATAAGGTTATATGAGAATGCCATTTCCAAATTCGAAAACACTAAAGGATGGTCATGGGATATTAATTGTAATATTGGAGTTAAGAAAGGGTGCCCCCTTTCTCCTACCCTTTTGGAATTTACATTGATAAGCTAGAAGATTTTTTAGAAGAGGCAGGTTGCACCGGCATGACCTTGGCAGTAATAGTCAATATGCTTATTCTCTATGCGTACAATATCGTTCTTATGGCAAGGTTCCCATATGATCTTGAGAAGAAATTACGAATTCTCAAGGATTTCTGTACCAATACTGGTATGACGGTTAACACTCACAAAACAAAAGTCATGATTATCAATTCCAATAAGGGTAATTCTGACAATTTTTCTTATGACAATAGAATCTTGGAGGAAAGAACCTCCCATAAGTATCTATGAATTGACTTCCATCACAAGCTCAACTGGAACTATAGCATTGAGAAGAGGATAAATGGGGGGTGGAAATCCTACTTCGATCTTGAAAACAACTGTAAATCGGAAAACCTTGTAATGTGGGACAAAAAGGAATTCCTCTTTAAAATGCTTGTCACTCCCGTTATCTTATATATGGCTGTGAAGCTTAGGGATGTAACATTTCCAGATAATCTTGGAGAAGAATTAAGTAAATCCATAAGTGGTTTATTACTCACAATCTTAAAATTAAGAGAAACACTCCCTATCCTATTCTCCTCTTAGAATCAGGGTTCTCTCCCATTGAAAGCATGGCTATGATTAGATATCTAATGTACAAGAACATATTATACAATATATGAGACGATTGGCTTCCTAAATTTGCTCTTAACTCCATCCAAAAATACCTTTGCCTCAAGCGAAGATGGCTTAAAGATTCCACGGCTTGGTTAAATTATTGGAGAATTGATGAAACTACCACTCTACATAATATCGATAACATTAATTACATTATTAATTATACTTTCAAAGAGAAAATGTGGTGCAAAGAAGAATTAGAGGTAAAAATAAAAATACAATATTATAAAGAGATCATTAATCCTAATCAGGAGGATTAAAATTATCCTTTTATCTTAACTAGCTCAAAGAAAAAAATTAGTTTTGCAAGATTATAACAAATTCTCATGAACTCCATAGTGAAATTGGGCGTTGGACAACTCCTAAAACACCTTGGGCTGAAAGGATTTTCCATCTATGCGAGTATGTGAGCATGGAAGATGAAAATCACTTTCTCTTAGAATGCCAGGCTTTCACCCACATTAGATATCAATTCCAAAATATTTGCTACGGCACTGACCTTTCCAACCTTCTAGATCCTCAACACTATAGCGATCTAGGGACACTTCTCTTTAAGCTTTTTGAGCATAGGGATAGTATTTTAAAGCAAATCAAATAACATTTATCTTGTATTTTCTCTTAAGGTACGATAGACCAAATTTGGCCTTAGTGGACATTAAAGGCCTCATCATCATCATCATCATGAAATTAAAAATTAGTTATTTAATTATATAGAGATAATAGGTAAATTTATTCTTTAATTCGATTTTTTTTCTTAGTAAATTTTATTATTTTAATTTACTTTTTATTTCACTTTTTAAAATTGTTTACTTTATTTTTTTTAGTTTGTTTTTAACGTAAAAATTAGTTTCTTTAAATTTCTTTATTTCAATTTTTTCATTATTTGTTATTTTATATTAAACAATTATTTTTCAAATTTATTCTTTATTTCAATTTTTTTCATTATTTGTTGATGATGATGATGGTCGTTAACATCCACTGAGACCAAATTTGGTCTGTCGAACCTTAATAAAGATAAAAATTATTTGATTTGTTTTAAAATGTTATTCCTATGCTCAAAAAACTTAAAGAGGAGTATTTGTAGCTCGCCATAGTTTTGAGGAGTTAAAAGGTTAGAGAGGCCAGTGTTGGAGAAAATATTATGGAGCTCAGATCTAATGTGGATGTAGACATGGAATTCTAAGAGAAAATGATTTTCATATTCAACACTCATACTCTCACAAAGATGGAAAATCCTTTCGTCCCACGGCATTTTAGGGGTTGTCCAATGCCCAGTTTCACAATGAAGCTCATGAGAGTTCATTCTAATCTTGACAATATATTTTTTTTCTTTGAGCTTATTAAGATAGAAATATAATTTTGAATCTCAAGATTAGGGTTAATGATCTCTTTATAATATCTTAATTTTGTTTTAAACTCTAAATATTTCTTGCACCACATTTTATCTTTGAACGTAGAAGTAATAATATTTGTAATGTTATCGATATTTCGCTAGGTGGCAATTTCATCAATCCCCCAATAGTTTAACCAAGTCGTGGCATCTTTAGTCCACCCCCGCTTGAGGTGTAGGTGGTTTTCGCTGGAGTTAAGAGCAATTTCAAGAAGCCGATGGTATCCTATATTGTTTAATTTTTTCTTGTGCATTAGATACCTAATCATAGTCATGCTTTCAATGGGGAGTGCCCCACTTGTAAGACAAGAATAGGATAGGGCGTGTTGCTCTTAATTTTGGGATTATAAGTAATAAACCTCTTATGGATTTTCTCAATTCTTCTACATGATTGATTGGAAATACTGCATCCCTAAGATTCACATCCATATAATATAATTGGAGTGACAAGCATTTTAAAAGGGAATTTCTTTTTGTCCCACATCACAAGGTTTGTCGATTTACAGTTGTTTTCAAGACTTAAGTAGGCTTTCCACCTCCCATTAAGCCTCTTCTCGATGCTAGAGTTTCAGTTGAGCTTGTGATGGAAGTCAATTCCTATATATTTATAAGAATTTACTTCCTCTAGGTTTATATTGTCATATAGAAAATTATCATAAGTACCCTTATTGGATTTGTTAATCATGAATTTTGATTTGACAGTGTCAATGTTCATGCCCGTATTGGAGCAAAAATTGTTGAGAATTATTAATTTCTTCTCAAGATCATATTGGAACCTTTCCATAAGAACGATATCATCAGCATAGAGAAAAAGAATGATGACTATTCCTACTGAAGTCATGCCAACAAAACCTACTTCTTATAAATAACCTTCTAGCTTGCCATTGTATATGCCGAAAAGGGTAGGTGAGAGGGGGAACCCTTGCTTAAATCCAATATTAAAGTTAATATCTTGAGACCATCCCTCAATTTTTTTGAATTTGGAAATGGCGTTCTCATATAACCTTATAGTCGCAACCCTCAACTCGAAAGGAACCTTTAACTCTTCTAATCTATTTCATGGATTCTTTCGAGGCACATTATCAAAAACTTTTCTAAAGTCCACAAAACAACAAAAAATACTGGATTTATTATTACGACACTCATGTGCAATTATCCTAAGTGTAAAAAGGTGGTATGAGGTTGACTGATGCTTTCTAAATCCCACCTAGCCTTTATCCCGCTTTCCTTCATTTTCTAACCATATGCTAATATTCTTTTCCAGAATAATACCATATAGCTTGGATAAAAGAGGGATAATCATAATGGTCTGATAATTAGAGGGGTTATCTTTATCTCCATTTTAAAAATAGGAACTATAAGGCTTTGAGTCCAAGGCTTAGGGAATCCACACTTGACTGCTAGATTAAAGAGATTGTGAATGTAGGGGATGAGGATAGATGCTCTAATTTTTAATATTTCTGCTTGGTGCCCTTCAATGTCTTTAGATTTTCCATCAGCTATGCACGCAATCCCAAAGTCTATATATTATAAAGGAAATACTTTCTCTTTTGTAAGGAGGGTTGGGATGTTATCCGTGACATCTGGGGATTCGTGAATATTTTTAAGATATGAGTTCTATTCCTCCAAAGATATGTTATTAGTTTGTTTATTTTTACAAGTTAGAATATGCCTCCAGAAGTTATTAGGATTCGTCTTAGATAAGTGTAAAAAAATTTCCTGTCTTTTATTTATATAGTAGGTATTTATTCTTTTATTAGTGCTTTGTACTTTTTTATCATGTTGGATTTCAAGGACTCACCAGTAGCTTCCTTAATTTCTCTATGTGCATTCTTACATTCATTATCATACCAAGGGTTGGTTCTTTTGTTGTCCTTTTTACTAGAAATTTCAAGAGAAAACTTGTTGATGCTAGAAGAGAGGGAAGTAATAAAATTATGATAGAGGTCTTCTATATTGGCCTAATTATTAAAAAGACGGAATAAATTATTCATTAAATCATTTAGAGATCCATATGTATTATTTCTATCGAATACCAAGTGCTTTTGGCTTTGAGAATTTTCCTATAAGGGCTCATTATGCATGGCAATGCTGAGGATTTTAATTAAAGGTCTATGATCCAAATCGAGCTCATGGTATTTTAAGATGTCAAACTTTATTATTTCAATGTACATAGGGATATCAGAAATTACATAATCGACCACATTGCTTCCAATACCATGAATTCAAGTCATCCTACTCGAATTTGGCCACTCTTTTAGGTCGTTGCATATTATAAGATCTTGAGCACTACAAAGATTAACTAACTCTGAGATGAACATATTCTTTCCTAGATATTCAGAACTTACATTGTACCTACTAGCTGAAGTAAGGTCTTCATCTAACCACAGAGGATTGTAGTTGGAGTAATTTCTTAAAATAATAGCTTGGTTGCTTGAGGTTCAAGCATTGAAGTCCCCCATTAACATGATATTTCCAGCATTCCTAAGGCTAGAAATATCGTGCTCTAATCCATTATAGGGATAATTTTTATCTAAATTGCACATCTTATAAAAGTTAAAATTAGTAGGGGTGAAATAAAAAATTGCTATATAAGTTTTTCTGGCATTGATGTTCATGATTTCTAGCCAAGTATATTGATTGGAAGGGTCTTTCTTATCAATTCTAACATTGGGAGAAATACTTATTCTAATGTAGCAAGATATGCCTCCAATACCTCATGAGAGGATCGCTTGTTCCATGCCGACCATAAGACAAAATCATCTATGTTAGGGACCCTAGATTCTTCATGCTCCCAAGTTTCAATGAGTAATAAAATATCAATGCCTCGCGAGATCCAACTTAACTTGGGGCCTCTATTCTATGGGAAGCCACCACAGTTCCAAGAGAGGATCCAAATTATGTCGAAATGCTATTTAGTGGTATCTTTTTGGTTAAGATCCTGAATGATAGCTTTTATATTTCTAATGATCACCCATTTTACTTGTTTCCTGGCTTATTTTTCCTTTTGAACCTCCTTGCTTAATTCAACTTGGTATTCTAGAATAAGGTTTTCATTTATGACTGTTCCTAATCCTTTTAGGCTCAATTTTTTTACTAAGTATCCCAATTTTATGGTCATCGGAGCTAATATTAATCCTGACTAATTGATTTGTTTTCAATTAGTTTTCCCAACCTCTTTGCTTCTATGAGACAAGTTGTTTTGATTTATAACCTATTATGTAGTTTTTCCTTGATTATGGCTAATGCATCCTCTTATACCTCTTCTTTTAAACCAAAAATTACGAGGTTCAAGGCTCATTTCTTGCACTCATGTTATAAAGGTAACACATTATTCATCTCCTCTTTAATGGGTTTGATAGCTAATTGACCTTCTGGACTATTTAGGGTAAGATTTGATGTTACTTTTTCTTCAAGCTCTTTAAACATGTCCTTCAATTTACGATTTCTAATGCATCAACATCTCCTTGATGGGTTGAATATTTGGTTTCTTTCCTTTGTTTTTCTGTATCTTGTATTCTAACCTCCATTGACTCCATCTTATTCTCCATCACTTTTATGTTATTGTCTATTTGTCTTTGAATATTATCTTTTTTTGTACTAGTGGAATCAAAAATTGGGATGGGGTTGGTACTTCCGTGACACGGGGTCCAGGGGTCCAATCCTGTCCACAACCAGCAAGCATGTGGCACAGGTAAGTCAGGTTGATTTGAACTTGTGACCTCCATTTACGCCATGTCCTTCATATCAAGTGAATTGTCGGTTGAGCTACACCCCTGTGGGCATCTTTATATCTTATCTTCAAAGTATGCAATTTTATTATTGAGAATTGAGGCAAGTGTATTTTCAAGCATGGATACAAGTTTATTTTCAAACACGGTTGCAAATGTATTATCAAGCATGGTTACAAGTTTATTTTTGAGCATGGATACAAGTTTATTTTCGAACATGGATACAAGTTTATTTTCAAGCATGGTTTCTAACTCTATTTGAATTTTGGCATATCTGTCTTCTTTACTTTTCTCTAATGAGTCTATATGTTCACCAAGGATTTGTAGGTTTGTTGTTCTAGGTATCCCTTTCGTATTTTTTGGTATATGAGGTGATTGTTCATATTTGAATGAGATATATAGAAGAGCAACTAAAAAAGGAGAAAGAAAAAGAAAAAATAACTTGTGAACTTGATTCACCGCATATGCATAGATGTGTATATATCACAATAAGTAATAGATCACATTCATATAGAAACCCTAGATCACCACAGATGGAGAATCCACAAATAACAAACTTCTCTATATCACTACAAATGGAGAACCGCAGATGTCATAGTGTTGTTCTAATGCCCACAGATATCATTCACTTCTTAGATTGCCTTAGGTACTCCTCAAATCACACATTGGCGATAGACTTAGATTAGATCAAAAGGACACAAAAACCCTATATGCATATCAAGAATGAACATCGGTTCCTAGATCAGGTACACCTCAGATCGTTCTTTGGCTACAAACTTCTTATATTTCTCGTATATATTTATTTGGCCACATACTCTTTATTGTTGATGACCGTAGACTTAGATTAGGACTTCGTTGCTTAGATTAGATACGCCTCATATCGCTCTTTGGCCGCCAAAACCCTCTTTGGATGCAAATCACTCTTTGATCGCAAAAACCCTCTTATATATATGCGCATATCGCTCTTTGGCCACATAAACCCTCTTATATGGGGGACTTCAATGCTCAAACCTTAAACAACCAAGCTATTATTTTAAGCAACTCTAAATCAAATTATATTAAACGATTATATTACAGTGATTTTTTAGTTTGTAATCTTCAAATTATGTTTTTTGTAATTTGTAATTTATCAACTAAATTTATAACTTTAAATTTAATTTGTATTTTTTTCACATAATATTATTATGGTGTAAATTGAGATTTTATAGTAACTTCATGGATAATATGGTTTTCATTTTTTCAAATTCATTCCAATGAAATTATTATTTTAAAATATCTCATAAAAGTTCTTAAAATTTATGAAATTGAAGGTAATTTTGTGAAAAAATATTTTTTATTAATGGTATAAGTTATATATTAGTATTATCTTTATTAATAATTGATGTTTTTTTTTGTTTGTGAGGAATTTTTGTTCATGGATCCAACTATTTGGTCAAATTTTCCCTTTAAAATAATGGAAATGACCTTCCATTGGATTTCGTTTTCCATGTTGGTTCGATTTAGAGTTGTCTGAAAATATTAGGATGCCCTTCTGTGAAACCCTTTATTTTTTGTCAGTATGGAATCACTTTTCGTAAAATAAATTTGGGTTAAAAGTTCATATCTCACATTCTCAACAAATATTCTTCATTTCTACATACCTAGCGACAAAGGTTGCATATCCTCTCTTATTGTGCCATTTATAGACACAAGATACCAAATTGACAGTATAGTTGGATCGATGATTGTGTTATCTTTACCAATAGAATCTTAATTTTCAAATAATTATTTTGTTATGAATCTATGCTTTAAAAATATAGGGAGTGTATGGGTTGGCAATGGAGGTTTCTTTACACAGTGCTAAAAAATATGACTGGCTTGGTTTGAAACATATTTACAATAGAACATAGTTAAATATTTACATTTGTAGAAGTCCCAATAGCATGTGGAGGAGGACAAAAATTCCTTAAGGTGACACTACACCCTCTAAGGAGGCAATTTTCTACGAAAGTAAATTGTATTGGTTGGATATAGACACAGAGTAGTATGAAGACTGCCCTATGTATGGGTACAACATATAATGGTTGGAGATGTTAAAATATGAATGTGGTTTTTTATTTGTTCAAATCACTATCATATGATGTATGTCACCAGCATTATAAAAAAAACAACTTAATATATATCTTATCAATGATTGTTCCACCTCTAATGATTGTTCCACCTCTATTTGATCTATTGAAGAAGTAGAAAATTTTCAATTTAGTTAACCATCTTCTGAATGGAGAGAATATTATTCTGAAGGTGACTAGGGATTAAGTGAAATTTGTTGCATGAAATTTCTATAAATATAGATAACAAATACCCTCACTATATTCCATTGTGAATAATGAATGTGAAAGCTATTTTTCTACATGTATGCCTAAGTTCCCTTCATGTATCAACGCTATGGGATTTTGGGTTCCCGTTTCTATTGCTTGAGAACTACAATTATTTGATTGAAAGTGGAAACATCTTTCCACTTGTTCTAAGTACATATTATTTTCATAATAGTCCACCACTTGGTGAAGATAACATGACTTAGGCCATTATGCCTCATATGAGTGGTAAATTATTAAACTGTAATAAATTTTTTACATATTTTTATATTCCAATTATATTTCTATATTTTATACTTTCTCTTCATTTGACCACGTGGATGAAAAAATGTTTTTATATTTTTACACCATTGTCATATTCTTAAATATTTTTACATGGAGCATTTATTAAAATGCTTCATTAAATATTTTTGCATGAAGCATTTCTTAAATATTTTTACTCGAAGCATTTATTAAAATGTGTTTCAGATGCAATTTTATATATGGTTTCCTCAATTGTGCATTAATATTTCTAGATTGAATTATTGTTTATATATATTTATTGCAAATTACTATGAAAAAACTATTCATATAGTGTCGTTTTATGTCATGTTTATATTATCATATAATACTTATTTAATCATTTGTATGTACATGTAGAAAGGACCAATGAAGTTCATTATTTATGGTATAACTGAAATAAATATGTAATATAGGGAAAAATTTAAGGGCAAAATTTATCTCAGATGCTATTTTTCAAGGTTTTTTTCCAAAAAGATATTCATCATTTTCTTTTTTTTTCCCAATATGATTCACCCAAATTCCATAGGACTACAATTTTTTACTCTAAAAATTGTCAAAATGGTCCAAAAACTATATAAAAACCTTAGAAATTTAAATATTTTTAAAAAAATATCGCCAAACATTTTATGGTTGGAAATTTAATAATTAATAAGATTCGCCAAGGTTTTTACACTTTAAAAAATTAAGGATCCTTAAAACTTTCCTTGATGCAATAAATGAACTTCAAAGAGATCCTAAAAGAGTAACTAGTATTGCAATTCAAAATAATTGCCCAATAGTCATAAGTATCAAAGTTTGGATCATATCATGTAAATAACATTTCCTATTAATGTTTCTTTCCCAGAATATTTTTCCAGCCAAAATATTCCTATTGTTCCACAATATCCTAGAACAACAATATTTTTTTAGCAGAAACATCTCATGTTTTGGAAGATGATCATACACAACCTAGATACAAACCAAAATCATGAATGAAACCTTGGAGCACAAAACAAGGGTGCAAAACATGAACATTACAATTACTAATGTTATTCAACAAGTGATACCAAGCGAAGTTGTGGGTAGTAGCAATATGCGTGTCAATTTGGTTACTAATGTGCAACCTATATATAGTAGCATTGGATCTTCCTTTAATCACACCCATTATCAAGACATTGTCCTTCCATAAAATGAATCAACCATTCCACATACTATTTCACTTGGAACAACTAAGGTACTTGAACCATCATCCATAGTGAATCTTGTATAAATAGTGATCATTTTAAATTTAATAATTTGTTAAACCATTGATCCTTTCTAAACCATGTTTTCATTTCTCCTTAATGGCAGGGAACTATTCAATCTAATCAAGTTAGAGAAAAAAATGTTGAATATCTTCCAACAACTAATGTTCGAAGAGAACAAGGATCGTCTAATTACCTTGCTTCAATTCAATTTGGACCATCAAATTGGCAAGATAATGTAAGTGTTTTAAGTACATTATTTTATATTTATTTTCACATTAGGACTTTTTATTTTCTACATCTTTAAGTTTGGTAGTGATTACCAATCTTTTTCTTTACCAAGAAACCACTCAATGGAATCAATTTAGAGAAATTCCATCTACATGTTTTATAGAAAGAAATGTTTGTATTAGTGGGACCATTCCTCCTCAACATGGTATTGTTGCTAGATTTCATGTTCTTAGAGAAAATGAACATGTTTTACAACATTTTGATAGCAACATGATTGTAGTGCATAAAACATTTTGAGCCAAGATTGATACCATGTCTAGTGTCCAAATGTGCCATGCTTGTTGTTACCTAAAAAACTAGCACTCTTCCACAATCGAATATAAGTGGACCCAATTCAAGTATGTGGAACCAAGAAAGGTATGTGGACCAAGTTGAAATATGTAGACCTGCTTCTATGATTGTCAACTCTTCCAGGAAGTACACCCACTATCACCTCAATATAACCCCCTTCCTCTTTAGACCCTACTCCTTGGTCCACGAGAAGATTCCCGAATGAGGTAAGGATAGACCTATAAAATACATGATAACAATTTCGTCTATCCCTACAACACATTTCCAATGTTATTATATTAGTTCCTAATGGAGTCAATAAAAGATAAGCACAATGAACCCCTTGACTTGGAACATTAGGAGCATGAATGAATATGTAACTCACTTCATCAATTTTCTACAGTAGAAACAAAAATAATAAATGAGGAATATATCTCAAATTAACCACATGAGTTGCACAAAATTTACCTTCTAGTGAACCCTATCATGAGGAGCTTCAATCCCCCCCAGGGTGCACTTGATTGGGAAAATATAAGGCTTTTTTTTGGGATTATGTTTTCTACAATTCTGTATTTTTTTGTAATAAAAAAAGCAACACAAAACATGATATATCTTCAAACCAACCATTAGAATTGCATAAAATTTACCTCTCAGTGACCAGCAGTAAGGGGCACACTTATTCCCCCTAGGGTGCACTTGTTTTAGTGGATGAAATATGTGATTCAAAACTGATTTATGATACATGTATACAAATTACCCCATTCAAAGAAAATTAGAAAATTCCTTGGCTTCAAATCCCCATAGGGTCCTCCTAGGAAACCTAGAAATTGACCCAAACTTCCTTGAGCCCCTAGGTTTTGAATTTTCCATCAAGATGGACATGAAATAAATCAATAACCAGATCTGAAATAACCCCTTAGGGACATAATCACCTTAACCATAGGATGAAGGAACTTCCTTCAGGGCACTTTTACCACATAAAATTCACCTTTTTTGCAATACTTTTCAACTTTTGGGATTTTTTATATATCTGAACTTTATTGTTGCAATTGAATACTTCATAAAATTACAATTAAAGTAATCTACAACAAAAAATAAACATTTCCGGTATTTTTTTTTAAATATGCACTTTTTATGGTTTTTCACAATATATGATTTTTTGGTATTTTTAACAATATATAGTACATAAATTTTATAAAAATATTTCAAGTGAAGATGGGGGAGACAAAGAATTCAGTATTTTCCCTTCAAGGCCACTAAGGAATTGTGGGTAGCCTTCCTCTCAAGAATCGACAATCCTATTTTGATGATTACGACAAAACTAAGAAACCCTAGGTTGCGTTGGCCTTGAGCTAATTAGGGAAAAAGAGGTGAAAAATGGCCTAAAAAGAGAGACCCTCCAAAGATGGATGTCTCACTTACAAGATAGGGATTTTATGCATAGAAAACCCTAATTTACTCTTGCATTTAATGTCTCTAACAATGCAAGATAAATAGAACTAGAGATCTTTCCACAAATGAGAAAAAGGGAGAAAAGAATAATCTCCTAAGAATCCATCTACTTAAACAAGCCTTGCAATGTTAAGTATCAACCTCAAACACCACAAAATTACCACAATGAAGCTTCAAGAATGCCAAGAGGAGAGATGTGCACCATTATCTCAAGTAGACAAGAATAAATAAGAAAATGAGGAGTTTCCTTATTTATATATGAATTAGGCCAACTTAACCTCCTTTAAAAGACGACCAACCTAAAATGTTTAAAATAACTTAAATAATTTTTTTAGGGTTTGTCACCCAGAAGTCAAGGACTAAACCTCACACAACATAAAATAATGATGAATATGATGAATTGTTGCAACTTGGATGAAATGTCAAGCATGGGGGGAGGGTGCCATGCCCAATTTAACCCCAACATTGTGCTTTTTTACTCAACACACTCCTTCTTTAGGTGGTATGGCCTCTTCAAAGAATGTCTTTTTCATCAATTTGTCTTTCTTGATTCAAGAGGATGGTCAATACATAATAAAAGCAGGACATAATGATGTTTTCTAAAATGTTTATGACAACCCTTGAATGCACAATCACCTTCTACAAAGCATAAGCATGAGTGTGGCTGGAAGCCCCTAAGCCATGTGTCCAAATTGAGTCATCCCAAGAAGCATCGTACGTCAACACGGCCCACAGGGCACAAATGGCCCAACATTATGGGGAACTTCTACCCATTAAGGGGAAGTCAACAATGCCACTAAGCCAACACTTCATGGAATGAAAACCAAGAGTACTTTCCATGATGAGACCATGGGTCTTGAGCCCCCCCAAAGAAACACTATACATAAATCAAGCCTAAGATTGGTATTTACATAGAACAAAGGACCCCTCCTCTATGCAATCTTAGGATGGCACACTACAGAGTACCTGGAGGGTAACAGTTGGATCCAACTATGGGACACGTGCTTCTATTGGTAGTGTGTGAGAACCTCTGAATCTTATGGGATTTGTAGACATACACACACTTCAAACAAAAATTCCAGCAAACGCATAAAAAGAAGACACTTTCATCCTTCCTTGTTCAAATCAAAATGAATGGAATAAATAACGAGTGCAATGCATGGGTAAAATAAAATGACGAAATCAAAATGCTTATGTAATATATTATGAAACCTATGTACCTACTCTAAGCATGATGAGAGAGATAAGTTAGTGAAAGCATACCACCAGTGAAGCCAACTTAGCATATCATTCATGCTAGGACTCCTTCCTTTGTCTTTGGTAATAATCCAAGAAAAAACCACACCAATGATGAATTGAGTAGATTCCATTACCTTCATAGGAATGTAGTTATAATGATAGAAGAGATCATGGACTTGGAATCCTCCAAACTCTTGCCATGGAGAAATTATTTTCTCACAAGCTCCTTATATCCATGCTTAGACTGGGCTCAAGTACGAATTGCCTTTATCATATACATGTTCTTCAAAATTTGTTTGTTGTCCCAAATGTCTTTCAAAACAAACAAGGATATATGCACAGTGGGGTTGAAAAAAATATGCTATGTTTTTCATAAACTTATGTATATGATCGTCATCAAACACCTACTAACATCCCATATTATTAGGAACGAATGGTCTAAACACTATTTCCATATTCCCTTTTTTTTTAGGCCTTCGCACAAAGACAAGTTGGAAGTGGAAATTGCTAATGCATATTCTTGTTGGCTCTAATCTTTGGGGACCACTTTTAAAAATATAGCAATGAAAACATCCATGGCTAAGTGGAATGCATCCATGTACCTTTTCAACCTTTCATTTTTGTAGGTGAAATTTTCTTTTACTTGCATCACAATAAGGTTAGAGTCTCCAATAATCTATAATGATTTAATATCTTAATACTTAGCTAACTCAAATCCATGCAAATGAACCTCATACTTAACCATATTAGTAATACCATCAAAATCTAAATGAAAAGAAAAATGAGAAGCATGACCAGATGGGGATGTTAATGCAATACCTACACTCATACCTAATCGGTATTTGACCCTGTTGAAGTTCATCGTCCAAAACTTACCAGTACTTTCTTGTTTCTCAAAACCCTCATTATTCCCTGAGAAGTATGGATAAGAATGTTGGTGGAAATCAATTGTATGAGAATGTGAACTCTATTGCTCAACATCAATGAATATCCCCATATGCATTCCTTTATTATTGTTAATGGTAGGCGAGCATAACTGGACTGCATTCTGATAAATATAAGCTGACATTGGTCTTCCAAGCTCTTCAAAATTTTCACTTTTCTCATTGGAAGAATCTTAAGTGGGATCTAACAAAATTTTCCAAGAATCCATATCCATATCATGCTCATCAAGGAAATGTACAAAATCACATCCATGGTGATGATCACCACTAGAAAAAACATCCCCATATTTTTCATCCTCAAGAGAACAAAGAGATGCACCCACCATGTATTCGTGATTCTTTTTAATACAGGATGGCTTTTTAAGAGTTTCTTCATTTTGTTCCACATCCGCAATAAGAAACTTCTTTGGATGACCCAAACTGACAATCTTTTTACTTTCAAATGGCAGGAAAAGATCAAGGTCAAATTCTTTGGAACATTTGTGTCTCAAAATATTAGGTACAACACTTCTGTCCCTCGAAGAATCATAGATGGGAGGATCAAGAAAGCTCCAATAATTTTTTATTTTTTCATCACGCAAAGTAATACTACCATTTTCTTCCAGAAGACCTGATACATCATAAGAATATTCGAAACAATGGTAAGGAGAACTCACCATTTCTTTATATTATTCAATTAAGGCTTGTTGATCTTCATATGTTCTTATTCAAAGTCTTTCTCTCGACCTTCATCAAGGACATTTTGAACTTCACTTTCAAAGCACCTTCATCCTTGTTTTCAAAAGTAATTCCTTCTTAGATCATAGGACTTGAGATGTTGTTGTCTTCAGCTTCTTCAACAAAATCTTGAGTGGAAGGATCTTCAATAATGGCTTCTTCATGAAAGATTTCTAAGGGTTGATCAATGTCATTGTCTTCATCTGATGAGATAAAAGTTTCATCCTCCATGAGATATATGTTATCCCCCTTGAAATAAGGATCCCCTCTCTCAAAAAATATATTGATAAATTACTTGAGTGAGCAAACTTGTTTCTTTGAAATCTCTTCATACCACTCATATACATCATCATCCATCAGGTCAAGAGACAACAAGAATATATTCATATTGATATCTACATGAACCACTTCTAAGTCTGAAATAACTTTCATAAACCATATAACATGCCAGTCGGCTAGATCCCTATCTTGATGAAATTTCAGGATTCTCTTCTTCCAATCATCATTATCTAGATCGTAACTGTGTATTTGATTTGGATATCCTGGGATTCTTGATAAATCCAATGGATCAAACCCATTTTGTATGAATGACATATCATTTTTTATAGAATTGTTATCTTCACTCAAGGGTGGTCCAATGCCTTGAACAATATTTTGTGTCTCGTAGAACTTCTTGAACCCTTGAATAATAGGTAGCCATTGGTCAATGTCTATGGGACACAAACATTTACAAAGTGCTTCCAAAAAGACTACAAAAGATGTGATTGCTTCTTTTGCAATAGATCCATACCAACTCAAGGAATACCATTTCAACCTAGCTGAGAGGCAACCCATAATGACATCCTCATACACAATTCCCTTTTCTCTTGTAATTTTTAAAAGGTGTTAAGATAAGCTGAAGTTGAATCCTTGTCACCGTAAAAATTTAAGATTTCCTACAAAGCTAGGTTTGGTTCTTCATGAGAGCCCAAGCATTTGAAATATCTAAGGGGCCATCAAGTTCAAGAATCCAATGAGACTTATAAATGTTATCCATATCATATAAAATTAATCAGTGGAGTCGCCAAGATGAACTTTTTTTCTTCTCAAGTAATGAATATATTCACCGTTTACACTCGACAACTGTCATTACTAGCTGAGGGATTTGTTTTGCAATGTACTTCTTTAATTTGATTTTTTCCTTTAATGGAGTTTCCATATAAGACCCACCAAGTTAGTAACATTCAACAATAATATTATCAAAATAGAAAGCAAAAACATACCTTACCTTCTTACTAAAACTGTCATTCTTTCTAGAGAGATAGGGATTTGAACCAACAACTTCAATATGTCCTCAACAATGGCCGAAAAAAAAATTACATAAAAAACTAGCACTCCTCCATGTTTAAAGATAAGTGGACCCAAGCAAGGTATGTGGACCCAATCTAAATATGTGGACTTGGTGGTATTATCAACAACTCTTCAAGTAAGTACATCCATTGTTGCCTCGATGTAACCCCTTTCCTATTTAGACCAGGATCCTTCGTCCATGGGAGGATCCTCGAATGAGGTAAGGATAAACCTGCAAAAGTCATAATAACAAGAACTTCTATCACTACAACACCTTTCCAATGTCAACAGACTATTGCCTAATGGATTCAATGAAAGGTAAGCATAATGAACCCCTTGACATGTAATTTTAGGAGCATGAATGAATATGTAACTCACTTATGCAATTTTATGTAGTAAAAAGTAGTAAGAATAAACACAAAATATCTCCCAAATTAACCACATGAATTGCACAAAATTTACCTTCCAACGAACCCTACCCCAAGGATATTCAATTCCCCTTAGGGCGCACTTTATTGGAAAAATATAAGGATTATTTTGGGGATGATTTTTTCTACAGGACTACGTTTATTTGCAGTAAAAACAAGCAAGATAAAACATGAGATATCTTCCAAACCAACCATCAGAATTGTGCAAACTTTACCTCTTGATGACCAGTAGTGAGAGGAGCACCTATTCCCTCTAGGGTGAAATTTTTTAGTACATGAAACATTTGATTAATAAATTATATATGCTATAGTTATATGACTTACCACAATCAAGCCCCAAGAGGTACCTCAATCGGTCGAGCACCCATAGTTAGGCCTCCCAGCATCTGAGGTCGCAGGATCCATTCTCCTCGACACTCTTGGGGTTAGGTATGCAAAATGTGTCGAAGGTGTGAGGTCCCTTCGGGTGGATCCGCCAGCTATTATTCCGTTGATGTAGCAATGCTGGTCGGTGGGACCGGTACGTGAACCACATTGAAAAAAAAAATGACTTACCACAATCAAAGCAAATTAGAAAATTGCTTGAATTCAAAGCCCCCCATGATCCTCCCGCGTAACCTAGAAATTAACCCAAACTTCCTCAAACCCCTAGGGTTGGAATTTTCCTTCAAGATGGACTTAAAAAAACTCAATAACCATATTTGAAACAACCCTTTAGTACCATTTTCACCTCACCCTAGGATGGCATAACTTCCTTTAGGGCACTTTGAGGACATAAAATTGACCTTTTTCGTAGTATTTTTCAACTTTTATGGATTTTTTATAATTTATCTATATTTGAAATTTATTGTTGCAACTAAATACTTAAAATAATAAAAATTAAAGTAGTGTATGACACAAAATAAATATTTTTTGAACTTTTGCAAAAATATACAATTTTTAGGGTTTTCACAATATATGATTTTTTTAGTATTTCACTAATAGAAAAAGAGAGATTATGACTAAAAGGACTACTAAAAACTACATATGAATGACTAAGTTTAGTCACATGACTATTAGTCATTTATTGCGAGTCACTTATAACGCGACTAAATATACGACTACTAAAAGCTTTTAGGCATTTATTGGTTGTTCTGATTAGTCAGTTTGGTAGTATATTTGGTTTTTTTTAGTCATTGATTGTTGTTATGTAGTCATTTATTTAGTAGTTGCAGACATTCATTGCCATCAACAAGTAGTATATTTAGTCATTTTAATCATTAATTTATGTCAACTGGTATTATATTTAGTAGCTTTCTTAGTCATTGATTATTGTTATTTGGTCATTTAATTAATAGTTGTAGTCATTTATTGACATCAACAAGTAGTATATTTAGTCATTTTAATCATTAATTGTTGTCAATTGGTAGTATATAATTTAGTCATTTGTATTCATTGATTTCTGTAGATAGGGCATGGGGGAATCAAACCACCAACCTCATGCTCGTAAAGCAAGTGTTATTCCGTTGAGATTAGCACCCTTAAAAAAAATCAAAGTTCACACTAAATCAAAGTTCACAGTAGAAAATAAGTTGAGTTAAATATATGAATCACATTTTATTTTGGTTTTTTTTCTTCACGAGGCACTAATAGAAACCACATCTTAATTTTTTGAAGCCACAATTTATCCACTATAATACAAGAATCATTAGAAATCATTGGTTAAAATAATGCATAGATTACATAGAGTTGCATCATAAACCAATGAATCAGACAAGAAATTAAAAAAATACTGCAACATAGATTTGCATCATAAACCAATGAATCGAACAAGAAATCAAAACAATGACAACTGAAGATGAAGAAAGCAATCACCATTTCATTTGACAAGTAAATGGTTGGCTTGATGTTAGAAACGTTGATTTGCATACCCAAAAATCAATTAAAAATCACCTTTTAAATTTTTCTAAGTTCTCCCGCATCGCTCACTTCAAATAGAGTTTTGTGTTGATAATTGAAAGACTAAAAATACCAATTAAACAAATCCATGAAAGAGATTGAAGAGAACATGTGAAAATTTGGAACACCTCCAATCAACCAATGAATGCAGACGGAGAAAGATTAAGAAACAAAAATGGTGCCAATATTCATTGTCCCAATATTCTTACATAACTCTACATTATTGATGCATCAAATAGCTCTTTTGTTCCAGGGTTTCAAATATTGTCAATACATGTTCAATTGAACTCCCACAATCTAGACCAATCATTTGACAAGGAATCAAATAACTAAAATCATAATTCCAAATACATAAGATTTGTAATATAACCGAGGGAATCAATGAGCTAAAAACACAAACACGTTAAAATGTTGTAGTTGAAGATAGATGCAGGAAAATTACCTGCAATAACTTGTAGAATCATAAGTTTCCCCTAACCTTATGGATGGATCATGCTTCCTCTATCATTACAGGTGGATTATATCCCTTAACTCATTGAGAAAAGGCGATGCCTATGAAATCCCTATGCTTTTGATTGACAAGTTCTATTGAAATCTGAAACATGTTCTACAGTTCAAATGTTGTTAAAATGGTGTATAAGGACATTGAAAATACTATAGTTTAGATCTGTTGAACCAATTTTAAAAAAAAATAACTGACATATAACTTAATCTCGTATTAGTTTCCAAACACATCTTATAAGCACAATTTCAGGGATCTATTTAACATAGTTTAATATCAAGTGGTATATTCTTAATTTCCTTTTACACCCAAAAGAAGAAAAAATAATCATGATCAGTGACTCAAATCCAAATTCAACTAATGGTGTGGGCCTTTCTATTTATAATTTAGAAATGTTTAAAAGAGCTAATTAAATATGTTTGTAAAAGACTAATTGATGTAAGAGACTAATTCATGTACATGATATTGAGATGAAGCATTGACCTGTGTACATGCCTGTGTAGGATTTCTAGCCAAGGTTCGAACCAATGATCTCTGAAAGGAAGCAAGTTGCAACTATATAATTGCTTCAACAACTGGAGTAAAGCAATTATGATCATTTATAGATCTATACATCTTAGTTATTTCGCCAAATTAGTCTACATAAATAGAGAATAACAAGTGTAAAATCTTTAAATTACTTCATACATTTTTTGTATTGTTATAAAAGGAAATGCTTCACAGATATGTACCGTTAGAGGCGAGCTACCAAAATTATTTTGTATGTTTCAATAATTATCTTGAGATCAATTGTTGTTCTCGCATATGAATCCATTGTATGCAATTCTTGTGTTAAATCCAGAATTCCATTAAAAATTTTGACCGCATAAGCACAAAGTTATTGTAAAAATCCAAAAGCATTCATTTTTGCACTGTTGAAGATAGGAACTACTACAAATATAAAAAAATGTGTATCTTGCCCGGATCCATTTCAATGGTTTCGTCCTATCAGTTGCTATATAATAATTCTATAATGAAAATACAAAATTTGTTATCTTTCAACAAAAGAACCATATGGAATGTCAACCTACATGAATTACATACAAGTAGGTCAGTATTTGGTACTTGCACTAATGAATCAACATAATCAACTGTTGCTATGAGTGCTTTCTATATGGGTGATTATGCCTCCTTCTATGCAAACCACTTATACTATGAAACGATAACTCGACACAGTTCTCGTTTTTCTCTCCCCTAATTTTAGTAGTTATTTTTACCTCCGTTTCAAAAAGGGTTGATACCAGTATCACACATTTTCATTTTGAGGCATTTTTTCGAGCCTTTGAATGATCCTTGTCATGAAATATTTTTAATTTCTATTTTCAAGTGCGTTTTTTTAGAAATTTAACAAAATAACATACATTTATAAGCAAATTATAATGAAAAACATATACATTTTGCAATGTTTTCTATAAAATAAGACATTTTTATTGACAAAATTGTAAACAAATCCAAAAAATAAAGACATTTAAAACCATTTTCAATGAATTTTCAGATATATTTTGTATAAAAATGATACTATTTCATATTATTTTCTGATAAGTGACGATTCACATAAATTCAAGAAAAATTATACCATATATTTGTAAAAAACATATTAAAAACATTATATATAGAAATTTTATTTCCAAAATAAAGTCTAAAAGTCAAAAAATTACTAATATATCTTATCAAAAAATTGTCAAATTTAACATTTTCTTCAAGACATGAAACTAATCAACAATATCATGCAGGCCAAATTCTTCATCGAAATTGGAATTTTCTGGAGCTTGGATTTCTTCAGGGACATCAATGTCCTCTTTCATTGGGTTTTCTATGTCTGCAAGATGCCCGAAGTGCTCCTTTCCAAACACCCCTCATAATGGGGGTTGAGGCTCTTTTGACATCTTTGCCACAAGTGTTTCACTAAACTCTCCTTTCTTCAAACCAACTTCTTGCAGTTCATCTGGAAGAACTTGAATAGCATTAACTCTTTTCTTGATGTAATTACATTGCAGTGGATCATTATCAATGGATATGCAATTTCTTCCTTTCTGTAAGTATCATGGTATTGTTGTACCTAATTACCAAAAAAAAAAAAAATTCAATCAAATAGCATAAAGAAGCATACTTTAAAACAATAAAATAATGAAGAATAAAAAAACAATAAAACTTGAAATATGCTTTCATATGTAATATCAAAAAGTTTACCTAAACCCGAGAAAAAATCTAAGACCCAATCTCCTTCTCTTGAAAATGTATCTATGAGATAATTAATCAACGCTTGTGGCTTTTGATAGATGTTTACAGTCACTCCTTTCAAATCCCTTTCTTCATATGTTAATTTTTTAACCATGGCATTATAACTTAACACCTGACTATATTTTCCTTCACTCTTTTCGTTGATTAAAAGAGAGTCATAAGTCTCATCTTTTGTCCAAGTTGCAAGATGTATGTTTTCAATATCAGTCAGAAATGGATCATTGCTGGAGCTACAAATATTTGTCTTTTTCCTGTAACAAAAATAAAATAAAAAATAATTAACTTATCAATAAATATAATTGATTTATAAATTCAAAAACTTGATAATATAGTGCAAATATCTTACCAATAAAGTTGCTTCCTTGTTTTTCCTTTACCCTTGAAGGATGTCAACAACCCCCCTAATTGTGTGTGTGAATGAAAAACAACAAATATCCATAGTGGTGATGTTGTGACATCTACAATCTAGAAACCACTTTATTGAATGACTGGTAAGTATAAGGCTCACAATCATAAGTAGTGTTTCGGATAATGTATCCATGAGGGATATCTGCAATAACTAATGCATACTACTTTTTAGGAACAAGATTTGGAATGTCTGCACAGTCACCTAAAATAAATTTATATTGCATAGTGTCAATCCCATTCCAAATATAATGGTCAAGTGTATCACCAAGTTCAACGTTTGCAAGACATTTTCTCCTTTGTCGTTCTATGTGTTGATGTATTTGTAACTTCGAGAGATATTCTTCTATGTATTACACTTGTACTTTATTATATTCCTGATGGAGATATATTATTCCTCCAATCAAAAGTGTCTTCGTTTGTATTCTATTTCGTACCTCCGACAGAGATGTTTGTTCCTCCGGGTCGGAGAAGTCATTATTGTACTTGAGTCATGTAAAGTCATTGAGGTCCATCCTCCCATGTATGACATGGAATTAGACCTCGGAGTAGTGTCGCAAGTTATATTGTAAGTGTCGTAACTTATATTTGATGGCTTATTAGACCACCTTGGTGGGGTCGGCCCTGTATGAGTCATGTGGGTTAAAGGGTTATTAGACCACCCTAGTGGGGTCGGTCCAATGTCAAGTGATAGTGGGTTATTAGACTCTCCTAAGGGAGGTCGGCCCAGAGTCAGTTGTGATGGGGTGTTTAAATCCCCTAGTGGGGTCGGCCCAGTTAGCATTATTTTAAGTGGTTAAGTTGGGACCAACCTAGTTAGAGTTAAAAGTCAAGTGAAGTAAAGTATAAATAGAGAGCGTGACTCTCTCATTTATTCATTCGCACACTCACTCACTTCACATTAGTGAGAGAGAGGAGGAGTGCACACAAGTGGAGGAAGAGGAGCTGCTAGGAGAATATCTCTTGTTGTGGGGTTTGATCTTCGTGATATTTGTATTGATGCTCATTCTATCTCTGAGGAAGTTGCGGGGTTTTTCACCTTTTTGGTTTTCCCCGGTGAAATGCTTTGTGTCTCTTGTCTCTTGTGTTTGATATGTTGTACATGTTGTTCTCTCAGTTAAGATCCTAGATAAGATTGAATTAAATGCTGAAAAACTAACATGGTATCAGAGCTAGCCTGAAGGAAGGCATGGGATGGTATTTATGACACTTGTTGCACTTGTGACAAATAGGAAGTTAGGGACTGGTATAGTAAAAACCATTCATCGTGGAACTTCTGCTATAACTCAATTTTGGCAAAGGTTCAGGATCTGAAACATTTAGAAGTCGAAGAGGAAATGTCCATGTACCTTTTCTCTGAAGGACAGCCTCAGTTTCGTTGTACTTTTTTAAATATGATCCGTACAAATTAGGGTTTCTACCTCTTCCAGAATGCAGTCCTAAACAGGTGACCTAGGAAAAAAGGTCTTATCTCGGGCTAGGAAGCTCCAAATGGAATTCTGTAAAAGGTGACAGCTAGGGAATGGACTGTAGTTTCACAGTGCCAGGTTCAAAGGCCGAAGTTGAAATAGTGACATGTGGTACTCTGTACAAGTTCACTATATTGTTTCATCCCATAAACAGGCCACGTTACGACACTTGGCATATCTCTCTCTCAGAGAATCCATTTGAGGTCATATCTATGGCATTGGAAAGATGATAGGTCAATCTAGCACAGGGAGAAGTTTTAGACCTCGAGGATCTGCAATTTCAGAGATACATCAGAAACAATATGGCATATATTTTTGTCCAAACAGAATTAGATTTTGAGCACTTTCATTTTTGGCTCGTCACTGCTGTGAGAAATTAGGGTTTCTGAAAAAAGTTGAAATTTTTGGAATTTGAGACCACGGCTGGATGCTCCTCATCAAAATCAAAATTTATAGACCAATATTGAATTTTTTTGTTGGGTATAACCCTGGGCTCTATCAAACCCTAGTTCGGGATTTTGACCAGAAAACCAGAATTTGACAGAAGCTACAGATCTTAACCTTTCAAAGTCAATTTTGAGGGGTCAAATTATTGAGATTTCAAAATTGAAGTATACCAGCTTGATTAGCTCAGCAATGCACATTTTTTCATCCAATTAGAAGTTTAAAATTCATAGTTTGAATTTTTAGGGTTTCTCCAACAAACCCTAGCCAGCTCGAGACCCAGATTCAACAAATCAAGTGGATTGGGTTAATCCTAGAAGAAAATGATTTGGACACCTACAGAAGTTCCAGTTCCAGAGGGAGATGAGGCTAAGGCCTTACAAAAGAAGACTACAAGCAATCCTGACAGGTATGACTTGAAGAGATACAGGTATGTTTTTGAAATTTGTTCATGATTAAGTTTGTCTTCATATTATTGAAGTTAGTACAATCCTGGTTAATTTTAGACTTGTCTTATAACCTTAGTAAAAGTATGAATGCATGTAAATTATAGAATACATTCTTTGATAAGGTTTATGACACTTATGATTGTACTAAGGCATTGTGGTGTTGTATGAGGATGATCTTGTCCACTAACATGAAAGGTACATCAAGGAAGACAAATCAAGTTCTAGATCAAGAACATATGACCATGGTGACATGAAGACAAAGACTCATCCATATCCATTGATTACATAGAAGCTCTACTTACGAGGTATGTATAATTTGGTTCTAGAATGGTTACCTTATGAGATATGCAAGTTACTAGCACAAGTCATTGAAGAGAACGAGAAGTCATTATGTGGGTATGTTAGACATAACTAGCAAGCATGATAATCTAGGTATGTTTTTCCTATATCAAGTTAGAATCCTACATTGTGTTAGGATCTTATATAAGTATACTTGGTATGATTGATAATTCATGAAGTTATAAGTTTGAGTACTCATGGGTTTATGCATATTATGCTTCTTAGTTTGATTAATGATATGACAAACTAGAAGAGTCCTATGGTCAAATAAAATATGCATGAGTAAAAGAAGTCCTCCCTGAAACCTTGAATACTAATGCTTGTGTATGAAATAATCATGACCTTACATGTTCAAGATTATTTATAATCATAATGTTTTGATAAGTATTTAGATTATACTAATGCATGTATGATTATGTATGAGATATTGAGGATGACACAATGATGACACTGGTGCACACTTAAGCATGCATAGTGGTCTAGGATGGATAGAAGTTCAAAGACATATAATCATGATGATATCATAAAAGAAGCAAAGATCAAGAGGGAGCACACTCCAGTTGTTCCCGCAAGGAAGCAAAGATTGAGAGGGAGTCCACCCAACAACCAATCAAATATCAGTATTTCAATTGTCATTGATTATATATTTGATTACGTAAATGATGTTGTCCAGTCATGTACAACTTATGTTCCTAGATTTAGGATGTATATTATGCATATTAGAAAAGTTGAATTAATGAACAAGATACTACTAATATGCAAGTAATGGGTAAGTGGCCTATGGTACTGTACAACATTCCATTGCTACTTATCTATAATGAAACCTCTTTGCTGACATGTTGGGAGTTGTGCACACTCTTAAAAAATGTTTTGGTAGAGATGGAAGGCATCTAGAAAGTTACGAGATATCGATAAATGTTGTATTGAATCATTCACTAAGATAATTGCATGACTGTATGACATATATATTTATGTGTAAGAATTTGTTCTGAAATCTATGAGAAGTTTCTAATCATGCAATTGAATTTGACTTGTAGGAAAGATCATGTACAATCACCTACAAAAGAAGGACTACAACATTTGTTCTAGCAACGAAGTTCAAAGAACACTATCTATTGAAGAATCTGAAGTTCCTAGGATCTGGGATGCAGTAATGGAAGAATGCCATGATCAAGGAATACCAGTCGATCATGAAGAATGATGTCTAGGATGTGGTCCCGAGACCAGAAGGGAAGTCTGTTGTGACTTCCAAGTGGATCTACAAAATCAAGCATACTGCAGATGGCAGCATAGAGAAATACAAGGAAAGGTTTGTGGCTCGTGGCTTCTCCCAGAAAGAAGGATAGATTATGAAGAGACCTTTGCACCTGTAGCCAGATACACTTCCATCAGAATAGTACTAGCCCTAGCTGTAGTGATGAAGTGGAAGATACACCAGATGGAAGTCAAGATAGCTTTCTTGAATGGTGTAGTCGAAAAGGAAGTGTATGTGGAGTAGCCACTCGGTTTTGAGACACATGACAGGGAGTCACATGTGTGTAGATTGAAGAAAGCCTTGTATGGCTTGAAGAAAGAACCTAGGACATGGTACGGTAGGATAGACAGCTTCTTGTCTAGTTTGGGCTTTACCAAGAGTAAAGCGGATTCGAACCTTTACTACAAGGTTGAGGAAGGCAATCCAGGGACACTCCTATTGTATGTGGATGACCTGTTTTTAACAGGAGATGATAGGTTGATTGTCGATATGAAGAGGAATATTGATGCCGAGTTCAAGATGAAGGACTTGGGTATGATGCATTACTTTCTAGGTATGGAGGTGTGGCAGAGTGCAGATGGAATC
The DNA here is from genome assembly GCA_027924585.1 of Larix kaempferi. Lineage (NCBI taxonomy): Eukaryota > Viridiplantae > Streptophyta > Pinopsida > Pinales > Pinaceae > Larix > Larix kaempferi. The sequence goes on along the minus strand of BSBM01000591.1, from coordinate 6,958,068 downwards.
TTCTTTGGACAAGGGAAGTATGTAGTAGAGATCCTGAAGAAGTTCGGGATGATAGACTGCAAGGCCATGGCCACACCTATGGCATCGAACCTAAAGTTGTTGAGTGATGCTTCATCAGACTCGATTGATGCCATGAAGTATCGTCAGATGATTGGGTCCTTGATGTACCTGATAAACATGAGACCAGATATTTGCTTTGCGGTGAACACCTTGAGCCAGTTTCTGATAGATTCTAGACATGTTCACCTGATTGTTGTAAAGCATATTCTGAGGTACCTAAAGGGTACAATTGATTATGGGCTCAAGTATGATGCGAATCAAAATTTTAACCTGGAGGGTTATGTTGATTCAGATTGGGCAGGCAGTGCTGCAGATAGGAAGAGCACTTCGGGGTGTTGCTTCAATATGGGATCAGTTGTGATCTCTTGGTTTAGCAAGAAGCAATCTTGCGTAGCACTGAGTACAGCCGAAGCAGAGTATGTCGCAGCTTGTTCGGCTAGTTGTGAGGCAGTATGACTAAGGAAGCTACTAACTGATTATTTGATCTCCAATTGGATGCTACCTGTATATATTATGACAACCAGAGTTGTGTGAAGTTGTCAGAGAACCCGGTGTTCCATAACAGGTCGAAGCACATTGAGATCAAATATCACTATATCAGGGATATGGTGCAGAGAGGAGCAGTGAAGCTCCATCATGTTGTGACATATAAGCAGCAGATTGCATATGTGTTGACCAAACCACTAGCCAGAATGAAGTTCGAGTAATTCAGAGAGAGGCTTGGTGTTCTTTGGATAGAAGATACTTCAAGGAGAAAGTGATGAGACACATTTGCAGGAGCCATTCCAAGCATGGTGGTAGGAGGATCCTTCCCATGGCTGTGGATGTAAGCGTTGTGTGATATGCATAAGGACGATGTTGTGACGATGATTAGGTTGATCATGTGATGATGATATGCATCAGGACGATGCTATGACGATGATCAGTATGATCATGCGATGATGATATGCATCAGAACGATGCTATGACGATGACCAGGATGATTATGTGATGATGATGTGCATCAGGATGATGTACTGTATGATGATGATCAGTATGATCATGAGCATCAGGATGATGCTTCATGCGAGGATGATTAGGTTGATCATGAGTATCAGGTGATACTCCGTGGTCATGGACAGGTTGTGCTCTAAGCATATAATATTTCTCTGGGATATTTGCAGATAGTCTTGCAAGGTTTTTCCTATGTCATATAAGAGCTCCCTGGGAGATCTGGCAAATGCTCTTTCGAGGTTTTGCTTGGGAGGACATATAATCTTGCCCTGGGAGATTTGCAGATACTCTTGCAAGGTTTTTCCTATGGCATATAATAGCTCCCTTGGAGATCTAGAAAATTCTCTTTCGAGGTTTTGTCCTTGGAATATAATATTTCCCTGCGAGATCCGATAGGTTGAGCAGTAATCTCGTAATCAGTCCTGGGATGCTCTTTCGAGGTTTTGCCAAACAACATGTAATTAGTCCTGGAGATCCGATAAGTTGTGCTAGGCACATAAACGTCCTGGGATGTTGTTTAAAGTTTTTTCCGGTCGTGCTATGCACACAAACATTCCTGGGACACTCTTTTAAGGTTTTGTGGTGGTCACATGTAATATCTCCCTAGGAGATCCGATAGGTTGAGCAGTAAGATTGTAATCAGTCCTGGGATGCTCTTTAGAGGTTTTGTTGATGCACATAATCAATCCTGAGGATTCCACAGGAGGCCAGCTCGCAGAGATGATGAAGACCTATAGGATGCTAGGCCTACAACCAGCATGAAAAAGGGATGGTTCTGTAGAACTTCCTATGACGAGAAGAATTGAGAGATAGCCCAGTGATCGAGATGACGAGTACAGCAGCAGTGACGATGATGCTCTGTGATCCAGTGACAATGATCCAACCCCAGAATTGAAGACTTGTGCCATTATGTATTGATGACCTGTGTCTAGAAAATACCTTCATAGTTAAGAGGGAGTGTTGATGTATTTGTAACTTCGGAAGATATTCTTCTATGTATTACACTTGTACTTTATTATATTCCTGATGGAGCTGTATTATTCCTCCAATCAGAAGTGTCGTCATTTGTATTCTATTGTTGTACCTCCGAAGAAGATGTTTGTTCCTCCGGGTCAGAGAAGTCATTATTGTGCTTGAGTCATGTAAAGTCATTGAGGTCCATCCTCCCATGTATGACAGGGCATTAGACCCTGGAGTACTGTTGCAAGTTATATTGTAAGTGTCGTAACTTATATTTGATGGGTTATTAGACCACCTTGGTGGGGTTGGCCCTGTATGAGTCATGTGGGTTAAAGGGTCATTAGAACACCCTAGTGGGGTCAGCCCAATGTCAAGTGGTATTGGGTTATTAGACTCTCCTAAGGGAGGTCGGCCCAGAGTCAGTTGTGATGGGGTGTTTAAGTCCCATAGTGGGGTCGGCCCAGTCAGCATTATGTTAAGTGGTTAAGTTGGGGGCCAACCTTGTTAGAGTTAAAATTCAAGTGAAGTAAAGTATAAATAGAGAGTGCGACTCTCTCATTTATTCATTCACACACTCACTCGCTTCGCATTAGTGAGAGAAAGGAGGAGTGCGCACAAGTGGAGGAGGAGCAGCTGCTAGGAGAATATCTCTTGTTGTGGGGTTTGATATTCATGATATTTGTATTGATGCTCATTCTATCTCTGAGGAAGTTGCGAGATTTTTCACCTTCTTGGTTTTCCCAGATGAAATGCTTTGTGTCTCTTGTCTCTTGTGTTTGATATGTTGTACATGTTGTTCAATTAAGATCCTAGATCAGATTGAATTAAATGCTGAAAAACTAACACTATTTTGGCTCTTTGGATATGAATTTTGAAGGACTTTGGTACTCCATCTATACCCCTCTTTGGCATCTTCAAACTAAAATTATCTCTATTAGTAATAAAATAGAATTGAATTGAATTATCAAATAAATAAAATAGGATGTATCATAGATCAACATACCTTCTTGAATAAAACAAAAAATTGTTTTTAAGGTTTCTATTCAGCTTGAGTCTCGATAGTTTCATTTGACATCATTCCAACTCTTCTCATTCAACATTATAACCATCTCCTCTTGTATTTTCATGTAAATCTTGTGAATAGACAATGAAACAATAAAGAATGTTTGCAATCATATATAATAATATAGCAGAATACTTAGAACATAACAAAAATGTTAAACTCAAGAAAAAAACATCGTACCATAAAAAAAACATCAACTTACTTGTCAAATTCATTGCACATTTCCTCCATGGATAATTCACCTGACTTTACCCGTGTTAGTATTGTATCTATTAATGTTTCATCCTTTACACATTACATTGTTCTCCAAGGTGTAATAGTCATGTCCTATGGCAGATTCTTGATGTCAGGACCTATCTTACCTCCGCTCCATGGAACAACTTTATTTTTTTCACTTTCTGATTTTTTATGCCAATATTATCTCACGAGATAAATATCTCATCAATCAAATCCCATGTTTTCCCAACTTTGAATGCCAACTGGAAATAGGAATCTACAGCTTTGAATGCATAAATTCCTTTGGAATTTTTTTGTTTCACATTATCCTCTTTAGTAGGGATACCTAATCCCAGACAACATTGTTTCTGAAAACTTGCATCAACTCTAGATTTTTCCCCACCACATATTTGCACAAATTCACTGTGGATAAATATCATGCTTTGAATAAATTCCATAGTCAACCTATATTCACTATCTATGTTATGATCCCATGCCAACAACTTTTCTTCTACATATTTTAAACTAGCATAAATGATGCATTTAATTGTTTCAAAAATAGGGTTATTGGGATATTCTTGCATCAACTCTCTTCTTGCCTCTGCAGAATGATTCCCCCCAAGACATAATATTTGTAATGAAAACATCTTGTTCGATCAAATTCATCTCTAGTAGGAACATCTTTTGGGTCAACAAGGACTAGGTAGTCAACCACATGTGCATAGGGATTGTACCTCATCAATGATTTCATGTTGTCTATATGCAAGTGATGTGGTTTTCTAAGTCTAAATTGATCTTTCCCTTATGTGGTTCTATAAAGTTGATTCACATTCAACTCAAATGTATGTCCAATTTTAATCAATTTATCCCTCTGCAATCGATCTCGAATGGCATTTTGTGTTAACTTGACAATGTCATCCTCTAGATCAACACCTAGAGTAATGATTTCCCTGTTGCCCCATAATTTTCACTCTCACGTTCGGGAATAACATTGGCTTTAGTAACAACATATCTCCTCTTTTTCTGATTTGAAGGGGTTCTTTCTAAATAAACAATGCCTTCAACGGGAATTGAAACACCCTCAACCATATTTATTTTACGATATTGTTTGTTACTCTTACCAGCATGAGTAGCAACCTCATTTGCAACAATTTCAAGATGTTTAGTTGGGTGAGATGAAGATTTAAATGTAACCCTTCTAGGTACCCGATTTGATTGTTGGATGCCCTTTCCTCTATGTGCTTGTAATTCCTCAGTTTGAACATTTGACACTTGTTTCTTCTTCCTTGCTTCTTGTCCCTTTTGAACAGCGGCATTAACGACATCCATAGGATTTTCCTCTGTATAATAAATTCCATTCAACATTTTTGAAATCAACATGGAAAAATCCTGCAAAATAAAAACATTATCGTATTAAATCTATTACATTGTGATATCCAAGTTATAAAAAAATCAATTTAAGAATAATATCAATATTCAAACTTACTCCCTCGCTGTCAATATCATGCACGACCCCTTGACAAAAATCTGTGAAATTTGCTTGAACATTATATTTTGAAATCTTCAAACAATATTGGATTTTGGAAAAGGTCTTGGCTTGTTTCACTTGTGCATAAACAATTTCTATACCCGACATCACACATATCTCTCTCAACAATCCCAATGGATGGTAATCTGAATGAATATATGGAAATAATACTCTGTTCTGTCTTCTTTTGCTGCATATTTCCATTCTCTAGCATTCTTGATTTTTAAATCCTCAAAGTTCAAAACTTCGTCTTGAGGCTCAACATTCATAGATGCCTCAACTTTTTTTTTTCGATGCAATCATCGCCGCTCTTGATCCATAAATGTTTACATATATCTTTTCTTTATTTCATTCTCCCTATATCCAAAAGGTATAATTTCAAAATACAATCAACAAACATTCATAATCTAAAAAAAATCAACATCAATATTCACTATAAACTGTATTTGAAAAACATTTAAAAAAATTAAAAAATATTTTTACCCCTACCCTACCTTGTCCCTCCTCCCCTTCCATCATAGATAAAACTAAACAAAAACCAATTAAATACCCCCAACTCCCTCAACCCTAAACCCCTCCCCCTAACTTAGGAAACAATAAAAACATTCAAAACAAATTAAACCCCGCCCTACACCACCATCGTCCAACCCCCCTAAACTATATATATATATATATATATATAATTAAAAAAATTAAAAAAATCTAAAACTTACCCCCTAACCCCCCTAAACTATATAAAAAAAAGATTTAATAAAAAATTTTAAAACAAATATAATCTACCCCCTAACCCCCGCCCTAAACTATATAATACAAAATTTTAAAACTAACCCCCCTAAACTATATAATAATAAAAATTAAAACTATTAAAAAATAAAACAAAATTGACAGAGCTCAACAACGTCTCAATTCAGAGAAGAAAACCTTTACTGAACCAACACAAAGGGGCCAACCCAACATAAATACCGAATGATTTTCTTGTTGTTCAATCCCACTTCAGAGTGCCCATGCTCATTCCAGATTGATAACTAGGAATCGATGTTCAAACCAAATCCATTCATTGGAATTGTCCCACTAGCATCCCTCATTGCAATAAAATCCTCCTTAATTGCTTGAGTGCGAAAGAGACTGGGCATAAGTGACCCTACGAGCTTGCATGAGGGGGAAATTAGCATCCGATCGGTGGCTGTGAGATGTACTGAATGCATGGGCCACATGCCCTTTCTTGTTTCCACTTCTGCCACCATGATTCCAATTGTTTGAATTCATATTTCTAATAGCTATGGTAACCATTTCCTATGGGATGGGGGCCCATTTTTCACTATCATACCTTGTGCCAATCTAACACTTTGATTTTCCAATTGGTTTGCTTGCTTGTTGCAGTTGTTTCTTCATATTTGAAAAAGAGATAGGCTGAGGGGGACTTGGAAAATTCTTAGGACTCTATGTTGCAATTTCCCAATATTTGGCTTCTGGATCCTTAAATTTGTGTGTTCCCTCTAGATGATGATCAAGGAGTCTCTCATAATGATCACTTTTGATAGCTTTGAAGACACAATTAGTTCCATTCCCTGTAGAAGTGCATACCATTTGGCATGATTGTTTGTTTTATTTCCTAATCCCAAACAAAGATTTCCACAACATTTCCACTTAAGGTCTAGAAGAACCTCCACACCTACAAAAATTACTAAATAAAAATAATAAATAAAATAAATACAAAATATAAATGTAATAAAAAATTCTAATAAATCTAAACTCAGTGCAATAAATCTAATATATAGCCACATCCTACTCATAATGTTAAATGTCACATTTGTTTATGTTAGGAATTTGTTTATAATGGGAGGAAGAATTTTTTTATAAGGTCCCTCTCTCCTCAAAGCTATTGGTCTCCCTCTTTTATTGTATCTCCCGTGTGTACTATGAGTCTCTATCGTTTATGTGTTGTCAAAGACCATTTGCTTTATGAATATCTCTATATCACAACCATACTCCAAGGAAACCCACAATACACTTTTTGCCAAGCAAGAGATAAGGTAAGGTTACTGAGGTTTTACAAAAATTGACTACAAAAATAGCAAGTCCAAAATGGAGTTGGGCTTCTATGGACACGAAATGAGTCATCCTAATTGACCAAAGACCCAACTAGGGGCTTGTGGCCCCTACTGGATCCATGAAGTTAGTAAATTCCCAATTACGTAATTAAAGGATTATAGATCAATATGTAAACCAAAAATATTATATGCAAAATACTAAAACAAAAAAACTATATGACAAAGATTAAAACTATAGTAAATGCCAAATATTTATAAAAATATTAAAAACCTCTATATATAATAATAAATAATTAAATTAAACTAAATTATTCATAAATAATTAAATTAAACTAAATTATTCATAAATAATTAAATTAATAGTATCATTAAATAGTAGTTTAAATAAACTAATAATTAGTCTAATTAAATTAATTATTAGTTAAATTATTAAGTATTTTTTGTACTAGGGGAATCGACAACTGGGATGAGTATGATACTCACGTGACATGGGGTTCAGGGGTCCAATTCCCCGTTTTCTACCATTATATCCCTAGGTGCACCCAGATAGCCCGCAAGCATGGGGCATGGGAAAGCCGTGGTGTTTTGAACTTGTGACCTCTATTACAGCATATCATGTCATTTTCAAGAAAATTGTCATTCGAGTTACACCCTTGTGGGCTTAACTTAAACTATTAGATTAATTAAATTATTAGTTTATTTAAACTATTAGTTTAATTAAATCAATTAAAAATATTAATTTAAATAATTAATTAAGCTACTAGTTCAATTAAATTAATAATTAATTTAATTTAACTGGTAGCTTAAATAACTAAATGAACTAATTAAATTAAATTATAATAAATAATAAAGTTATATATTGATAATTTGGAAGATAAATATGACTAGCACAACCACTTAATTGTGGTTGGTGAACAACGATAGGTCACAAGTAAAGTTACACAAACAAGTTACTTGTTCTTTATGTGTAGCTGCACAAACTACTTGTTATGCATGCATCAACTACCAGTTATTCATGCATCAGGTAGTTGCACGAACTGCCCATTATCCATGCATCAGTTACGAGTTATTCATGCAAAAACTATCAGTTATCCATGCATAACTACCAGTTATTTTTTATATATTTTTTATTTCTTTATTCTGAATTTGGAACGACTGCCATAAAATCAATCTCGACAACACACTTGTCTCATCCTCGCATTATCTAGGAAAAGCATAGGCTCTATTCACCCCAAATTCTAAAATACAAACACCTAAACATATATGTTATTATATTGATTTAAATTGAATAAGGAATTAGTCAAATATTATTGAACACGTCATCTGGCGTGCTGGAAATTCACCGAGTCATCGTCTTGAAGTAGGTTATAGATATACCCCTTTCTCACACTAGTATGGGAACCTAATTATACTATGAAAAAATCTATTTCACTCTTCATATATATGAGTCCAATCTATGCCCTAACTCTATGGTCTTGCATTATATTTTAATGCAAAAAATGAAATGTCCCTTTCTCTTTTCAATTGCGTTCAAAATCTGAGCTAATATTATGAAATGTTACCATTATTTATTGTAATGCCCCTAGAATGAATGTGGACTTTAAGGGCACCTTTCAAGTGACCTGGATGAACAAACTTTGATAAAGTGGTATCTTGAGTCTTGATATGTCTTAACAATTGAGGAAAACCTGAGGATGTGAATGACGACAACTAATTAATTAAATGACATATGTGTAGTTGGATAGTTGAATTAATTGATGAAATTGCTTATTGTTTAATAATTGGCCACATTATGAAAAATATGTTATGTGTACATAAATATGATGCTTACGGATTAGAGGTATGATAAATTATAAGATGTGAACGAAAGAAATACATGTTGAGGAAATGGCTTACTGATTTATGAAATATAGGATATTATGAGTAAACTGTAATTGCTTAACGATTAGCGGGTTTATGAAATGGATTATGACAAATAAGGACAAGACTATTAATATGTTCTTTTTAGAATGTGTGTAGCGACAAGTGAAACGGTTCACCAACGAACACACAACGGAATTGAAGGGTCGTAGAGTATGGATAAATCACACATGGGGAGAACGACAACGATGTCGACTTCCGACATAATTCCATGCATGAGTAGAGAAGCATTGATCCGCTTACTCAGGGGAAGCGTGAGGTTGTGCGATGTGGACCACGACGGATTTGGTCACGTACAAGTTGGGGGGAGCACAATAAGAACGAACTTACTCCTCGACGCCATTAGTCTCCAATAGCATGTAGACGGAGGATTGAAGGTAATGGATCCTAAATCCATACATGTAGTTCCCGCAAGTCAAACGAAAGGATATCGACAGAAGAACCCGACGATGTGGTACCTCGTCGAGAAATGGAAATAACGGACGCAAGGACCCAACGATGTGGTACCTTGCCGAGAAATAAAAATAACGGACGCATGGACCCAGCGATGTGGTACCTTGCCGAGAAATGGAAATAATGGATGCAAGGGCCCGACAATGTGGTACCATGCTAAGAAATGAGCATAAAGGACGGATGGGACCAACGGTGTGGTACCTAGGTCCCAGAAGGGATTAATTGTTAAACATTATGAATAAAAACGTATAAAATTGCATTTAGAACATTTTCTCAGGAAAATGAATTTTAGTATTTAAAAAAAAATAGAAATTATTATTTTAGACATTTGCACATGAAAATACATTTTAGTATTTAAAATAATAGAAATCTTTATTTTATGAGCAAAATGGAATCCTAGGCTTGAGCATTTAGTTAACACCACTTGCACCCACAAAAATAGATATTATAAGCAACATCATGGAGACAAACTTGAGTAAACTTAGAAAAGGTGGTGTACTCTCTAGAAAACTTGACATATGGATAGGTGAGCTAAATTACTTTTTAATAAAAATGAAATTAAATATTTTTGCATGAAGCGACATGTGTCGCAATGGATTTTCCTATTTAAGGAAGGCTTTGGGAATGGGTAAAGGACCCATGGTTTGGATGGTTATCGTAATTTTTTAGAGTGACTTGCTGCTATTGGAGTTTGGTAAGGGTTTCTGGTGGGGGGAAACCTAGTTCCGAGTCTCTAGATTTTATTGTGTGTGATTTCTATGACCCTGAAGCTCGGGGGTGGGTATGCGACTAAAATCATAAGCCTATGGTTGGGTGGTGAAGCTAACGGTTTATTAGCCTATGGTTAAACGATTTTCGGTTGGAGGGACACAATGCAGAAGTGGGTGGCAAGGGAAAGTAGGATCGATCAATGGATGATAGGTATAAGGTTCCACTTGTATTTTCTTAAAAAAAATTATTTATGTGTAATTTAGTTTTCTACTAATGATATGTTGGAATCAGTATTATTTTATTTAAGATGTGTTTTAGTTTAGATTTAGGGACAACCCCACAAACAAGGGTCCCTACATTTATTTTGTTTTTTTAGACCATGGGAACAACAACCTTCCAAGGTTATATCCAACAGCCCACAAGCCAGATATGCCAGTAACTTGTGACTCAGCAGGGGCCGAGACGTCCCAAAGCCCACCGGGGTGAGCCTTTATCACAGGGGTCCCCTACCCTTCGAGACTTGTCACAACGGGCCAATGACCAACACACTCTTGGCAGAAAACTCAGAAACACTTAGAAAAAAATTTGAAATTTTTCTTAATGATCACTGCTGAGCAGGAAGCATACTTACCTCTGCAAGTTGTTTGATTTGTCCCATTAGGCCCAATGTTGTAGCCTATGCTCTGGCACCAATCTGTCACGTCCCCTCCCGTTGATCCAACGCAAGGAAGGGATCATGACACCAAGATCTGGGCTTTACACAAAACTTGGCCCCATTCATCATGAATAAAAAAAATGGCATTAAAAATAAGATGGATATGTGTGCAGATGCAAATCAAGCGAACATGCATAGCAGAATAAAAGATCACCCACACACATTTCACATGCATCCACCATATCAAAAACAACCATCCATTAATTAAAACAGTGCAGAAGTAAAACACAAATAAAATACTCATCTTAATGTAATGTTGTCCCAAGCAACTAGATATGTCACTGCAACGTTCCACCCAACCATAGGTCTCTGCCCAACCTATATTCTTTCAACACTCAGAGACCACCCCCGAGCTGGGCATGATATCTACAAGGAAAATGGGACTCTCACGCTCAGCACAGCTAAAGCAATGGATACCCATCTCAACCCCAACATTCTCTTACACACAACAAACTCAAAAAATGGGCATGGATACACATTTTCAACAATGGATTTACAAATTAGGGTCCATGGGTTTTCCCCAAATCGTGTCACACCCAAAAATGGATTGTGGAAAGAGGGAATCAACCCCAGGGAAGAAGACCGATTTATCCCACATATGTATGAGCATTTAGTGGACCAAAACTACCTCCATAAAACCCTCAAATCGATTTATTCTCTTCCCCACTGTTAACCAAAACAAAAACGCCCTCCCCAGCTAGAAAAAATGAAGGATAACACAGAAAAACCATGGAGGAAAACGCCCAGGTGACTCCCAACTCATGAGAGAGCGAAACTCATGGGTGATGAATGGCTTGGGAAGCAATTTCATGGTTCCTTTCTATGAAGGGTGGCTTTTCCATACCTGAATTTGGACAGCCATACCTCTCTATTCCCCAAGTCATTAACTACTTCGACCAACTCTTGGGATAAATGAATGATTGGGCGCAAAATTCAACATTGGTAGTTGAGATTTTATGGGTTCTCTCATTGACACTTGGCTTGACTTGATTGGCTCAAGGGTTTGAATATTTCCCTACCAATTCCTTGTAAATATCATGCCCCCATATCTTGTTGCATTGCATAGCTAGTTGTGGGCATTTCTATTAAAATGCATATTTACAATTTACATGGATCACTAGCACATGGGTAACATAATACCAAATACTTTCATCTTCAAGATCGAGCGTTCACTAGCAGGGACTTGGCCTTGAGCTCCACTCTAGGAATCATACATAATATGCATACAATATTTACATTATAGCCCAAAATATCCTAAGGGCCAAAATGGGGGTATGACAATCCCCTCCCCCTTAGAATAACATCGTCCTCGGTGTTCCAATACTTAGGGATACTTACACAGTTTGCACATGTCCAAAATTTACAAAACAATGTTACGGGTATTCCCTGCATGTCATCCTTTAACTTGAACCTTCAGGACCAAGTCCTTTGGCTTCCCCAAGCTGCTCCCAACTGGATTTGATCTTCCAGCTCTACAGGTGGTAATTGATCCACAGCAATCCTCTCGTTTTCTCTGCCTTCCAGCTAATCTGCAAATCTGGAAACTTTACGACTGCTACCCTCTTGATGTTCCTTTGTTGAGCAGTTGCGGAGGCAATGATTTCCTCCACATTTCCAACATTTCACTAGTTGCTTTATATTTTCTTGCTCAATTTCCTTTGAGTCTTCCCACCTGGAACATTTCTTAATGGGATGATTGAATAAATGCTTCTTCATTGACCCACTTTCCTTTCCCTTACTGATTTCTCCCAGAATTCTTTCTACCTCCCTTTGCAGACAAATAGAGTCCTGCAAAACCTTGTGGTTCATCTCATTCTGCTGCCTCTGTAGCTTGAGCATCTCTCCAAGACTTTCTTGGGTCTTGGCAAGTGTTTGAAGAAGACTTTCAACCAAATATAATAGCCCTTGGTCTGCTGCCATTATCAATGTGCACAACTGACCACACTTTTCTTACTAGCAACACTTGCTTGTATACACTGCAACCAATCGCTTCAATTTATTACCTATGAAATTCATCATGGTAATTCTTTGTTAGGACAAGCATAATATAAACATTAAAATCAGTCAATTATTTCCCAATTGACATGGAATGTCTATGCTTTATTCATAAGACTTCCACACTTTTCATGCTTTCCTAACATACATATGAACTCATTCATGTTCATCCTTTCACATGGAATTAACTATTTCAACATTCACAATTCATTTCAAGCAATTAAACACACTCTATTTTCAGCCATGACATGCACTCAACCATCCTCTGTTTCTAAAATGCATCAATCAAAAAGGAAAGAGAAGAGTAAGAGTTTCTCCCTCTTAGTCTTGTTACAATCTGGAGTCACACCACCACTGGGGTTCTATGCTCCTTATCCTCTTTCACTTCAATGTGAATGCTTGACTTGCCCTTTCTTAGCTATGAAACTTAGTGTCTAAGGTCTGTCCAAGGTTTTTCAACTAGGGAACCCTTCCCCATTGTTTCTTACAGAACCTTTGGCTGCTAAGACCCACATATGTCCACTAGAACCATATGTCATTATTGCTCTCACTGAGATCTCTTTAGGACAGTCACGTGTCCACATGCATCCTTACGATGCCTTCATAGTCCTTGCTCCCAGCAATACCTACACTCAGACACTATATTGGATGTCTTCACTTTATTCCACAGGATCCTTCTTTGCTTTACAAGCATTGGATTTCCCATGGATACAATAACAAATGTTGGGATGGCACGCAGGCTACTTCACAATCATTCAAATATGCATGCAAAGCCAGTACGTCGACTGTATTTATCAGACATCCCATTCAGCAATATGCTAGGCCAGTACTCTGACTGTTTTTATTAATTAATTAAGTAATGTTTGGCCAACACGTCGCCTGCTCCACAGCATCAAGTAGTTAACGTCCAACCAATTACTCTATGGATTTACCAAGCACTTGTAGCTCCAACCAGTTACTCTCTGGATTTACCAAGAATTTGTAGCGCCCAACCAGTTACTCTCTGGATTTACCAAGCATTTGTAGCACCCAACTAGTTACTCTCTCGATTTACCAAGAATTTGTAGCGCCCAACCAGTTACTCTCTGGATTTACCAAGCATTTTTCGTTCTTCCAGGGTCCTTACTTCCTGCAATGGCCAAGGTTTCCAACAAAGAAACAACAGTGTATTGTGCATTTCTTCTCTGGTCCACAGGGTCCTGCTTCGCTTTGCAATCCTTAGGATTGCCTGCGGAACTAGATGTTGTCTAGCCCGAGGCCACTCCACATCATCCAAATAATTATTTCCAACCAATTACTCTATGGATTGACCATCCATTTATAGTGCCCAACCAGTTACTCTCTAGATTTACCAAGCACTAGTGGTTCCCAAACAGTCCCATATCTGGTTGGCCTTCTCCATTTCCAAGCCAGCACATCCATTTGGGTCATCAGCCAATGGAAGGAAACTGCGCCACCGACCATTATAGGTCAAGGATCTACTATGGAGCCATATACATCTCAGGTTTTTCATTCAATCTCGGTACCCCACCTGACTACTGACCCAATAGAGAGTATATTCCTTTATCAATGTCACCACATCCCTTCACACACACATCAATTCTTCATCCACACAAGGATGGCACTCCTTCTCCTATGCAAACCAGCAGTTCCCTTTAGGAAATCTATAGGTGACTTTCTTGACTACAGGATAGCATAGCCCCACAATACCCACTCACACTACACAAAGGTTACCACTGCTCATATAGTCCTCTTGAGTACCCTTTCTTCACTTTGCCTCTTAACGTGCAACATGAAATTGCATCTGTGTAAGCTGATAGCACAAGAAGGATAAGCAGGCTCATCAATATTGTTGTTCTAAAATTGTAACCATATTTCATAACATTCACTATCAAGTATTGAAACACCAGGAATGCGTCCATTCCTTTAGGGTGTAGTCAATATTGACAACTCTAACATAACCCATCACCCAAAAGGTATGCATCCCTTTTCGATGTGAGCCATGTAGGCCTTAGTCACACTCAAGTAGTCTAGAGTAATAATGAAATAATAAAAAATGCTATGCATATTAAATCTAATAACCATACATGTATATTCTTAGCTAGGGTTACCGAATACTTATCCCTTTCCAGACGTATTCTCTCTTCATTTGTGAAGAATGGGGGCTCCCTTCTCTGAGTCAACAATCCTTTAGTTTTCCACCCCAATATTTTCACGTTCCATAACCCACACATTCCCTCTTGGATTAATTTTACTATCTCACTCACATGGTTTACCAACATGCAATTCAGTTGAGACATTATCAAGATTTACTATGGCATTTCACTCGAAACCCATTCCCAAAGCATGAGGTCCTTCCCATGGAGTTTGGCTTCTGTAGGCCATCACACATGGTCTTCCTACAATGTGTCTTCCTGGAACACTTATCAAATAGCCAAATAGTCTACAACATTTAACAATAAAATTCAAATTTGATTGTCCCATACCCAATCAATGGCATTATGAATTAAATTCAATTATGAATTAAATTCAATCATGAATTTACAATTCTGTCTACTACAGAAATTGACTTGCTTAGTCATGAGGTTATCCTCATGTTTCTTGTCTCTTGCAAGTGGAACCCCTCTTCCCATTAGGTTTCTACGCTTTCTACCATAACATGAACATCCACTTACAACACATCCTCCTGGCACAGTTCTATGCAATCCAACGATGATCAACAATTATTAGCAATTCTCAAATTGGAAATCTACAAGTCCAAAATTGACAATCTGTTCTGCACATAAACTATTTTTATAACCATGAGATCCTTCTCATGAGGTTTGGCTCTTGCACAGGGTAGATTCCAACCTTCACCATGGACTTACCCATGTTTCCATGCCCAAAACAATCTACCTGAAATCTGAAACTTCATCAATCAAACACTTTGTAAGTCTCTATGCATATAATATTTCATTGTTGCAACAGTCACTGAAACATTTTCAGAATCATAACACTCCATAATTCAAACACTTTCAGCTGTTAACATCTTAATATCACCAAAACTCATTTACTTCATGTGAATCATTATCATACTAGAATTGCAAGGTACGATCACATCATTTATGCAATTTAAATGAAGCTTTAGATATTCATTACTTCACATCGATATCATTTTATGCAACTCTGTCCTTCCACAGAGCATCCCAGCAGCCCATCAATCATGACTACCTTCTTCATGCACTTATTCTCCTACACTCACAGCAGCTCAGGAAATGATTCTAGAGTTTTCATCAATTCATCAACTCATCCATTATTTAGGTTGCAATAACACATACACCACAACCATGCATTCACATAATGCATCTCAACACTGGTGCACTCACACATATGCATGCACATTCACAACATTTACATAATATTTTAATGTGCACTCACTCAATTCTTTCTTGCATGGATTCATGAATACCACAATATCATGTCATTCATTTACCATGACTGTCTCATATGGCATGCACTACCACAACATGACTATGAGCCCTCACTCAACATATACAAGTGGCATGATATACTTTCATACAAATGCATCTACAATTCAAAACAGCTAGATGGTATAAGGATCCTCGTCCTTACTACCCTATAACTCACCATACCATGGGGGTATGACATTAACATGGATGCATTCAACCTTACATGCGTACCATTCTATGATTGTTACACATGGCTCAAGGGATTCTTACCCAATCCCCTTTCAACACTGAACAATTAGCATGAATAACCATTACCTGCATGGATCTCATTAACATCCTTGATGTTACCTGATCAGTTGGCCTCTTACCAAGGCTACATAGTCCTTTTGCTAACCTTTTGATCATGAATCATTACTCCAGCCTTCCCTCTCAAGGTTTGTTTGTCACATGATGTGACTTCTTTGCATTTTCAGTCATGCTTCTATGGTTTGATGCCTACAACCATTATCAACAACATTAATTGTCATCAACCATAGGAAATACCATTAATGGGCTACTGCATGTGTAACTTCCCCACTATTACCCATATGCAACATCAAGCTCATTCATAAGCAATTCTCATGCATTGTGCAATGACTCTTTAATCATTCCCACTAATTCATATGCATTCATTCTACTACTCTCTTGCACTTCCAACATCCTTATGCCACAATTTTCTATACATAAACTTGAAAATATGATCATATAAGCAAGAGAAAGTTAAGGAATTCTCCCTTTCCAATCCCTCATCATAACAAGGAATTTCCTCATCCACATCATAGCTAATTTGAATTTGATGGCCTCTTAACAAGCACACAAGGAATCATTAGCTATGATTTTCTCGCCAAGCAACAATTCAATGGATATACTTGTGTATAACATTCCTACTTGTTATGCTATAAACATAAATAGTTTAAGGTGAGAAATTTTCCTCTTATCAACATTGGCTTACTGCTCCAACTGCTCAACATTCTCTTATGGGATACAATATCCATCTTTGATAATCAAGAGCTCTCATTGCTCTTCCATAATGCATATTACAACCAATTTACTCTTAATAAGGCTTCCACAAACCTTCTATACAATTCCTACTTCTCATTACAAGAATAGACAATGCATTTCATACATTCAACGACGGTCTCTAGGGGATGACAGGGGTCAAGGGGGATTTCCCCCTTGTGGCTTCCAATCTGGCACATAAGTTCTTTTTTTGTTAATCCTTTGATTGCACACAATCTGGCACATAAATTCAATACCATTTTTCAACTTTCGGACACCTGAAATTCACCCTGGAAATTGTTCAAATTTCCATGTTTCGACAGACTTGTGAATTCTCCTCCGACCCGTTTTGGACCAAATCACCGAGTTGTGTCAATTGGTGAAATCGTCTATCTCCTCCAACCCATTTTGGAGCAACTCACCGAGTTATGTCTATCAGTTAACTCATCTATCTCCTCCGACCCGTTTCAGAGCAACTCACCAAGTTATGCCGATCGATGAACTCGTTTATCTTCTCCAACCCGTTTCGGAGCAACTCACCGAGTTATCCCGATTAGTGAACTCGTCTATCTTCTCCAACCTGTTTCGAAGCAACTCATCGAGTTATGCAGATCGTTTCGCCAAAATTTCCTCTAAGACACCGAAAAAACACTTAGAAAAATTTGAAATTTTTCTTCCTTTCCTCGAGCACTTCCGCAAACTTTGTCGAAGTAAATCATCCAAATTCGCTGAAACATATCACCGCAATCTCGTTGGTGCAACTCAACAAGATTCACCGACCGTGTTTCCGCAATCTTGTCAGCAAAACTCGGTGCCGAAACACATCGCCGTGATCTCGTCGGCACAACTCGACGAGATTCGGCGACACACTCTTGGCAGAAAACTCATAAACACTTAGAAAAAAAATTTGAAATTTTTCTTAATGATCACTGCTGAGCAGGAAGCATACTTACCTCTACAAGTTGTTTGATTTGTCCCATTAGGCCCAATGTTGTAGCCTATGCTCTGGCACCAATCTGTCACGTCCCCTCCCATTGATCCAACGCAAGGAAGGGATCATGACACCAAGATCTGGGCTTTACACAAAACTTGGCCCCATTCATCATGAATAAAACAAATGGCATTAAAAATAAGATGGATATGTGTGCAGATGCAAATCAAGCAAACATGCATAGCAGAATAAAATATCACCCACACACATTTCACATGCATCCACCATATCAAAAACAACCATCCATTAATTAAAATAGTGCAGAAGTAAACCATAAATAAAATACTCGTCTTAATGTAATGTTGTCCCAAGCAACTAACTATGTCGCTGCAACATTCCACCCAACCATAGGTCTCTACCCAGCCTATACTCTTTCAGCACTCAGAGACCACCCCCGAGCTAGGCATGATATCTACAAGGAAAATGGGACTTTCAAGCTCAACACAGCCAAAGCAATGGATACCCATCTCAACCCCAACATTCTCTTACACACAACAAACTCAAAAATTGGGCATGGATACACATTTTCAACAATGGATTTACAAATTAGGGTCCATGGGTTTTCCCCAAATTGTGTCACACCCAAAAATAGATTGTGAAAAGAGGGAATAAACCCCAGGGAAGAAAACCGATTTCTCCCACATTTGTATGAACATTTAGTGGGACAAAACGTGTTAATTTTTTTTTAGAATTAATTCAATATACTCTAAGATCTTTACTGGGAGAATAACATGTACAGCATATCAAGTATAACAATGCATATCAATCACACCAAGCAATCACATGAGACAATAGACACACAGAGTTTCACCGGGGAAAACCATAAAGGTGAAAAACCCCACAACTTCCTCAAAGATAAAAAGAGCAATGATACAACCCAAGTACAAGAGATAGTCCTCTACTAGTAGCTACTCCTCCTCCTCAACTAGTGTGCCACTTTCCGAATGATGTAGGAGTGAATAATGAGATAATCAAATAGAGATCTCCCGCTCTCTATTTATACTTGTCCCGACTTGCCTAATACACTAGCAGGGCCGACTTCTCTATGAGAGTCTAATAACCCATGGTTACATTAATCAGGGCCAACCCCACACTTGGTGGTCTAATAACCCATCACAGCAAGTTACGACACTTGTCAATACAAATGATGACACTTCCATATAGAGGAATAATATCATCTCTATAGGAGTACAAATAGGCTCTAATGCCTCCTTCCTTCTCCTAATAGTGTCACTTTTGTAAATCCTTCAATCCTATCCCAAGTTGTTCTTAAGGGGGGATGTTAGGATATTTAGACACTTAGGAGTTAGTTAATATCAACTTGTGTAATATATCCGTTAGGGATAGTGTGTTTCTTTAGTATGCATTAGTATGCATTTGTAAATACTTAATCTGACGGTCACGATATGTTTCCGACATAGAGTGATCCGACGGCTCAACTTCTCTTAGATCAAACCTAACCTTGATCCGTGGCTTAACACCCGATTGGTCCATGATCTCTATTTAAAGAGCATGGAGGGTCATTGTTTAGTTGATCGATTATGAGAAGCTCATTTGTAACTTTCTTTCTTTGCATAATAAATTGTTTCGTAGAAGCTATTTGGTCGGGGCCGTGGAGTGTTTCCCTCAAGAGGGTTTAAACCACGTCAAAACATTGATGTGTTGATCTGTGATCTGTTTGTGTGAAGTGGTTGCTCTTGGTGTTGATCTGTGATCTGTTTGTGTGAAGTGGTTGCTCTTGGTGTTGATCTGTGATCTGTTTGTGTGAAGTGGTTTCTCTTGGTGTTCGGTCCTTTGGTGGTACCCTGTGTACCCGAACAGTACAATATATATATATGAAATACATTTCGAAGTTACATATACATCAACACTCCATCTTAACTAGGAAGGTATTTCTCGACACAGATATGCTAGCACAAGTCTTCTTCTATCGATCATCGTCATTGAATCGTCATCGTCATTGCTGTTGCTATCTCAATCAATCTTCGATCTACTCGTCATAGGAAGTTCTATAGAGCCAATCCTTTTTCATACTGGATGTAGTCCCACCACCTATAGGTCTTCATCATCACTGGCCATACTGTGGAATCCTCAAGACTTATTACGTGCGTCACACACCCTCGCAAGAGCATCCCAGGACTTACTGCGAGCACACAGCCCAACCTATCAGATCTCCCAGGTCTTATATGTGACCCTCATCACAAACCCTCGAAAGACCATCCCAAAACTTATTACAGGCACACAGCCCAACCTATTGGATCTCCCAAGTCTTACATGTGATCCTCATCACAAACCCTTGAAAGAGCATCCCGGGACTTATTACGGGCATACAACCCAACCTATCGGATCTCCCAAGTCTTACATGTGATCTCCACTACAAACCCTTGAACGAGCATCCCAGGACTTATTACGGGCACACAGACCAACCTATCGGATCTCCCAGGTCTTACATGTAGTCACCACCACAAACCCTCAAAAGAGCATCCTAGGACTTATTACAAGCACACAGACCAACCTCTTGGATCTCCCAAGTCTTACATGTGGTCACAGGACAAACCCTCAAAAGAGCATCCCAGGACTTATTACGGGCACACAGCCCAACCTCTCGGATCTCCCATGTCTTACAAGTCCTCTCAAGCACAACCTGTCCATGGCCACAGAGCATCATCCTGATACTCACCATACATCATCCTGATGTACATGATCATCCTGATCATCATCACTGCATCGTCCTGATGCATGTCATCATCGCATGATCATCCTGATCATCGTCACTGCATCATCTTGATGCATGTCATCCAGAGCATCATCCTGATACTCATCACACATGATCATCCTGATCATCATCATAGCATCATCCCGATGCATATCATCTGGAGCAACATCCTGAAGCTCATCATCCATGATCATCTTGATCATACAATGCATCCACCTTATGCATACATAGTATCTACCTGATACATATCATCATACATGATCTACCTGATCATACAATGTATCCACTTGATACATATACAAATACATGATCCAACTGATCATAACCAGCATCCAACATGATGCATATACATATACATGATCTACCTGATCATAATGAGCATCCAACATGATGCACATACATATACATGATCTACCTGATCATAACAAGCATCCAACATGATGCATACAGAGCAGTAACTGGAGCATCGTCCTGATGCTCATCATCCAGCGCTTACATCCACATCCATGGGAAGGATCCTCCTCTCACCATGCTTGGAATGGATCCAGCAAATGTGTCTATCACTTCTTCCTCGAAGTGTCGTCAATCTGAAGAACACCAAGCCTCTCTTTGAAGTATTCAAACTTCACTCTGGCTAGTGGTTTCGTCAACACATCCGCAACCTGCTCATCTGTCGCAACATACAGGAGCTTCACTGCTCCTCTCTGCACCATATCCCTGATATAGTGATATTTGATCTCAATGTGCTTCGACTTGTCGTGGAACACTGGATTCTAAGACAGCTTCACACAACTCTGGTTGTCACAAAATATACCAGTAGCATCCAACGGGAGATCAAATAACTTAGACAGTAGCTTCCTCATCCATACTACCTTACAACTAGCCGAACAAGCTGCAACATACTCTGCTTTAGCTATACTCAGTGCTACGCAGGACTGCTTCCTGCTAAACCAAGAGATCACACCTGATCCCATACTGAAGCAGCACCCAGATGTGCTCTTCCTATCTGCAGCACTGTCCTCCCAATCTGAATCAACATAACCCTGTAGGTTAAACTTTTGATTCACGTCATACTTGAGCCCATAATCAATTGTACCCTTCAGGTTCCTCATAATATGCTTTACATCAACCAGGTGAAAACCTCTGGGATCTGTCAGGA
This sequence comes from Larix kaempferi, assembly GCA_027924585.1. Classification (NCBI taxonomy): domain Eukaryota; kingdom Viridiplantae; phylum Streptophyta; class Pinopsida; order Pinales; family Pinaceae; genus Larix; species Larix kaempferi. Next base: position 6,936,050 of record BSBM01000591.1, on the reverse strand, counting down.
ACTGGCTCAATGTGTTCACCGCAAAGCAAATATCTGGTCTCATGTTCGTCAGGTACATCAAGGACCCAATAATCTGACGATACACAGTGACATCAACTGGTTCAAATGAAGCATCACACAAAAGCTTCAGGTTCGATGCCATAGGTGTGGCCATGGCCTTACAGTCCATCATCCCGAACCTCTTCAGGATCTCTACTGCATACTTCCCTTGTCCAAGGAAGATTCCATCTACACTTTTCCACACCTCCATGCCTAGAAAATAGTGCATCATCCCCAAGTCCTTCATCTTGAACTCAGCAGCAAGCTTCCTCTTGGTATCGGCAATCAGACCATCCTCACCTGTTACAAACAGGTCATCCACATATAATAGTAGTATCACAGGATTTCCTTCCTCAACCTTGTAGTAAAGGTTGGAATCCGCTTTACTCTTGGTAAAGCCCAAACTGGATAGGAAACTGTCCATCCTACCATACCAAGTTCTAGGAGCTTGCTTCAAGCCACACAAGGCTTTCTTCAACCTGCACACATATGACTCCCTTTCATGTGTCTCAAAGCCAAGTGGCTACTCCACATACACTTCATCTTTGACTACACCATTCAAGAAAGCTATCTTGCAAACTAGTTGGTGTATCTTCCATTTCATCACTGCAACTAAGGAAAGTACTGAATTGATGGAAGTGTACTTGGCTACAGGAGCAAAATTTTCTTCATAGTCTATTCCCTCTTTCTGGGAGAAGCCACGAGCTACAAATATTTCTTTGTATTTTTCTATGCTGCCATCTGCAGCATGCTTGATCTTGTAGATCCACTTGGAAGTCATAACAGACTTCCCTTCAGGTCTTGGGACTACATCTCAAACATCACTCTTCATGATCGACTGGTATTCCTCGACCATGGCATTCTTCCATTCTTTCTTTTCCGCTGCTTCTTCATAATTCAAAGGTTCTTTGTTCATAATGTCACAGAGTAAGGCAACATAACTGGTATGAGATCTAGTTCTCTTCCTTTCTCTATGTTCTTCTGGAATGCCATACCTTTCTACATCTTGAATGAGCTCTCTAGCCCATGCAGGTTTCCTCTTATGAGAGTTCTTCTCACGGGGTGGATCTACAGGTTCTTGCGGATCTTCCATTTCATGATCTACATCTGGAATTGTTTCAGTCATGGTAGTGTCTTGAAATCTGGTTTCCTTTGGTTCTTCATGATCTTCAACAGGTGTTTCCTTTGATTTGATGAAGGCTAAGTTTTCATCAAATGTTACATCCCTGCGGACATCAATCTTCTTGAATCCTGGAAAGTATATTCTGTAAGCCTTCGAGCTTTCACTGTACCCCACAAAGATGCCCTTCTTTCCTGAAGGATCTAGCTTTGTCCTCTTTTCCTTTGGAACATGTGTATATACTGGACAACCTAATATTCTGAGATGGCTGACTTCAGGTTTCTTACCAGAGAAGACCTCTTCTGGTGTCTTGTTGTCCAATATCTTGTGAGGTGTTCTATTCTGCACATATATAGCTGTCCTAGCTACTTCTGCCCATAGATGCATAGGAAGATCCTAGTCATGCAGCATTGCTTGTGTTGCTTCCATGATTGTTCTATTCTTCCTTTTTGCAACTCCATTCTGTTGTGGATTGTAGGGAGCATTCAACTCCCTCTTAATCCCTGAATCACTGCATAGCTTCTTGAAATCACCTGAAGTGAATTCTCCGCCATTGTCGGATCTGAATGTCTTGATCTTCTTATCAGTTTGATTTTCCATCAAGGCTTTGAATGCCTTGAACTCATCAAACACTTCATCTTTTTTCTTCAAGAAGTAAACCCAAGTCTTCCTAGAGAAATCATCAATGAAAGAGACATAGTATACATACCCACTCAAAGAACTGGATGACATCGGACCGCATACATCGGAGTGGATAATTTCCAAGATTCCTTTAGCTTTTCTTTCATTGCTTGGAAATGCCTTCTTAATGTTCTTTCCTTTTGCACATCCTTTGCAAACCCCTTCATGCTTTGTCTTGATTTCAAGAAGACCCTCTACAGCTTTACTTTCAATTGGTAGTGCTCTATAGTGCACATGTGTAAGCCTTCTATGCCAAAGTTCACTTGGCTCTATGGAATCATGTACCATAGCATGTTCAGGTTGTCCCTTCAATTTGTACAATCCTCCCTCTTGCTCTCCAATCACTACTACATCATCTATAGTTTTACCCTTTGGCCACATTAGGACTTGGCCCTCTACAAATACAACCCTCATACCTTTTGCATCTAATGCAGATATGGATAGTAGATTCTTCTTAAGCCCAGGTACATATAGAACATCTTTCATCTTCAAATACTTCCCAGATTCTAGGTTGTAGGAGGCTTCACCACTTCCTTTGATAGGATATTGATAGTCATCCCCAATTTTCACCTTATGGGGTGACTCATGTTTAGATAGATTTGCAAAAGATTCTTTAAACCCAGTCATGTGTTTGGAAGCCCCACTATCAATAAGCCAATCATTACATCCATGAGAGATAGTACCTGTGAGAGCAGATATTAGAACATATTCATCTTCACTTGATAAATCATCACTTTCTGCTCTAGCCTTCTTCTTGGGAGGTTCATCATCCTCAGCAACATGAGCATGATATCTCTTTTTTTGTTCTTCTTCTTCTTATTGAAGTTGTTGTTGTTGTCTTTCTTCTTCTTGGGACAATCTGCAGCAAAGTGTCCCTTCTCATTGCATGTGAAGCATCTGAGATCTTTCTTATCCTTATGATAATGGTGGTGTGAATATTTCCTGAAGTGGGATGGCTCCCTCTTGAACTTTCCTTTATTGGTGTGTGCTGTGAGAGCTTGATCTTCATTCCCCATCTTTTCTTCTCGAGCCACAAGCCTATCTTCTTCTTGTGAACATTCCTCCCATAGTCTACTGAAGGAGATCAACTTCCTTCTTACACATATTCCTTGAATGAAGGAATCACATGACCTAGGTAGGCCATTCAAGGTGGTCATGAAAAATTCACCATTATCCACCACTTCATCCATAGCTTCAAGTTGTTCCTTAATTTGAGAGACCTTACAGAAATAAGATTGAAGGGTCTCTCCATTCTGAAGCTTTACCCCTTTCAACTGGTTCCGCAGAGTTATCTTCTGATTTATGTTCTTCCCTTCAAATAGTTTGGTCAGGGATTCAAACATCTCCTTGGGTGTCTTTAGAGATGACACATGTGGTATGATATGGTCTTTGATAGAATCAACAATGATTCTCTTTGCATTGACCAAGTTCTTCTTATGTAAGGCCTTAGCCTCTTCTTCCTCTGGGACAGGGACCTCAGAATTTATGTAGGTGTCCAATTCATTTTCTTCCAGGATTAACCCAATCCTATACTTCCATGCTTGGAAGTTATCAGCCCCTTCAAGCTTATCCTCAAGCTTGGTGTGGTGAGACATCTTAAAGAATACTTCAAATGGAAATAGAAAAGATTTAGGTCTTACCACTTGATTTGCGGAAATCTGGATCTGGTGTCGGATTAGGGTTTGTCAAAGAAACCCTAAAAATTCAAAATGTGAATTTCAACTTTCTGAAAGGATAAAAAGATGCGCCTTGATGAGCTAATCATCCTGGTATACTCAGAAATTGAAAACTGCAAAGTTTCTCCCTTCATAAATGCTTTTTAATCTCCTGGAGTCACTCGGGAGGACCCTGAATTAGGGTTTGAGTTTCCCAGAGCTTCACCCAACCAAAAATATTGATCCAAATATCTAAACTTCCATTTTTCCAAGGAGCTTCCAACTATCCTTAGATTTCAGAAATTCCTATTTTTGTGGAAACCCTAATTTTTAGGGCCAAAAATGAAAATGCCTAGAATTGAATTCTGATTGGACAAAAAGATTATCCTTGATGATTAGAGTCAATCTACCTTGTTGTTTTTCCAAAATCTATGGAGAGAAACCCAATAAACAAGAAACCCTAGTTTCTGCCACTGCACAATGTCTTCTTCTCAGGTTAGCTCTAATACCATGTTAATTTTTTTTTAGCATTAATTCAATATACTCTAGGATCTTTACTGAGAGAATAACATGTACAACATATCAAGTATAACAATGCATATCAATCACACCAAGCAATCACATGAGACAATAGACACACAGAGTTTCACTAGGGAAAACCATAAAGGTGAAAAACCCCACGACTTCCTCAGAGATAGAAAGAGCAATGATACAACCCAATTACAAGAGATAGTCTTCTACTAGCAGCTACTCCTCCTTCTCAACTAGTGTGCCACTTTTCGAGTGATGTAGAAGTGAATAATGAGATAATCAAATAGAGATCTCTCTCTCTCTATTTATACTTGTCCCGACTTGCCTAATACACTAGCAGGGTTGACTTCTCTAGGAGAGTCTAATAACCCATGGTTACATTAATCAGGGTCGACCCCACACTTGGTGGTCTAATAACCCATCACAACAAGTTATGACACTTGCGACACTTGTCAATACAAATGATGACACTTCTGTATAGAGGAATAATACCATCTCTATAGGAGTACAATATATATAGATGAAATACATTCCGAAGTTACATATAACTCAACAAAACGGCCTCCATAAGCCCCCAAATCGATTTATTCTCTTCCCCGTTGTTAACCAAAACAAAAACGCCCTCCCCAACTAGAAAAAATGAAGGAAAACACAGAAAAACCATGGAGGAAAACGCCCAGGTGACTCCCAACTCGTGAGAGAGAAAAACTCATGGGTCAAGAATGGCTTGGGAAGCAATTTTGTGGTTTCTTTCTTGCCAAGGAATCCAAACATGGATTTCTATGAAGGGTGGCTTTCCCATACCCAAATTTGGACAGCCATACCTCTCCATTCCCCAAGGCATTAACTACCTCAACCAACTCTTGAGAGAAATGAATGATTGGGCACAAAAGTCAACATGGGTAGTTGAGGGTTTATGGGTTCTCTCATTGACACTTGGCTTGACTTGATTGGATCAAGGGTTTGAATATTTCCCTACCAATTCCTTGTAAATATCATGCCCCCATCTCTTGTTGCATTGCATAGCTAGTTGTGGGCATTTCTATTAAAATGCATATTTACAATTTCCATGGCTCACTAGCACATTGGTAACATAATACCAAATACTTGCCTCTTCAAGATCGAGCATTCACTAGAGGGTCCTTGGCCTTGAGCTCCATGATAGGAATCATACATAATATGCATACAATATTTACATTATAGCCCAAAATATCCTAAGGGTCAAAATGGGGGTATGGCATCTTATGGGATTGGCTGGTTGGAGACAAGTGAGGTCATTCTCAGTATTATGCGTGGGGATGTGGAGTGACATTTGTCCCAACATACGTTAGGTTCATGGCATCCACATTGTGGTGCTTATTGGGATATCTGGTTGTGTTCATTATTTGTTTCTACATTGTATGCATCGTGCCTTTGTAAATGGAGTTTCAAATTATCTCTTATGGGATTGTTGGAGACAAGTGAGGTCATTCTTGATTTTTTTTTGAGGGGATGTGGAGTGACATATGTTCCGGCATATGTCAGCTTCAAGGCCTATGTACTATGGTGTTTATTATTTTTCAGGGGCTCCATGCGGTGGTGTTTATTGCCTTGGGGTTATTTTCTCATTTTCATTGTGTGTTTTGACATTCTATTCATCAGGCCTTCTTACTGTGGTCTTTACTGCCTTGGGGATTTTTGCTTTGTTTTAATGGTTGTTGTAGTAGTTTGTGGAGGGTTGCGGTGTGCATTTTAATGGGTTTATGTGGATTAAATGAGAATTATGATTTGGGATAGTGTTTAAATGCTTCAATTGTTTTTTGGTCTGTTGATTATCTTGCTTGTTAAAATATAGAACACAAGAACAAATAGAAGATGGAACACATAAGGGCATATTCATTGCCTTCTGATTATTAACTTCAAGCTTATATAGGATTACATCACATCAATACTACTGTCCAATACTATGGGACAACCAATTGTCCTAGTCAACTAACAAACACAACTCATAACCGTTGAGATTACAATTCTTAACGCACCCCCTTAATCTCAAATGGGATGGTATTCTCAGCAGTATCAATGCCTAAGTGCTTCCTCTGAAACTCAAATGCAGATGTTCCCAAAGGTTTGGTAAACATATCAACCAATTTCTCCTTAGAGTCACAAATCATCAAAGTAATCTATCCATTATTGACTAACTCACGTATAAAGTGATAGCGATTGTCAATGTGTTTACTCTTTCTATGAAACACATTATGTTTGGAAAATTGTATGGCAGAACTATTGTCACAATAAATAGATGTTGGTTTTTTTTCTGTGTGTCCCATATCCTTCAAAAGTCTTCTTAGCCAAACTGTGTGACATGTTGCTACATATTCTACTTCTGCAGAAGACATACTAACAATGGGTTGTTTCTGAGAGGCCCATGAAATCGGACTTGTACCAAAATGGAAAGCATAGCCAAATGTGCTTTTCCTATAATCAATACTGCCTGCAAAATCACTGTCAGTGTACCCTGTAAGAGTACTGTCTGGTGAATGCATGTACCAAAGTCCATAACCAATTGTTCTTGCAACATATCTCAAAATTATTTTATCAAATTTCCAGTGAGATTCTTTGGGAGACTCCATAAATCTAGAGATAAAACTTACAACATACATCAAATCAGGTCTAGTTGCAATTAAATACATTAAACTTCCTACCAATATTTTGTAAATTGTAGAATTTACTTTTGGTCCTTCACCATTCTTGCTTAACTTGGTTCTTGTAGCAATGAGGGTTTCTGTTGGTTTGCATTTATCCATTCTGAATCTATGCAGAATGTATGTAGCATACTTATGCCAACAGATGAAGATGCCATTTTTACTTTGGTCAACTTTCAGACCAAGGAAATACTTCATAAGACCAAGATCAGTCATTTCAAACTCCTTTTTCATGATTGTCTTAAATTCTTATAGCATCAGATTTCTAGTATAAATCGTATCATCAACATAAAGACATATAAGTAGAATGTTACCTTGCTGATTTGTTTTGACATACAACGTGGGTTCATTGATTCTCCTGTTGAACCCATTATTTATGATTTAAGAATCAATTCTGTTGTACTAATCTCGTGGAGCTTGTTTTAGACCATACAAGGCCTTTTTTAGCTTACATACCTTGTGTTTTTGTCATTTGACTTCATAACCAGGTGGTTGGTCTACATAGACTTCTTCTTAAAGTATGCCATTGAGAAAGGAATATTTCACATCCATTTGATAAACAAGCCACTCGTTTTGAACTGCTATTGCAAGTACAGCTCTGATGGTGTCCATCCTTGCTACTGGAGCAAAGGTTTCATCATAGTCTACACCATATTGTTGAGCAAATCCTTTTGAAACCAACCTTTCTTTGTGCTTATCTATCTCTATTTTTTCATTTAGTTTGGTCTTATAGACCCATTTTACTCCAATACTATTTTTGTCTAATGGGAGATCAACTAGATCCCAAGTTTGATTCCTTTCAATAGAATCAATTTGTTCATTCATTGCTTGTACCCACTATGCATATTTTACTACTTCATCAAATGATGTTGGTTGATATGAAAATAGAGCACACTATAGTTTCTCATCAATAACAAGAGTCCGTTCATATAAATCCCTTAAGCAGCTAAATACAATATACATATCCTAAATCCTTTTGCTATTACCAATGATTATTTAGTAATATTCCACCATGTTTCTCCAAACGTAGCTAAACAGCTTCCATCTCCCAACTGCCTTGTTGAGATCATATTTCTTTTCATACCAGGAATATGCCTTACATCTTTCAACATCTATTCACCTCCATTCTTTAACTTTATCTATACCTTACCCATTCCAACAATTTTACATGGTTCATCATCACCCAATAAAACATGTCCAAAATCACCTGAACATAATCATGAAATAATTTTCTATGAGGTGTAGCATTAGATGAAGCCCCTAAATATACTACCCAATAATCATTGGTACTATCTAATGCAATAATCAAAGCATCTTGTAACACATCGCCTACTACATTTGCTTCCTAAGTAGTCTCATGATGTCCATCTTATTTCTTCTTTCGAGATATACAGTCTTTCTTTATATTTTTTTTTCTTTCCACGGTTCCAACACTCTATCTTTCCGAGTCTGGACTTGGATCTACCCTTTCTAGACTTCCCATGATTACTTGGGCTCTTTCCTCTCTCCTTTTGTATTCCCCTGCTCTCAATTGTCAACGTTGTTGGGCGTGGCCCAAGTTAAGACAATTTTGGACAAGTCAATTTTGGAGCTGCGAAGTTATAGTGCAGCATAGCATCGGCAAAGTAGAAGTTACAGCGCTACGGAGATCCAGTGCTATGAAGTGCCAGCTCCGCGAAGATCCAGCATGGCATAATTTTGGATGGAAAACATTATAGGTGCCGGTAAGATCGATCGGCGATCTGTTTTGGGGAAGATGCTACGAGATTCCCAGGAGGCGTGTAAGGAGTGGCAAAGAAGGAAAGTGACCGGTCACATGAGAAAAGGAAGCACTAAGTGAATCGGACGCACGAAGTCATTAGAGAAAGAACAATGGGATGAACGCGACCCATTGGCATTCATAAGATGTCAGAAGCCAGAGATAGCACAGAGGGATGGCCATGACGATGAAGTCGCTATCATAGCCTAATAGATCTGGTTAGCGGGGTAACCGCACCATTTTGGGTACCTTAGGGTCTTCTTTAGCCCACCATGAATGTAAATATGTGACCTAAGGGCACGATCTATAAAAGGGGGATCTTTTGTAATGGAAAGGAAAAAACTTCATTTTGGTCATTGTTGTGTTTTGTCGATCTTTGTTGAGAGAGTATTGTAAAGAGGCTCTACAGTTGTGTGCGTAGAGACCCATTGAAGAGAGAAGAGAGTCTGTAGCTGAGTGCGCAAAATGGAACTGTTGAACCCTTCCCATTTACAATTAACAACAGTTCTTATGGACGTAGCTCCCATCTTGGGGGTGAACCACATTAAATATGTGTGTTGTGTAGTTGAATGTGTGTTTGCTTTTGTTAAATGGTTGAGTTCTTGCTTATCAGTATATGTATCTTTGCTTTCATGTGTATTCCCCTTAAGAATGAATGACGGGAATAATATGTTAAGTATTGACATAATGAGTGAATATTGAATGCACAAGTATTTATGAACATAATGAATACATAAGATAATCGGGTAAACACTTAATTCAGCGAAGTCTGTGTAGTGCAATTCCCTGAAGCGCAGCACTAGAGGTGCGCAGTTCCCTTGTATTTCATCGTATTGCATAAGTCACAAATTCTGCAATCTAATATGCTTGTTGAATGCATGATTTGCACTAAGTAAATTATGTCGAAGACGTGTGATTGCTAAGGAGGTAGCACAGTCTTCATTTGCGTTGTCTTATTATTGAGAATCCTTTCCGTAGCATGCAGTCTCTGTACGCGCGATAGCATAAGTGCTAGCTGTGAAGTGGGTGAAGCTTCACGCAGTCCCCCATTCTGTTGAACCACACATCACCCGGTTGTGGAAACCTGATTTTGCAACCCTCTCATAAATTCACCTCGAGTGAGACCTCAGTCTGCTCGCAGACTATTGTCAAAAGGACCGGTGAAAAGGGGTTTTGTTGGTTCCCTCAACCGCACAAAACCTGGGTCAGTCTTGAAAAGCTAAAGAATGAATATGCGAGCCAAAAAATGGTTCTGTTGCCATGCTTGAACTGGTGATGTGTTCTAAATATTGGAATCCCGAGAGAACAGAAATACAGAACTGGGTGGATATGACAGAAAGAGATTTTGCAAGATAGGAGAACATACATCCTCATTTCTCTGACGTAGAATGGTTGCAAAGATACCTGTGGGAAGACATTTATGAAGTTTCTTCACATTTTTCATCAATGACCTATATGAATGGTTTTCAAGATTAGCAGAACGCAAAAATTGTTATCAGGGAGGAGAACCTATGGAGTGGACTACATAACTGATTCAGAGACTTAAAGAGTTGGATAGTCCAATCTCACGAGCAGTCGAATTTTAGGTTGACAGTGTACTAGAAGACTACCTTACAGAGTTCGTTGTGGACATGTTGAAGTCCTACAATGCAGCAGAGGTAGAGTTCTTCAAAGGATTCAAAGGTAAGTACCTGAACAATTTAAGCCTATACATTAAAATGCTTTTAGCAGAGAAAGGTGTTTTAAGAATGCAGTAAGATACCTAGAATTTTTTAGTCTGTAATGTCCAAAGCTAACTACAGTGATACAAAAGAACATATTCATATACTAAGAAGTGGTGTTAACACCCAAAAAGTGCTCACTAGCTCATTTACCACATTATATGACTCATTTGTCCATTTTCCTACCATATTTCCATTAAAAATCCCAAAAATCCCATTAAAAAGCCTCCAAAAGGCCTAAAATGCCTCCAAAAGGCCACAAAACCATCAAAATAGCCTAAAAAAGGCTAAAAAACCCCCTTTTTCCTCCAAAAATAGCAAAAATCCCCTAAAAAGGGAATAAAAATATAAAATAATGAGGAAAAGGAGGAAAAAACCCTATACAGCTGCCTAAAACCATGTGTTTCCTAAAACCATGGGTCAGCACTCCACCACCAAAAAACTATAAATAGGTGATGGAGATCCCTTATTTCATATCCACAATCACAAGCACCCTTACTCTGCCAAAATCTCTCTCGAAACCCTAGTTCACCTTTGAACTATTTTCACCTTGAGAGCCACCTTTGGCCCATTCCCAACCTTGGAGAAGGAGAAGGAGCATTCTTGAAGCTCGGAGCATCCTCTTGGACACTGCAAAGGGCTTCACCAACCTTGACACTCAAGGTAACATCAATACAAAGACATTCTTTCATTTTGGTGTTTATGCTTCATGCTTGTATTAGAAATAATTTAATGTTTTGTTTATTGCATAATTAGTTTAATATACTGAACTGCTACTAAGGAGTCCATTCTCCTTAGTAGGTGCTCATTGGCACAAGCTAGGGGTAAAACCCTAGCTACAGTTTTGGCGACTCCCCTAGTTTTCGAATCTCTGGTTTCCGTTTTAAATTTTTTCTTTCGGCTGTCCCTTTCGGCCGCTGCATACCGCGTCTTTTTCCTCTGCAGTCACGTCCCGACCGCGCCTTTCAGGCCTTTACCCGCGATCCGACCGTGGCTCTCAGACTGCTTCCGACGCTCTGCCGGCGGATTCAAGTCTGTTACCTGCGATTCGACCGTGGCTAATCAGCCTGTTTGCCGCGATCTGACTGCGCCTGTCGGCCTTTTTCCTGCGTCGCGACTGCGGCTTCCTGCCTCTTTCGCGCGTCCCGACTGCGCCTGTTAGCCATTTTGCCGCGACCCGACTGTGTCTTTTTCCAGTTTTCCTGCGTCCCGACTGCCACTGTTGGCCCGATAGCCGCGACCCGACTGTGCCTTTTCCCCTGTTTCCTGCGTCCCGACTGCAACTATTGGCCCGATAGCCGTGACCTGACCGCCGCTGTTTCCCTCAAACCCACGGTCGGCCTGTTCTGACCCGCCACAGACCCGCGGTCTGTTTTCTGCTCTTTTTCTGTTTTTGAGCCCAGCCCCTCTTGCTGCAATATTTTCTGCATTTGAACAGCCCTCTGTCCCACCTGCAGCCTACTTCCTTACAGCCTTTCTGCAACATAATTTCTGTTCCTTTTACAGAATCTTTTTAAAATTTCAGTATTTTTATTTCAGAAAATTTTGCAAATTAAAAGAATCAATTTCAGCATTATTGATAGATTGGAAGTTGCCCTCCCTTGTGGCACTTCTGTTTTTGGGTTCAACACCTCACGAGCACACACTCTGTCACATTAAATCAAGTGAGCCTTAAAAAGTACCTAACTAAACCAACATTCTAACCCCACTTGGGGAACACAAAAGAATCATTGTAGTTAGGTAGGATCAGGGGGATAGGCTTCCAATAACACCCCTTGGTTATTTCACTTGAGACATAGTTGTTGTCCAACTAGGGAACCAAAATCCCCTAGTACTTTTTGGCACGGTCACGACCAGTTTATCAGAGGGCCTCTCCCTTAGGAGGGTTGAAGTCGGGAGACTGGTTCCGGAGGCCTGAGTGGAATACCGCACTCCATTCAGTAACCGAAGGGCTACCTTTCGCGGTTCGCGGGATATCCCTGTATAGGGGTATTGCGGTCAACGAACTAAACGGCAGATTCACCTTTATGGACGTGTCATGAACGGGGTATCTTAGTTGCCATTCTTCTAGGATTGACTACCCGGTATCCCTCCCGGTAGGGGGATATCATAGCCACTTGGCTTTCCTACTCATATTGTCTGACTTGGATTTCATCACCTTGCAGAGGATATGTTTAGTTAAGTCAGAATACTTTTAGCTAGGTGTTTGCATGCTCCTTTACCTCCCTTGGTCTAGTGAGTCCACCATTTTTCTTTTTTAGGAAACCTGCTGCTTGTTGGTATTCTGACCATCTTTGTTGTTACTCCACCTATTGTAGCACAGCTGTTGCAGTTGGTGTTTTGAGTTGGTTTTTGGCCTGAGTGCCTTGCTTTTTAGCTCTCCTTCTGCACACTCGGTTGCATTAGGATTTTTGAGCTGTTTTTATACTCACCTCAACCCACAGAGATTTAGACACCATCTGTCACCATTGAGTCCCCGAGACATTCTCGGCGCCTCAGGGGCGAGCCCCCACAGCACGGTTCTCTCGACACCACTCGTCATAGATTCCGATCATTGTCCGTTGATACCACTCATCACAGATCTAGAGCCTTGTCACTTGACTCCACCCGTCAGCGACGTAGGTCTCCGTCACCAGATAGTGACGCACCTTACTTTACCTCTGATTCTGACGAAGAGTCTGAGAACCCTATTTATACTGCCCCTACTAGCCCCATGGCTGGTACGACTTCCACTCCATTTGTCATAGGGACCATTGGTGACACATCCACCACTACACCAGTTACTACACCTGTTTTTGGTATGCCCTCCATGGGGCAACCATCTACCGTTCCCCTCACGGTACCTATACCCACAGCGGGAATACCCATCCCCACTACATCAGTGGCTCACACTACCAATGGTGGTGCTAGACCATCCTTCACTACCTCAGTTCCCCCACTTGGGGGCACCACCCTAAATCTTGTCCCTCCACTTGGGGGCACTGGCCCCAACTTGGTCCACAGCACTACTGTGTCACAGCCTTCTTCCAGTTTGCCGTTCATGGCTAGCCTCAACCTACCTGACCTGGCCAGATTGACCAACGATCCTATTCGACACGACCCTATGTGGCCTCATATGCCTACCAAACTACCCTCTGACATCCCTAAATTCGAGGGTAAGGCCGGTGAGGACCCACAGAACCACATCATGTCTTTCCACCTATGGTGTTCCTCTAACTCCATTGTGGATGACTCTGTTCGCCTCCGTCTCTTACAACGCACCTTTACTGGCTCTGCAGCCAAGTGGTATATTGAGCAGCCTCATGGGACCCACGCCACCTTTTCTTCCCTGGCCTCAACCTTCCTGCAGTTCTTCCAGTTGCCAGTCCGCTATGACGCGGGCGTTGAGATCCTTCTATCTTGTAGACAAAATACGGCTACCCATATCACGGACCACATCCATGAGTGGCGTAGACGCCGTAGCTTATGCAAGATTAAACTAGATGACCGTATCTTCCTCAATTGGTTCCTCAAGTCCCTGCTTCCTGTCATCGCTAAGGATGTAGCTTCAGAAAGACCCCAGTCTGAAGAAGAGGCCATCCTTAAGGCACAGCAGTTCGACCTCATTTACGCCCAGTCGGGTTACCTTTATACCATTATACCTGACGCCCCTCGCGGCGAGTCCTCCCATCATGATGCGCCGGGGGCATCCCACGCTGCTGATGGTATCATTGGCCGTGTTTCTTCGCATCCCCAACCCTTTTCTATAGCACGGCCTACCCCTGGCCCCGACCTGTCGAGGGCTACCTCCCAGTCTGGAGCAACCAACTCATATGCTCCCATGACACATCACCATTCCCATGGACCTTCGTGTCCACCTCAGTGCTTTGGGTATGCGACTCCTGCTTATGCTCCTCCAGTCGCCCCTCAGCCTTACTACCATCAGCAGGCTGCCTCAGCTCCTGCGCCTTCCCAAGCCCCACCAGCTTATTATCCACCCCAGGCAGCCCCTGCGGCACATCCACAACCGGCTCCGCAGTCCTATCAGCCACCCCCTCAAGTTGCTGCACCTGCTCAGCCTCAAACCGCATATCATCCTCCGCAACCTGCTCCAGCACCTGCGCAACCTCAAAATCCACCTGCTGCCCAAGGGCAAGTTTTCGCCCAACATAACCCGCAGCAAAACCAGAATAACCAACGTAACCAGGGCCAACAGAACCGCGGCAAGGGCCGTAATCGGGGAAACAACCAACCTGCAGACCAAGCTGGTCAACCGGCTAATCCCCCTGACAACAACAATGCGGCCCCCGCTAATCAAAACCCTGATCGCCCGCCCAAGCAGGCCAAAAACCCCAATCTGCGAACGAACCACCCTTGTTCTATTTGCGGGGTCTATGGACATTACACCCATGCTTTCCCACACTTGGAGCGAGCTCGGCAGCTTTGGGTTGACGAGGCCCATCGCCAAGGGCATGCGGCTCCCCAAGCACCGCCCAACCCCCCCCAACCTCAGCAACCCCCTTTGGTGCTGCAAAACCCCTTACCGACTCAAGGCGTGGTGAACACTCAGCCGTTGGCCCCTCAAGCTAACGTGCAACCCCAACAACAACAGATCACCTACGCTGCCCCTGATCAACCCATGTTTGACTCAGATACCCACCACTTATTGATGATGTCATCCGCTGACGTCAACCTCCAGACCCGTCGGAACCAATATGGCTCCACCTCTGAAGCCACTCCCACGGATAAAACTACTAACGCCCACCCCACCGATCAGGCGTTACGTATACCTCCGCCTCCCACAGACGGCGCTGCGAAAGCACCTCGTTTCCCACTGCGCCGAATCAATAATAACCCTAATGCACGTGCTGCGTCAAACTACAACATTGTAGACGACCTAGCCCAATCTCCCGCAGCCATGTCTGCGTTAGAAGTCTTGAAGAACTGCCCTTCCCAGCGCAAGACTTTACTTTCCGCCATCGGGGGGATTGACCCAACTGATTCACATTTGATGGCGTTTGATTTAGACCAGTCTGAACCACGCCTACCTTCCAGCTTAGCCTTCCAAGTTACAGTCTCCGTTAGGAATCTTGTTATCCATCGGTGCATCATCGATGAGGGTGCTTCCACATGCGTTATGTCTACATTTGTATGGCAGAAACTAGGATCCCCTCCTCTCCAGCAGTCCACCACTGCGTTACGTGCCTATGACGGTCGTTCGGCCCAGCCCCAAGGCCTCCTGCCCAACGTTCCTGTCCAGTTAGGTGGTAAAACAGTTCTTATCGACATAGAGGTAATCAATGCCCAATTGGATTACAACCTTCTACTTGGCCGCAGCTACATGTATGCCATGCGGGCGGTTGCCTCTTCTGTCTTTCGCACCATGATGTTCCCCCATGAAGGACGCGTGGTTAAGATTGACCAGCTCACCTACTATGATCCCAGTGCTCCAGCGGCACCGGAAAATGTTCTCCCCATGGTTGAACAACCTGTTTCTCGTGCCACCACCTCGTTTGTCTCCTCTACGGGGCCTGGAGTCTACTCAGACGCGCCGATGACCTCTACCTTTCACTCCATTCCTCCGCCGTCATCTACGCCCGAAATGTCTGACTTATGTACCTTGTCCCACGACATCTTGCCACCTAACAATCAACCATCCTTGTTGCCTAAACCACCATTGGTACCTAGCCACATTGGAGTTACACCGATCCATACAATCCCCTTCCTAGTTCCTCCAGCAGGCGTGGTAAGCGCCCCGGTTATGGCTACCCTTAGCCTCCCTGGGTTAACCTTGGGATTACCTGTATGGTATCTTTTGCCTCCCGTTCGCCCGCCGACACCAGATGTCGTCCTCCAGCCGGTGCAACCCATGACTACTACCACTCAGCCACCTCCCGGTGTCTCTACCCCTTCGACCTCTGCGACACCTCCTCCTACTTCTAAACCCACTGGGGGCAGAGGTCCACAACCTTACACTGCTGTACCACCGCCCAAGACAGTAAAAAACCCTCCAGTGTTTCGTGCTCCTCCCAAATGTTCGCTGTGTGACGAGTTGGGCCATGCGACTCACCAATGCCCACAGTTACCCGCATTACAGAAGCACATGCAAATGCTCGACGATGACCCCAACATCCCAGCTGTCGAACTAAACCCCACTCCTAAGCCTAAAGATAAGTCCCTACGTACCAACCACTCATGCGCTATCTGCGGTATTTACGGGCACTATTCACATCATTGTCCTGATCTCCCGGATTACAGAGCAGCTCTTTATGAGATGAACAATCTGGACCTTGAGACGGCACCACCTACCATTGAAGAGATCTACCCCCCAGACTCTTCACCTTCCGGAGAGGTTAATACCATTTACATGATCTCTTCAACCAATACTTCCACTACCCCCTCATCAACCGATTTGACGACACAGACTTTCCGTACTGATGAGGAGATTCTTGAGGCCCTAACTGCCCCGGATTATCCTTGGGATGATATGCACCACCGTTCCTATTTCATTCCAGAAGCGTCTTCCTCTAGCACCGCTACCCAGTACGCGGTCGAATCCAAAGACTTCCTCCCCACCAAGGTTGACTGGTTCAAGGACCCTATTCCTGCTCCTGATGCCTTCGAGGAGGGCAACATGGCCAACATCTCACCTGTCATCCAAGTTGATATTGCTGCTCCAGGTCGTGCCCCTGAACTCATTACGTTAGGAGCATTCTGCAGTAAACAAGAGATTGAGGACTACACACACCTTTTCAAAGAATTCCGTGATGTCTTTGCCTGGTCTTATACCGAAATGCCTGGTCTTGATCCCGCAATTATAGAGCACCACATTGACACATGGCCTGATGTAACCCCTGTTCGTCAGAAACAGCGCCCCATTCATCCCTCAAAGCTCCCAGCTGTCAAAGCCGAGATTGAGAAGCTGCGCAAGGCCGGGTTCATTTACCCTATTGCCTATACCACATGGGTTTCAAACCCTGTTCCAGTTAACAAAAAGCAAGGCACCATCCGCGTATGCACTGACTTCCGTGACTTAAACTATGCTTGTCCCAAGGACAACTTCCCCACGCCGTTCATCGATCAACTCATAGATGCGTGTGCGGGACATGAGGTCCTCTCCTTCATGGATGGTTTTTCCGGATATAATCAGATTCAGATCCGTAAGGAAGATCAGTACAAAACTGCCTTTACTACCCCTTGGGGCACCTTTGCCTATCGCGTCATGCCTTTCGGCCTCAAAAATGCTGGTGCCACTTTCCAGCGGGCCATGACCTACTGCTTCCACGACTTGGTCCATATCTTGCTAGTCTACCTTGATGACCTTACAGCTCGTTCCCGGAAACGATCAGACCACCTTAACGACCTTCGACAAATTTTTCTGCGTTGTCGCAAATACCAAATTCGCTTGAACCCACACAAGTGTGTTTTTTGCGTACCGGCAGGCCGATTGTTGGGTTTCATTGTTTCCCAGAAAGGAATTACTGTTGACCCTCTAAAAGTCCAAGCTATTTTAGACCTCCCCCCTCCTCGCACGCTCCGGCAGCTCCAAAGTCTGCAGGGGCGATCTAACTTCCTTCGACGCTTCGTTCCTGATTATGCCACTACGGTACACGGTTTCTTGCGCCTACTCCGCACCCACGTACCCTTTGTCTGGGATGCGCAAGCAGAAGCTGCATTCGAGGCCCTCAAGAAGGCCCTCACACAAGCCCCTCTGATTTCCCCTCCGGATTTCACTCGAGACTTCATCCTTTACGTGTCGGCCTCCGAGCATGCCGTCTCTGGAGTCTTAGTTCAAGAAGACGATTCTCACCAGGAGCACGTCATTTACTACGTTAGCCAGACCTTGTCTGGTCCACCATTACGTTACCCCTATGAAGAGAAACTTGCCCTCGCAGTAGTCTTTTCCGTTCAAAAATTGCGACACTACATCTTAATGAGTCATACCACCGTCGTAGCCAACTCTAACCCCATGGTATATCTTCTGAACCGGCGGCTACTCCAAGGTCGTGTTGCCAAATGGGTCATTATCCTCCAAGAATATGACCTTACCTTCAAAACACCTAAGAGCACTAAAGCCCTCGCGCTTGCCCAGCTCATTACTGATCTCCCTTCCCTTCTCCCGGCCAAACCCATCTCCGATGAGTTACCCGACAATCACCTGTTCACTATCTCGTCCGATGACCCATGGTACGGTGATATCTTGTTATACCTACGCACACAAAAGTTCAGACCCAAAGTTACACGCAATGGACGCCGTCGCATCCGCCACCAGGCCTCTCGATATCTCCTCTTAGGCGATGTCCTCTATCGGCGCGGGGTTGACACCATTCTTCGTCGTTGCCTTACCCATGAGGAAGCTGAACACGTCCTTAATGACTGTCATAGCGGTGCCTGCGGAGGCCATTTCTCAGGGATGGCCACCGCCCAAAAGGTCGTCCGCGCCGGATACTTCTGGCCCACACTTTTCACTGACTGCATCACTGCGGTCAAACACTGCCATAACTGCCAACTTTTTGCCCCCAAGGCCCGGACACCTCCTGCTCCGTTACACCCAGTCGTCACCGTTGGTCCCTTTTGTAAGTGGGCCATAGACTTCATGGAATGTAGACCCCAGTCTGCCAACGGCCACAAATATATTGTTGTCGCTGTTGATTACTTTACCAAATGGGCGGAAGCCATGCCCACCTTCAATTGTACCGCTGACACTGCTGCCCGCTTCTTCTTCAACCATGTCATCGCTCGATTCGGGGTTCCTAAGCAGTTAGTCTCTGACCATGGTTCACACTTCGAAGATGCCGTCTGGCGTGAGTTATCCACCCTCCTTAAGTATGAGCACCAATTCTCCTCTGCTTACTACCCCCAAGGGAACGGCCAAGTAGAGGCCATCAATAAAATCCTTAAAACCATCCTCCAACGAACAGTTGACAAGCATAAGTCCAATTGGCACCACATGTTGTTCCCTGCTTTGTGGGCTTATCGCACCTCCACTAAGACCGCCACTGGTTTTACACCATTTCATTTAGTTCACGGTATAGAGTCTGTTCTCCCCATCGAGTGTCAGATCCCTGCCTTACAGATCGCCGTTGAGCTTCTCCCTGACACCACCCCCCTCGAGCAACGTCTGCTGCACCTCGAACAAGCCGATGAAGACCGCCGGGCCACTCTCCAGAACATCGAAGCTGCCAAAAACCGCTCCAAAGCCGGTTATGAAAAACATGTTCACCCTCGAACTTTCCACGAAGGGGACCTTGTCCTCGCCTATGACCAAGCCCATGACAAAACCGGTAAAGGGAAGTTTGAATCTATGTGGCAAGGCCCTTACGTCGTGCAGACCTGCCTCGGCAAGGGGGCATACATCTTAGTTGACTCTGAAGGCCGTCCTTTGCGCAACCCTCGTAATGGGTTGTATCTTAAGCGTTTTTACCCATAAAAAGAAACCCGCGACCTCATTGGTCTGCATTGTACAGTACTTTCCTTTTTGTTTTTGTTTTTACCAACCGTTTCCACCAATGGAATCAGCGCGACGTGACCGTCATAATGGTCACCTCGTTGCATTATTTTTGTCCTGTCATTTTCTACCCATTGTTCAGACGCCACTAGTCGCCTCGGTTTGCGTGCCACATTGGCCGTTCTCCGTTTTTCACCTATTTTATATCATCGGATTCATTTTTCCGAGCTGGTGATGACGCTAGAGATCATTTCTCGCTCTCACCTCCAGTTTTTCCGGGCGTTTTTCAAAATGCCCCCGTCACCTCGGTTTGCGTACCACATCGGCCGCCACCCGTTTTTGACATCCTTTATATTGCCGGATTCATTTTTCCGAGCCCGTGATGATGCTTGAGATCATTTCTCGCTCTCACTTGGTACGATTTCAACATTGTGTCCCAACACCTTGCTGCCTCGGTTTGCGCGCCACATCGGCCGCCATCGGATTGTTCCACATTTTTACATGAGCCATTCACTCCTGTCATACTGCAAATGTTTCGTTATTTTGCCACCATTTCATCTACCCCGCAAGGAGGTCCATCAGTGTTCCCACCTACCCTCGTTCTTGGTCATCATTACTAAACCTTGATTGAACACTTCCTCCTTGCCTGGCCATTCCTTTTGTTCGGTATAATTTTATCCCTTTTTCGGGCCGGACAAGTCCTTTACGAAAAAGGCACTTAGGGAGTTTCCGTTAAGCTCTTTTCTGACTCCTAAAAGAATGAAAAGATCGCCGAGCAATCTTGCTTCCTTTCATGCTCGTTAAAGTACCTGAAAGGGCGTCTATCTGGTATAAGTTTAACCCTTTTCCGGACTTGGTAGACTAATTACGAAAAAGGAATACTCTAGTCACACCGGCTAGAAGAGTTCTTCATTGCATCCTTTTATGCTTCTTTGGGCCTTGGAGACTAAATCTACGAAAAAGCAACCCCCTGGAGTCTTCTTACTTGCTTTCAGACTCTCTAAAATTGAAAGCAACCATGAGCATGCATTGTCCTGGGCTCGTTAAATCCACACGACAGTACCATTCCATAACTTCAGAGTCTTCTTATCGCTTTCAGACTCCTTAAAATTGAAAGCAACCACGAGCATGAACTGTCCTGGGCTCGTAAAATCCACACGACAGTACCATTTTACACACACTTCTTCTAGTTCCTTAACCCATGAAGAAGTTTTCCCCCGTGCCTCTTGGCACTTTGATCTATCATCTCGGCAGCACCCCCAATCAGGTCGCCTTTGTTCAGAGTATTCTGCAGTCTCCTGCCATTTTATACCAGTTTGAGTCTCCCTCAGACCAGTCACTCTCCCTGAGCCATTACAGCTATGATCCCTTTCCCCTTAGTCAGTTTCATATGCTGCCAGATCATTTCCATTATCATACTCTGAACAAAGGAAGTTTGAGTCCACCCACTCTACTTGCCCAGTTGTCACCACCAGTATGTCAGTCCTGCCATCAGCACTATCACATTTCGGTCTTGTACCTCGCGCTCCTGTCAAGGAAACATCATTGCCTTGATAGTTGCAGGTCTCCCTCTGTCGACGACAGCTCCTCTATTCCAGAGGATAGGCCCAGAGGTCCCTACGCCTTGGACTTATCACCATCTGTGGTAAGTGCCTACGGATCATTCTGAGAGGAGACATCATTGCCTCTCCGAGTGGTTGTTCCTCACATGCTCGACTTCAACACCTTGATCGCATCGTTGAGGATCGCGTAGGATTATATTCCATCAGTTTTTTGTCGAAGACCCCGGATTTCCCCCGACTCTAGCACATTGGAGAGTCACTTCGGAACGCCCAGTTGTATGTTCCCGTGGATGTCCGGGCTGCGTTGGCGTTTGTATTCGGAAGCCATCCAGTTTCATGCTTCCTTGAGTACCCAGTTTCAGTTCCAGTTCAGTGTACCATGGAGCGTATGACCCCAGTCACTATGATCCAGCAGCTCATCAGTTCCTTTGGTACCACACTCAGTAGCACTGTTGATTGTTCCGGTGCACCAGTTCTGCAGTTCACACATGATCCGCTCAGCAGTATGTCCCAAATTTGTGTCCCCTCTGGACTCTTATGATGTACACAGTGGTCATGCATCTTACAGGTCCCCTTTTTTGGGCCTCACAGTTATATTTATGTATCTTGATACGAGCATGGGTATGCCCGCCTCGTCCATATATTGAGATTATTCCTCACTCAGTATTTGAGGTCATGTATATTTCAGGTCCCCATTTTTGGACCCCATTGTTGTTATTATGTTATATCCTGATACGAGCATGGGAATGCCCGCCTCGTCCATATGATCAGATGATTCCTCATCCTTTATTGAGGTTATGTACTTTTAGTTCTTGCAGTTGTTCGGGATCGTTGTTCCGGGCTCCAGTTTGTTTCTTCTCTTCTCTCCACATCCCAGGAAAACCCTTCATGACTTATGATGTCCATCGGCCATACGATGAGCTCCTGACCTCGCACATCAGGGGGCAATCTGTTAACACCCAAAAAGTGCTCACTAGCTCATTTACCACATTATATGACTCATTTGTCCATTTTCCTACCATATTTCCATTAAAAATCCCAAAAATCCCATTAAAAAGCCTCCAAAAGGCCACAAAACCATCAAAATAGCCTAAAAAAGGCTAAAAAACCCCCTTTTTCCTCCAAAAATAGCAAAAATCCCCTAAAAAGGGAATAAAAATATAAAATAATGAGGAAAAGGAGGAAAAAACCCTATACAGCTGCCTAAAACCATGTGTTTCCTAAAACCATGGGTCAGCACTCCACCACCAAAAAACTATAAATAGGTGATGGAGATCCCTTATTTCATATCCACAATCACAAGCACCCTTACTCTGCCAAAATCTCTCTCGAAACCCTAGTTCACCTTTGAACTATTTTCACCTTGAGAGCCACCTTTGGCCCATTCCCAACCTTGGAGAAGGAGAAGGAGCATTCTTGAAGCTCGGAGCATCCTCTTGGACACTGCAAAGGGCTTCACCAACCTTGACACTCAAGGTAACATCAATACAAAGACATTCTTTCATTTTGGTGTTTATGCTTCATGCTTGTATTAGAAATAATTTAATGTTTTGTTTATTGCATAATTAGTTTAATATACTGAACTGCTACTAAGGAGTCCATTCTCCTTAGTAGGTGCTCATTGGCACAAGCTAGGGGTAAAACCCTAGCTACAAGTGGTAAAAGATACAAGTCTAGTGCAGAAAAGAGGTCTAGTGCACATGAACTTCACATAGACACTGAGTTACAAGTTGAGCTTGATAGTCAGACAAAACCTCCAGTAGCTACCTATCATCCCATTACTCCACAGAACCCTCCAGTTGACAATACTGCTAATCCATAGAACATTAGTAGTAGTAACACCGCAGGAGTGAGTACTCAGAACATTCCGCGCAATAGTATCCCTACCACAGCACAGAATATTGTGCCTCCTAGAAGGAGAATGACAGACGATATCAAACTGCCAATATTCAAAGGAATGGGTCTAGAAGACCCTGAGCAACACTGGTTTCTGTGTGAAGCCATGTGGAATGTCAAACAAGTCTGGGATGATGTTGTTAAGGAATAACAACCCGTCACTACAATCAGGGATAGAGCTTTGAATTGGTTTATGAAATATTATGTTGGACAGAATAGGACCCTATTGGATATTAAGGCTACCCTCTTAAAAGAATTCAAGAAACCAAAGTCTGAGTCACAATGTATCATGGAACTAAAATAAATAAAGAAAAAACCTAATGAAATAGTATGGGAATTTGACCAAAAATTTAAAGCACTCCTAGACCAAGTAAGCTTTGACATAGCACCGCAACAACACCAAGAATGGTTCATAGCTGTGTTGTTGCCACACATCAAATTGTCGTTGATGCAACAGAATTTTGATTCACAAACAGAATCTCTAGAGATTGCAATGAAGCTAGAGGGTTCACCGATAGGAGAGACTAGCGCGAGTATGGTTTAGATACAGACCCAGCTAGCAAACCTAACATTACAACTCTAGGACATGAAGAAAGGAAAGGAAGTACGAGAAGAGGTTTGGTGTACAAAGTGAAAGGGAGAAGGTCACTCCAAAGAACATTGTCCAGTATTTGAAGACTATATAAATAGCAAAGCTCCAAACCCATTAAATCAGCAACAAGGACCATGGTGTGATATCTGTCGATGTAGAGGACATCGACCAAAAGATTGTTATTTGATTCAAAAATATGTGCAAACCCCTGAGAATCTATATTGCACATTCTGTAAGTCAATTGGCCATGATGATACCAACTGTAGAGCATATGAACTAATCATAGAAATGAAGCATGATGTTTATAGATTCCAAGAGGAAACACCGCATCACAATGATAATGTGCAGTATGATCAGAGCGTATATAGAGGATGTAGTGGATTCAGAGGAAGAGGAAGGAATATTGTCCAAGGAAGAGAAAGAGGTCAAATAATATGCTATAACTGTGGTCAGCCTGGCCATCTATCTAGAGACTGCACAAATCCTCGTACTACATGTAAATACTGTAAGTCTTTTGACCATGTCATTGAGGCATGCCTAGTATTGCAAGCAAAGATGGAAGAAAGAAGACAAGAAGGGAAGAACCCAAATGTTCAGATGATCATAGCCGAGAGAAGAAATACAGATTGTAATATTAATGCTGTAACACGAAGTGGAGCCACCACAGGAGAAGATCAAAGAGAAGAAGCTTCGAATTATGAGAATCATCAAACTAAGCAAAATCCTACTGAAGGGGATTGGATAAGGAAAGCAACAGGAAAAGCACCTGCTTTCAATCTGGACAGAAACAAATAAGTCTTTGCAGAAGCAAGGGAGACCTTCAAAGATTCAGAACCGGTGACACCTAGAATTAAACTACGGAGTGAAACGGCGCATACAAATGATATGCCAACATCATATGATAAAACATGTACCCTAGCACAACCAGTGACTTTTGTTGCGCAGTTCTTATGGAGCTGTATGAATTTATTGAAAAGCGAAGATGCCTTAGTGGAATTGCAAAACTTACTAAACCACTATGAACAATGCAGTTGCACGAGTACTGTTCATAGCGGAGTTCACCATATAAAAATTCATAAGAGAAAAGGCCGAGAAATGAGGCAAAGTGCATAGATTGGAGACTATGAAATGGACCAGATCATCCTTGACTTGGGATCAGAAGTGAATGTCTTGACCAAGCAGACATGGGAATAGATGGGGAAACAAAGGTTATCATGGTCACATATCCAGTTGAGACTAGCTAATCAGCAGAAAGTTATTCCCTTTGGAAGACTCTCGAATGTACTTGTGGACATTGATGGAGTAAGAAATTCAGCAGACTTCGAGGTTATTGAGATCATTGATGATAGTAACCCATATTCAGCATTACTGGGAATAGACTGGGCGATGGATAACCTTGCGATTATCAATCTGAAAAGAAAAAAAATGATATTTGAAGGGGCATATATCAGGGTCATCGCACCCTTGGACCATTCACAAGGACCAAGATACAATGAACCGATACAAGAAGAATGTTGAGCACAAGACCTTGATTGCATCTACAAGATGACAGCAAATCAAGCTGACTACATCAATCCTATGGTTGATGGAATGCCTAGTTGGTGCTACGATATCTCTTGCATATCAGACTCCGACGCAGGATTGGAGAATTGGCAAAGCAGAATGCAAGAAGTATCTGCCAAGCGATGTGCGCAGATCACAAAATCACTATGTTGGGTTGGAATAGAGGTAAGTCCAATCCCTACCTATGATGGTTTGACTAGCATTAATGCATTTTTCAAGAATATATTGTGATTCCAGATGAATATAAGATGTCAGCATTAGATTCAGCACTGCGCTCTACACCTGCTAGATGGTGGGCCGCGCATAAGGACAATCTAAAAACATGGGAACAATGCAATCATATGATGGAACTCAGATTCACAGAGCAAGCTGCGCTGACACTAGTAAAGTACAATGGACAACTGAATCCAAGAGATCACATAGAGATTTGTTCAAAAACATGGGAACATAGACCTCAAACAGAGTGGGTCCATCTGTTTGTACACACCTTAGAGCATATTCCAAAGAACTGGTATACAGACATAGAGCTTCGCAGAGGAATAACAGACTGGTCTATCATGATTGCGAACTTCCAAAGAACTTTCAGCTTCGAAGATGAATGCCTGAGCATAAATAAGGATCTATAGATTATCAAAGGGAATATATTTGAAGACATACAGATACCTATTTTTCAGCAACCAAAATGGGCAAGACAGATAGAGCATGCCCTTGAATTTTATAACATCGTTGTAGATGAAGAAAATGAAGAGGAAAGCAATGGTGAGGACCCGCACAATATCAATATACCAGAGTCGAAAGGAGCACGCAATGTAGAGGGACCACCATTATAAATTCTAGATATGAGCAACCCTGTAAAAATGAGAAAATTTAACATTGGCACAAGTGAAGAACCAAAGTTCGCATCTATTGCGGATTACTGGGATGAAGAAATGGTCATGCAGATTGCAGACCTTCTGCGTGAGTATTAAGATTTGTTTCCAACAAATTTCTTTGAAATGAAAGGCATTTTGGGCGACTTGGGAGTCATGAAGATACCACTCAAGATAGATGCAAAGCCCATTAAGCAAATACCTTACCGACTGAATCCCAAATACAAGGAAAGAGTGAAGGCAGAGCTTGATAAGATGCTTGATGAAGGAATCATCGAGCCAGTAGAAGAATCAGAATTGATAAGCCCTATGGTTATCCAGGATAAGAAAACAAAAGGGGAAATCAGAATGCGTAGACCTCAGGAAGCTCAATGATCCATCGCTACACGACCCATTTCCTACTCCATTCACAAAAGTACTAGACAACGTTGGAGGAAATGAGGCCTACTCCTTCACTGATGGATTCTCTGGATACCATCATATCATAATAGACTTAGCAAACAGACATAAAACTACATTTGCTATGGAATGGGGATCATTCCAATACACAGTCATGCCTTTTGGTTTGAAGAATGCACCTGCTATATTTTCAAGAGTTGTTGCTGCTGCACTCAAAGATTTCATCCATAAGTTCCTAAAAGTATTATTCGATGATTGGACTGTATTTGGTTTACTAAAGAACCACTATGAAAACCTCAAAATGATGTTAGCAAAGTGTAGACTACATCAAATTTCATTAAACTTGAAGAAAAGTGTTTTATGTGTCCCCTATGGAATTATACTCGGACACATTGTGTGTAAGCAAGGTCTGATGGTTGATCCTACGAAGATCGCATTCATTGTGAATCTACCAGCACCGAATTCAATAAAGTAACTTCGCACTACACTGGGACATACAGGATAATACTGAAATTTCATCAAGGGTTATGTGCATATAACCGCACCGATGGAGAAACTTCTGAAGAAAGAAGCAAAGTTCCTATGGAATGAAGATTGACAGAAAGGATTGGATACATTAAAAGAAAAAATGGTCACTGCATTGATTCTCATTTTTCCATATTGGAATAAACCATTTCATGTACATGTTGATGCTTCATCTATAGTGTTGGGCATTGTGCTCACTCAACCAGGTGAAGGAGGCATCGATCACCCTATTACATTTTCAAGCAGAAAGTTATCTTCAGCAGAAAATAATTACACAACCACATAAAGAGAAGGATTAGTTATGGTGTATGCACTACAAAAAATCAGACACTATTTGCTAGGTGTGCACTTCTCCATGTATACCGACCATTCAACTCTGAAGTACTTGGTCAATAAGCTAGTGTTAGGGGGGAGGATATGCAGATGGTTACTACTCTTTCACGAGTATGAATTTGAAATTATTGTTAAGCCAAGAAGACTGAACCTAGGACCTGACCACCTTTCAAGAATTGAGTCAAGAAAAGAGCCTACAAACCTGGACGATAATCTACATGACGCACAATTATTTTCCATCCAGATTGCAAATTATTATTACAAAGATATCATAGAATTATTGACTATAGGGTTGGCACCTACAGAGTTTACTACATAGCAAAGGGAGTAGTTAGTAGTAAAAGCAACAAACTTCACCATCATCGCAAGACAACTATACAATTTAGGACACGATGAAGTGCTGTGCAAATGTGTGTTAGAACATGCAAAGCCATTTATATTGGATGAGGCACATTCAGGTGTGTCTGGAGGTCACTACACAGGAAGAGCTACTGCGCAGAAAATATTAAGAGCGGGACTATGGTGGCCTACACTCCACAAAGACTCAAAAGAACATTGCCAAAGTTGTGATGTGTGCCCAAGGACTGGAAAGCCATCGCGAAGAGATGAAATGCCATTAAGACTGCAACTGAATTTACAAGCCTTTGATAAATGGGCTATTTATTTTGTGGGACCTATTAACCCACCAGGGAAGCGAACTAGTGCAAGATATATTATCACCGCTACAGACTACCTTACCAGATGGCCAGAAGCTAAACCAATAAAGTACTATAGCGCAGTTACTGCCACACAGTTCATCTTTGAGAATATCCTTGACATTTTTGGATGCCTAAAAATTCTAATGAGTGATCAAGGAACTCACTTCCTGAACAGAACCATTGAAGCGTTGACTGGAAAATTTTAGATATATCATCAAAAGAGTACACCATACCATCCACAAGCCAATGGAACTATCGAAGCATTTAACAAAGTGTTGGAGAATGCGTTGACCAAAGTATGTAACACAAATAGAGACGATGGGGATCTGCATATACCAGCTGTATTATGGGCATATAGGACAGCTTGTAAGAAATTGACAGTCCATACACCTTTCAGGTTGGCCTATGGACAGGAAGCTATGATTCCAATGGAGTATATACTACCAATCTTAAGAATTGTTGCATTCACAGACATGGAAAATGAAGAGACATTGCAAGAGAGATTACTACACTTGGTTTGCTTTGAGGAAGATCACTTCATTGTAGGCTTTCACCAACAAGTGTAGAAGAACAGAGAAAAAGCATGGCATGATAGACACATCAAGCACAAATTATTCCAGGTAGGAGATCTTGTCCTCCTTTATGATAGTAAATTTATGAAGTTTCCTGGAAAGTTTAAAATGCATTGGCTTGGGACATATATTTTTATGCATGTTACTAATGGTGGTGCAGTTCACTTAGCCACATTAGCCGGAGAAAATATACTAGGTATGATAAATGGAAGTAGATCGAAACCCTACAGGGATAGTCCTACTTCGTCAATCCCTCAATGATAATTAGAGAAGGAAATTTCTAAGTGTCAAGTACAATTGAAATTGGGCACTAGAAATTGAACAGAGTCTGTACACAATTTTGGGTCCGATATGCGAATCCCAATGGAAAGGACGCATACACCACGCAGTACTAGTCGAGAAGTGAAGCTACGCAAAAAAAAAGGGATAAAAGTAGAAGCGCACAGATTGCGAAGTTCAAAATACAGCTGCGCAGATCAAATGAAACAAGAAGGATGCAAGGTTCATAATGAATAAATAGCATACCTCCCAGTTAACTGCGCCGGGAGTGGTGAGAACCCGTCCGTGCAGTTCGATGCAACACATCAATATAGTTGTTAGAACTGAAAAGTGACCATTATACAGTGTTTTGGAAACTACCGATTTCAGCATTTAAGGAGGAATCACCAGTTGAAGGATTAGTAAGGAAGGAAAGTACATGGATTTTGCTAAGATTTTGTCGAACAGTCATAGATTTTATTTCTAATCTAACTGTTAAGAAATGCAGGTAAGGCCTCCAGTGCCTATAAATACCACAGTTTGCATAGTGATTCGGCTAGCACAATTTTCAATCTTCAGTATTATAAGGAATCCAGAGACCTTCTTGAGCTCATATTCGCACTGTAAGTGAATGTATGAAGAGTCCACTCTAGACGAAGTACTGCACGAATTCAAACAAACTGGGACCGCAGGGTTGATGAGAACCCTTGCCAAGAATTTTGTCCGAGAAAAAGGCCAGGGTTCACACCATTCACCACGCCAACCTCCAGCAATGCAACACAAGGGAAAGGAACCTGCAGTTGAGATGTCAAATCCGAAAGTAATGAGATCTAAGAAATCAGATGCCCCACCAATAAGAAAAGAGCTACCCATATACTTAAAACCAAAATATATCTCTCCGCGAGCACCGGATGCACCAGCCTTGAAGCTTGCCAGAAACGCCAGATTTGAGATACCGCTTCCGCCGATATCTAGGCATGTTCAACCATAAGAAAATCTGTTAGGAAAGATCCCTGATTGCAAATTTGAAGATTATGACTTACTGCAACAACTCAAGGATCTGGAGGAGCCAAAATACCCTCAGCTTCAACCAAATAGATACATGTGCCAAAAAATGGACGTGAAGAACAATCCACTGCTGGTAGTGCAGAGTTGGCTTTCCGAAGTCATGGAGTTGGGACTTTTGAACCTACTATGGATTCCACACTTCGACAGGAGTCCCAAAATCAATGCAGTTGTGTGCACATTGATATCGTGCACACACCAAGGCTACCTCTAGCTAGACAGGAATGTTGATCTCAACATAGACTTGATCCATAGGATCACAGGACTAAGTAAGCGAGGTGACGACCCTCATAATTTATTTGGGGGAAAAACCAGGGACAAAGAGATCGTTGCACAGATGAAGGAGGAATTCAACATTACAAAAGGAAAACAAGGTTTCATCACAGTGAGCTACAAGACGATGCCACACGGTTTGTAGTGTAGTTGCTTGGAGGAAAAGTCTTACGGAAGGCCAGAGCAATAGATGTGCCAGCTGGAGTAGTGCACCTCACTGTAAAGACAACACAGGGAGTAAAGTTTAATTGGTCTTAGTATTTGTTGAACTAGTTCTTGGACGATGTCCGCAACACTCAAGTCAATGGCACCAACTTTCATTACAGTTGGATAATGGTGTTGATCTCCTTTGTAGGCTGGAAGGAACCAAAGTACTACGTTGGTCTTGCCTCTCTCATACAGAATTTCCGAGGACCCAGATACGGAAATCTTTGGGCAAGTCTTAAACCAGACCAACAACGCGCCTCAAATGAAGTAATGTTCACCTATTATGAATAGTTGTTCAATGTCATCGTTCGCACACTGCACATCTCAAAGGAGGTAACAACAAAATATATTCGCACTTTGAATTTTAGAGCTGATGTGCATTTCATTTATATTTCACCAAAGGTGCAGAAAAAGAATCCATAGTGGTTCCCAAGACAATATCACATGGATGAAGCGGGTATTGATATGATCATGAAGGAGTGGTTAGACGAATGGAAGGCCGAAGGGCCGATGGTCATTGACTCAAACTCAGATGAAAGTACTCTGACCCCGACAAATATCACGGAAGAAACCAACAATGTGCAAGACAAAGGAGCTGGAGAAGCTCAGACTATACCAGAAGAAAAAAGGAAGGAGCTAGAAAGCTCAGTACCAGAGAAAGGGTAGAAAAAGAAGAAAAAAGCCACAAAGCTCCCATCGGAAGCACAGTTGCATGATGATGATTATGAGATCATCGCGAGTAGGGTCAGCACATATCTAGATGACGTGCTCTCCCTCAAAGACAGCAAAAATGAGAAGATTCAAGCTAGTCTACAAGAGAATCTCACCACCTTGTAGGGCATAACGGAAAAGATCGAACAAGTCCAAAAAGACTTGGTTCGATAATCTGATTCAGAAGAAAGATCGGGTGACACACCTCAGCACAAGAAAATACCCTTATCTCTAACCATGGCATCGCGACCGCGCATCGTCCGCATGGACCCACTAAGTGTAATTTTTCCAAGTGATGAATTAACTAAAGGCGCAAAGAAGTTAAGAACCTACCACATGTGGATATTGATAGCGCGATGTTTCCACTAGAAGGTCTACATAATATGCACTTGCAGGTTGTGGAGGAAATCCATGATAGAGATATGGTGACTTTGAGCTAACACCGGTGTTAGCACCCAAAATGACCCCCTAGATTGTGGGAGAGGGAAAACTGGGGAAATAGCAAAACCACTTTAGACTTGTGCTATTGACCCAGCACAGTCAGAGAGGGATCTCTCTTGAATCTATAAAAGACTGAAAATACTCAATAAAATTGCAGTCATGAGGAACACATAGATTTGACAGAAGACTGAAGAATAATCAATGATAAACACACCAGCCTTCTAGATCAAGTTATTCAATCAAGCACATTCAGGAGGTCAGATTTATGATGGAACAAATGGTTTAAGGGTTGGTAGGACAAATCATAAGAGAAACTATTGGGCTATGGAATCAAAACATAATCACATGAAACAAATATAGTGTTGCTGCATGAGATATCCAAATAGAGGCAAGGTAGCCACCCATTTACAGTCAAAGAGATTTTAATTTGATGATTAAGAAGAACAAACGAACAATACACCAATATAGAGCATGGAAACATGAATTATATATCTATTTTAGCAGAAACTAGTTGTGGAATACTTGGTATGATAAGAATAGAGCATAATCACTATGAGTTCTATTCAAATGCTACATTGAACCAAGCATGAAAAAAGCATTACATAATGGATTAACAATGAAAGGAAACACAATTCACATGGGAAAATAGAAGAAACAAACTGTAAGGAGAATGACACAGGAATCTCAGTCCTAAAAACCAGCTTTAGACACTGCATTTCATTAAAGACAATATTTCAAAAATAAAGCAGAGCTCTCCCAGGCCTCAGCCCTTTGATTTTCCAACATGTAGTTCTTTTATTACATTGCATTTATATATTTTCTCAGCCTTAGGGTCGAGATGCTTCAATGGAGAGTGGTTACCAATGCATTGATACCTATACAGAAAGGTTCAACAACTCTAACAGTTAGTTACAACAAATTTTGCTTAATTTTGGCTGCGGACTGCTGAAAATGACCTTCGGAGCCCCAGTTGTACAACTCAAACGGAGACACCTGAGTAAAAAATGAAATATTTTTTTTGATATTGGAACGTTCTAAAGAAAAACCTCTTTCAGTTTCC
Source organism: Larix kaempferi (assembly GCA_027924585.1). Taxonomy (NCBI): domain Eukaryota; kingdom Viridiplantae; phylum Streptophyta; class Pinopsida; order Pinales; family Pinaceae; genus Larix; species Larix kaempferi. Next base: position 6,903,412 of record BSBM01000591.1, on the reverse strand, counting down.
TCAGATTCCCCTCCAGCTGGTTGGGATCTGCCTTTGAAGTTGATGACTCACGCAGAAAACGTAATTTCTGGAAAATTATCCTGTGAAAAACCTTTCGGTTCTCCCAAACCATGACACCTGTGTAAATTCTGAGAGAGGTTATTGTATATGGGATCATGATTAAGAAAAAACTCTCTCAGTTTCTCAAAATTCACCTTTTTTTGGCAGAAACAGCTGGTAGAAAATGGTGACTAAAACAGTCATTTTCAGTGAAAAACCACCATGCCTTCACATAAAATCATTGAGTTTTGATTTAGCCCTTTTCCTTTGCAATCTGAAATTCAAATTCTTATGGACCATGGATATCCTTTGCTTGCTAATATGAGCCATCCATTTCATTTCAATGTTTAACTTAGCATTATTTAGCAATAATTTATCTTAGTCTCAGGCACAAATGCTTAAAAAGCCCGATTTGCATCTTCATTGGGAAAATGGCTTAAGGAACTGAGACCTTGCTCATTTCTCCATGGGTCTGGACCCCTTCAAACGCTTAGCACAATTCTGGTGCTAACAACTAGAATTTAGAATCAAACTATAAACAGTTGTAGGAAGAAAGTTTGCAGAAGGCTAAGGAAGTTGAAAGTGCACACGAGTAGCGTCGAAGAATAGAGGAGATCGTTGCTTCGATTTGTGCAGATATACCAGAGTGTGACGAGAAGCCAGAACTCACAGATACCATCCTTAAGATCGGCTCTGTGGTAAGCAATCTTAATGCTGAAATGGATGAAATGGAGATAGACTACAAAGAAAAGCTTGCCAAGATGGAAGCACAGAATCTCTCAAAGACACCACCAGATCAAACAGAGGTTAGAGCAGCAGAAGTGAAGGCTGCCGCAGAAAATATATCCAGTGAAACAGCTAACTGCCAGAACTTACTGGATGAAGCAACAAAAGTATGGACCGTGCTACAAGAGAACCCTAACCTGCTGCAGGTCCAAAATAGTTTACAGCAAACACAAGCAGAGTTAGATTCTCTAAATGCAAAGATGAAGACCCTGCTATCAAGAGAGAGACTTCGAAGATTTCTGAATTCAAGGGACTAAAGAGGGAACTCCAAGTCTTAAGAGAAAGGGAGGCTGACACTGCAGCAAAATCATAGCCCCTACAAGAAGAAGCTCTTGCCATCTCGCAAGAGATTGAAGAGAAATTGGAGGAATTGGAGGAACTCTGCACATCGGAGACGACAGTGCAAGAATAGGGTACGGAATACTTGTCACCAGAAGTGGTGGAAACTATCAAGGAAATTGAGTAGGAATCTAAGGACACAGTTGCGAAGCTAAGCACAACCTATGAAGAATTTTCTGTGAAACTAGCTAAGCAAGGAGAAGCAAAGCCCATTGAACCCACTGAGAGTGGCTTGGGGACGAGCCACATGTAAGTGTTAGGGGCCTGTTGGGTGTGGCCAAAGTTAAGACAATTTTGGGCAAGTTAGTTTTGGAGCTGCGAAGTTACAGCACAGCGTAACATCGGCAAAGTAGAAGCTACAGCGTTGCAGAGATCTAGTGCTGCGAAGTGCCATCTCTGCGAAGATCCAGCATAAATTTGCACGAAAAACATTATAGGTTGCGGTAAGATTGATCGACGATCTGTTTTGGGGAAGATGCTCTGAGATTCCCAGGAGGCAAGTAAGGAGTGGCGAATAAGGAAAGCGAATGGTCGCAAGAGAAAAGGAAACACTAGGTGAACCGGGCGCACGAAACCATTAGAGAAGGAATAGCGGTATGAAAGCAAACCGTCGGCATGCGGCCAGCTGAGGGCCCGAAAGCGACGTGACCACACGCAGTCAGAAGATGTCATAAGCCAAATACAACGTGGAGGGATGGCCATGACGATGAAGTCACTATCATTGACTAATAGATCTGGTTAGTGGGGTAACTGCACCATTTTGGGTACCTAATGGTCTGCTTTAGCCTGCCATGAATGTAACGACGTGACCTAAGGGCACGATCTATAAAAGGGGCATCTTTTGTAAGGGAAAGGAAAAAACCTTCTTTTTGGTTATTGTTGATTTTTTTCGATCTTTGTTGAGAGACTATTGTAAAGAGGCACTGCAGCTGTGTGCACAGAGACCCATTGAAGAGAGAAGAGAGTTTGTAGCTGAGTGCGCAGACTGGAACTGTTGAACCCTTTCCATTTACAATAAACAACAGTTCCTATGGACGTAACTCCCATCCTGGGGGTGAACCACATTAAATCTATGTGTTGTGCAGTTGAATGTGTGTTTGCTTTTGTTAAATGGTTGAGTTATTGCTTATGAGTATATGTATCTTTGCTTTCATGTGTATTCCCCTTAGCAATGAATAACGGGAATAATATGTTAAGTATTGACATAATGAGTGAATGTTGAATGCACAAGTATTTCTAAACATAATGAATACATGAGATAATCAGGTAAACACTTAATTCAGCGAAATCTATGTAGTGCAATTCCCTGAAGCGAAGCACTGAAGGTGCGTAGTTGCCTTGTATTTCATCATATTGCATAAGTCACAAAGTCTGCAGTCTAATATGCTTTTTGAACGAATCATTTGCACTAAGTAAAGTATGTCGAAGTCGTGTGATTGCTAAGGAGGTAGCGCAGTCTTTAGTTGCGTTGTCTTATTGTTGAGAAGCCCTTCCGTAGCGCACAGTCTCTGTATGCGTGATAGCATAAGTGCTAGCCACGAAGTGGGTGAAGCTTCGCGCAGTCCCCCGTTCTGTTGAACCGCACATCACTCGGTTGTGGAAACCTGATTCCGCAACCCCCCATAACTTCACCTCAGGTGAGACCTTAGTCTGCTCGTAGATTGTTGCCAAAAGGGCCGGTGAAAATGGGTTTTGTTAGTTCCTTGAACCACGCAGAACCTGGGTGAGTCTTTAAAGCTAAAGAACGAGTATACGAGCCAACAAATGCATTACCTGATGTCTCACCTATGTTTTTCCTTCGCATTTCCTCACTGAGAATAACACCAACAACATCATCAAATTTCAAAGTGTTTGAACCAGAGACAGAGTTACTTATAACCATGACCAAGTCGTTCCAGATTTTTGGCAATGAGCACAATATTAGAAGAGCCCTAACCTCATCTTCAAAGTTCACTTTTGCAGAACTTAGCTTATTAGTAATTGTATTAAATTCAAATGGTCACCAACAGACCCACCTTCTAACATCTTCATATGAAATAAATGCTTCATTAGAAATACCTCGTTGGAGGTCGAGGGTTTTTCATACAGTTTTGCCAATGCACTCATCAGACCCTTCGTTGTCTTTTATTTTGAAATATTGAAAGCCACCGGCGAAGCCAGGCACAGTCATATTGTTCCTAGTGCCATTCTGTCAAGAATATCCCATTCTTCATCTTTCATAGCCATCAATTGTTTTGTTTTTCCTCCTAGTGGTAGGAATATATCCTACTGATACAGATAGTCCTTCATTTGCATCTTCCATAACTATTAGTTTTGGCCGTTAAATTTCTCGACCCTAAACTTTCCTTCTTCTGCCATTGCTCCCACTCAAATCAGGAACTCTTATTTCATGTGAGTTTATGCGCCAAATAGGTCTTTGGCTCTGGTACCAATTGTTAGAAAAACATCTCAGAACAATAGCATAAAATAAGATGCTGAAATCAAACACATAAACACAATACAAGAGAGACACCAATATACCTGGTTTATCGAATCTAGGCTATGTCCACAGAGAAATTGTCATTCCTTTTATTAATCTATATAACAAATGAAGAGATACAACTCGCAGCACATCCGCTACAACTTCCTCTTTACTCTCTCACAGTGTCTCTTACACAATCACAAAGATATTTATTGTCACGTCCCCTTCCACCATCCAATGCAAGGGAGGGAACATGACTGTAACATGGGATGTCTAATTCTTCCCCAAAGCCATAATGGTAAAATTTTTGTCATTTAAATAAAATGCACAATTAAATTACACAGCATAATTAAAATACATAATTGCACACTCACAACAGACATACATCATCGTATTTATCTCAAGCAAATGATGCATCAACAGGAAAAGAATCCATCCCATTCTCATGCTATGCACAGACTTCATACCAATTCCATTAATCATGAATAAATATCATTCTGAATTAGCACAATGCAGAACACATAATGCATATAATTTAAAACACAGATAACACTTATCTTGAAGATGAAGTTGTCCAAACAACTGGCTATGTGACAGCAACATTCCACCCATCCATAGATCTCTGTCCAGCTTGTATTCCTTCAGCTGAGAAATCACCCCCGAGCTGGGTTGTGTATCCACTAAGGAGGAACTAGCTGGGCTCACTCATAGCCATGGTTTCACTCAACAACTATGCTAAGCCAACACACAGTTGGGTTTGTCAAACATATGAAATACAAAGGAGGGCAATGCTAAGCCAGTGAGCTCAACCATAGAGCTACAGACATCTCAAATGAATTCAACAGTCAAAGCACCCACATTACCTACCACACCCAACACAAGGGAGGTCCCCTTCTCTACTGCACAGTCCCCCAGGCGTCCCTTCCCTCCAGTGATCTTCAGGGTGGGCATAGAAAGGTCCAACTGCTAATCCTTGAGATTCTATCCTTCACTCGGTTTATCAAGCAAACCCAACCTCTGCTCAGTGATTCACAATTGGATTTCTCACAATTCTGTTCATCAAATAACTCAATCCCGTCATTGGTTTTCTGGGCTATAGAAACTGGGTTTTCCAATGGATTTCATAGTATCTAATCCTCTCAAATTCACCCCAAGGTTCATACCTATGGATCCCCCATTGGATTTTACTGTTAAATACCAAATCTGGGCGTTTTTGGCTCTTCAAAACATGGGTTCTTTCAAAGTTGCGATTTCTGGTTTTTCTCACTGCTGGTAATTCGTTTTTGGATGGAAAATGATGCTGGTAAGTTCCACAATGGAATGGGGATGAGGAAGAAGCAACTTCCATGAGGTAGAGTGACTTGTGGTACAAGAAAACAGAGCCCATACCTGCCAATACGAATTTCTAAGCTGCCCATGCTCCATTGAAGCCATGGACTGAAATCTTCAACAACTTCCTTACAACATAAATAAATGTCATCAAGGAAAGTCAAATGGGTTCTCACAATGACATTTTGCAGCATATGGTTCATCCCCACAACCCCCTCACCACTCCCTAGTGGATACACATGGCCCCTTCTCATTGGTTGCTTCCATAGCTAGTTTTTGGTATTTGATTGCAATATTAAATATTTACATCAATTTACAATATCCCATGGCTTAATAGCACATGGGTAACAAAATGTTAAATACTTTTCTATTTTAAATAAAATACGAACATACACTAGCGGGGCATTGGCCTTGAGCTCCTCACTAGGAAAACATACAATGCATGTATACAATATGTACATAAAAGCAAATAAATCAAAAGGGTCAAAATTGGGGAATTACATTCCCCTCCACCTTAGAACAACACCGTCCTCGGTGTTCTCAAAACTGAACAAAAATGGGAATGCCTCTCTCATGGCATCCTCTAGCTCCCATGTAGCTTCATCAGGGCTAAGGTGCTCCCATTGGACCTTTACTTGCCCGATGACTCTGTTCCGGAGCAAAGTGAAGTTATTGTCGAGGATGCACATAGGCTCTACTTGGAACTCTCCCTTGGGTTCCACCTATATCACATTTCAATCAATCATATGATTAGGATCATGTACATGCTTCTTAATCAAAGATACATGGAAAACATATGAGCTCTTATGTTAGCAGGCAATGCAAGTCTATATGCAACTGGACCTATTTGTGCCAGAAATTGTTACTAAGGCTAGGGTAACAAGCCAACACAATCTCAAGAGTAAAACTCAATTCAAACTAGGGTTTAGGGTTTTGTTTTATGTGTTTTTGGTCATAAACTTCAAGAACATGCAGGGAATACATTCAGCAGATAAGCAACAACTAAATCATACACATATACCGATAAAGATGCATATATATCACAAAAATCCAACAAAAGACTGTACTGAAGTTCACACATAAAGGACAAGCACTACTAGAAAATACACATTAACCAGCAATGAATTTGTCATTCATGAAACTAAACAAGTTCAAACATGAATCCAACACAGACCAAATGAAGGGGAAAGAGTCATATATTCATAATTTCATCAGTAAATGCATATAAGAGTTACAGTACCTATCTCTGAATAAGTCTGAAAGTATAAGCAGCTAGCAGACCTCCTGATGCTCCCAAAAATCAGAACCTTTACAATGACTTGTTCACATCTCTAAATACTATGCTCTTCAAAATCGATTAGGTATCTAACCCTAACTGTTTTACAGCCTTCGATGAGGTAAAGTAAAGAGAGAATATTTACAAGTTACAAAATATGCTAAAAAATAGCATTTCATTAATATATCAGTTTGCTATTTAATGACAACTAAGTAAAAGCATAACTGTTTTATAGGTCCTTTGCCACCTCAGCTAAGAGGGCGATACCATCTGGAGTTTGTTCTTTCTTCTTGGCCTTCTTTTGTTCCTTCTCCATGTCATTAATCCTCTTTGTCAGTTCTTTGTTTTTCTGCTGCAAATCTCGAACTGTCTTCTCCAGCTGAGTGCATTGACTGGCAGCAGCCCTTTTCCTTTTAAGTACTTCTTTTGCATCAGCCACTAGTTCCTAAAAATTGTCATGAACATCCTGGAGATCTTCTCTTAATCTTCTATTGGCCATCATCAAACCATCGTTGACCTCCTGCATATAATCCATTTGGTGCTTATATTGCTTGACAGTCTTCTGTAAATTTTCCCTGTCAGAATTAGCCATTTTCTCTATTGCAGTATCTTGCTCTTCATTAGGTTTCCAAGGAATGTCAAACTTCTTGAAGATTTCTGCTTCTTCTGTCAATAGCTTCTCAGAAGTGTCCTCAATGCTGGGCTTTGGATCTTCTTCATCTGCTGCTTCCACTGAATTAATCTCTTCTTTTAAACATGGCTGCAATTTATCTATTTCTGATTTGTCATCATCCATGGACCCTTCATCTAATATAGTCACCTTATCTGTGTTTAATTTAGGATTTAACAACTTCTTCATGTTTAACCTCAACTTATTTTTCGACCTAGTTTTAGGTCTCCAGAATGTAGCTGCCTCTCCCATCATCTTCAGTTCTTTCCCTTGGTACTGAACAACAGCTAATTCCACCACTTCCAGCTTGTTTCTTTTCCTGTTAAGCCTTGTGGTTTTGCCATCTGAAACTTGAACTTCTTCAATTTCAGTTTTGACTTTTATCTCGGAAATAGGCTGTTCTTCTTCTAACAGATATCCTTCATCATCTAAAAGAATTGTGATGGGACTTTTTGGCTGAATGTGGATCTCTTCTTTAGCTACAGGAACCATTTTAATGTCAACCTTTTTCTCCTCCTGAGGATCTGCTACAGGTGCTGGATTCTTTTCAGGCAGTTCCTTTTTGTCTTCAAACAGTGTGAACTTGCTTTTAGGGTAATCTGAAACCACTTTGAGCTGAGTGTCATCCTGTCTTTGTCCTGCTACCTGCTCTGTCACCTTCTTGGCTTTAACATCATCTTTACTTGTAGATTTGACTGAGTGACCTAACTTTTTCATCATTACCTTCCCCTTGTCAGTCTGTCTCTTTGGTTGCTGGTCTTCCTTTTGAGGATGAACATCTGACCAGAACAAAAAGAAATTCCAAGTCCTTCCCTCATGTTGCAACACTGTGGTGATGATCAGTTTAATGAGACCATGGTGAAAAAGTGACTGGGAAGTGTGATCATCATGTTGCTTTATCTTGCTTGACATCTTCCACAGGCTTTTTAAGAAAAAGAAGGGAAGATTCATTTTAGAAACTCCTGCTATGTGTTGAAGGAACCTGAAATGATATTTAAATACAAATGAATATCTTCCTTCACAGGTCACATAACTTTGAAGTATCCTTATGGGCTCAATCCACTCCTTCCTGAAATTTTGAATGAGGATACCCTTGTTCCAGTCAGGAGTCACATTAGGCAACAGGTACCTTTGGGGTTCAAACTCAAAAGGCAATTTTTTAAACCAGTGCTCACCCTCATTGCTGATCTCAGTAGCTTCTGCTATTAATTCCACAGTCAATTTGAATTTCAAAGCATCCATCATGATCATATCATCTTTAAGTCCCTTAGCAAACTTGCAGGACACCTGAGCATTGAAACCATCTATCTTCTTGAAAAACTTCAACCAACCTGCCTGCTGAAACAGTTCTGCACAGTCAGGAAGCTTCTGAATCCAGGTTAGGTCTGTGGGCTCAGCCCTGTTGACCTTACCACTTTTGCCACTTTTTCCCATATTCTTCTTTCAGAAAACAGAAACAGTCTGGATTTAGGTTTCAAATTCAAGCCCTAAAACTCTCACTGCTTCAGATTTGCCAGCATAACATCAACGATAGGCTTATTTGACCAACTGGAGACTGATAGCATGAGAGGAGAGAACAAAAACACCATTGTCTGCAATATATTCGCCCTAGCCAAAAAACTGCCATTCAAACCTGTATATGAAAGCCAACATGTTCTCCAAGCAATTGAACATGGTTCTCCAAGCAAGTGATTTCACAAATCATGACAATTTTCAACAGCTTTCAAACCACTTAAACAAACCAACAAAACACCTTCTGTGTAAAAAATGAGCATAAAAAATCAATCTATGAGTCCTCTCAATGCTATTTCTTGTAGATTCTGATTTACAATGGCATTAGGTCATGAGAAGAATCCATTCAATTAGCTCATTATAACCAATCTGCATCACTATCAGAGTTTTTGAATGTATAGGAGAGTAAATGATAAACAATCTTCGTTCAAACTGTCATTAAAATTTCGCAGGCTGAATACTTTAATCTTAAGACTACTTTGCTGCTCTGTTCATGCAAATTCCTCATAATAGCTTCAGATAGCTATTTCTGTGGTGAAGTGTTTATTTTATGACCTATTCTATCATCTCTAGCAAACAATTTCTCCAGATAATCGTGCAGCGAGAAAGACCCAAATTTTTCAGCTATAAGGGTTTGTATCGGAATAACTGTCAATTACTCATCTGTCGTGGCTTAAAGCTTCATTTTGGGGTATCAACGGTCTCTTCTTATGAGAATAGGTGTCTTCATATCATTTATTTGACTGCTGGTAAATGAATTTGGAATCCCTAATTCTCGTTGGCGTTAAAAAAAAACACTGTCTTCTCTTCACAGCAACACAATCCACCTTTTTAGCAGTTAACTCTTCTTCACGAACATTCCTCTCCTATAATAATGCATGTAGAAAGAGAAATTTGTCAAATTAGACCGGGATTTGTTGGTTTTTGTCCAACTGATTCCGCATAATATGCAATGATGAGCCTGCTCTGCTTCGTGACTGATAACCAACTAAAATCATGCTTAAACTGCAGTAAACACGTGTTAAAAACACTCACACAAGGCGATTAGTCACTCACATACTGCAATCATGATTGAAATCTGTTTGAAATTTGAAAAAACAAAGGGCCGTGATATTCTTGTAGCGCGCCCTTTGTTAAAATTTTGTCTAGCGCTACAAGAATAGCTGCCATGCCAGAATTTCGCAGTTTTTCAACTTTCTACTAATTTGTCGGAGGTTTTAAAAATTACTTGGTTTAAGAAACAAGTCTAACTGCTCTCTAAACACATTAATGAATCAACTTTTGAAAATATGACCTTCTTTAACCCCCTTTAAAATATAAAAGATCAACAAAAATCAAATAAAACCTAAAAAGAATGGGCTCAAAACTTATTCAGTCACCCATAGAGTTTCTAAGGAGACTAAAACTAAAACTTAAAACCAAAAATTTAACTGAGGTAGATTGAAAAACAAACCAAAACTGGAGAAAATAAATCAAAAATGGAGAAAAATTTACTGACTTAACATCTGGCTCTAGCTGCGGGATGAAGTCCTCCCTGTGAGGCTTCAAAAACCTGTAGACTAGTGCCTTCTGTCTTCAATCTAACTACCTGCAAACTTCCATTGGGCTATGGAGTCTTTATTCAATCTCACTCACACCAGTATATACAATGAAAAGTGACAATGATCCTCATTAACTGTAGAAATGCTTGAGGAATCGCCCATTGACAGGGCTGAGCAACTCCTCACCTTCCAAGGACTGCAAGATGAATGTATTATTTTCCAAAACTTTAGATATCAGAAAAGGGCCAAACCATAGATTATCAAATTTTCCATGCTTACCCTTCTGTTCCTTTCTTGCATCCCATCTTAAAACCAACTCACCTTCTGAAAAAGTATGCTCTTTAATATTTCTGTCAAACCTGTTTTTTATTTTAGCTATGTACAGGTGTGCTTCTTTGTCTACCTTCTCTCTATTTTGCTGTAACTCAATCATTTCGAAGATTCTCCTTTGCATATCATCCGGTTCCTCTTGAGAGTTCTGAAGGAACTTCATTACTGGAATCCCCAACTAAACTGGGAAGACTGCTTCTGTTCCATACACCAGCTGAAAGGGAGAAGTACCAATGGCTTGCTTCACAGTAATCCTATCTACCCACAATGCATATTTCAGCATTGAATCCCAAGACCTTTTATTATGTTTCAGCAGCTTCTTGATGCTTTGAATGATATTCTTGTTAGATGATTCAACCTGACCATTTCCCTGAGGTTAATAGGGAGTTGAGTGCTTCAGAATAATACCATTTTTCTCACAGAAGGCCACCATTGCCTTGGATTTGAATGCTTTGGCATTATCAGTAATCAATCTTTGTGGACAGCCAAATCTACTCAGAATATTATCTTCAATGAACTCCATAATCACTTTATCTGTAGCATTTCTTGTTGGAATAGCTTCCACCCATTTTGTAAAGAAATCTGTAGTAGTCAAAATCCAATGATGCTGGCCTGAAGATGCTGGATTTATTTCTCCAATAAAATCCAGAACCCACTGCTGAAAAGGGGCATTGACTGCAATAGGCTTCAAAGGAAAAGATAATAATTTATGTTTACCTGCAAATTTCTGACAGAGTATGCAAGATCTTACCTGCTGGTAAACATCTGAGAAGAGGGAAGGCCAATAGTAACCAGCTCTCAAAATTTTATAGGCTGTTGTTTTCAAGTATTTATGTCCTCCACAAGCTCCTTCATGCGATTCTGAAATTACTTCTTCTATTTCATCCTGATCCAAACATCTTAACAAGATTCCTCCTGGGTCTTTCCAAAACAATTGATCTTCTATCAAACAGTATTTATTAGCTTTCAATTTCAGAGATCTGGCAGCCTTCCTATCTAAGTGTTCTGGGCATTGCAAAAATAACAAGAAATGAACAATATCAGAATACCAATCTGAAGATGAATAAGAGTCCATGATTCTTTCTTTCTCCAGGAATGCTTGCTTTTCTTCAGGAAGTGAGTCTTCAACCATGACATGCAGTCCTAGAGCTTGGCAATTAGAATCAGCCAACAACTTGGCTAAACCTTGTCCCTTGACAAGCTTGGTAGGCCTTATTTCTACATCATATTCCATAATCTTCGCAATCCATCTGCCCCTCTTTCCTTCACTATCAGGCTGAGTTAACACCTCCTTCATAGCAGGATTAGGTACAAAAGAAATTACCTTTGAATGCAGGATATAGATTCTGAAAAATTTCAAAGCTTTTACCAAAGCATAAGCTTGCTTCTCCAGAATACTATACTTCAGCTCAAAATCTCTGAGAGTTTTGCTGAAGAAAGCAATAGGCTGTTCCAAACCTTCTTTATTTTTCTGAAGTAAGACAGCTGCAATCGTGTCTTCTGATGCAAATGAGAAGGTAAGGAATTCCTTGGTAAAATCAGGACTTACCAGTACAGGTGCTTTAGTAAGAGCTACTTTGATTTTCTCAAATGCTATCTTTGCCTCAGCAGTCCACTTTACTTCCTGATCTTTCTTTAACATGGTTGTGATTTGCTTAATGGTTTCAGCAAAGTTGGGAATAAACCACCGCGGAAAGTTTATCTTGCCAATGAATGATTGAACATCCTTTTTACTCCGAGGTAAACTAATCTTCAGTATTGCTTTCACCCTTTCAGGATCTATTCTGATGCCATCAGCAGACACCAAGTGACCAAGTAATTTACCTTCTTGCACAGCAAAATGTGATTTTTTGGGGTTCAGAGATAAGCCAAATTTTTTACATTTTATGAAGGTTTGCTCCAAATGCTTCAAGTGTTCATCATCAGATTTTGAGAAGACAGTAATATCATCCAGATAGATAACCACAAACTTATCTTTCTCACCCACAAATGCAATGTCCATGGCTCTCTGAAAGGTTGCTCCAGCATTCATTAAGCCAAAAGGCATCTTGTCATACATAAACGTCCCCCAGGGGGTTGTAAAAGTTGTCTTTTCTTTGTCATCAGGGTGTATGGCAATCTGATTGTACCCTGAGAAACCATCTAGCATAGAAATCCTCTGAGCTCCAACTACCTGCTACAAAACCTGTTCAATCTTGGGGAGAGGATAATTGTCTTTTAATGATGATCGATTCAGATTTCTGAAGTCAACACATAATCGAATTTCTCCATTCTTCTTTCTAACAGGAACCAGATTAGCCACCCAAGAAGAATACCTGAGAGGCACTATTATCTTTGCATCCAACAACTTCTTTAGTTCTTTTTCAATTACAGGGAACAAAGCTGGATTGATTCTTCTTAGTTTCTGTCTGAAAGGCTTGACATTTGGTTTCAAAGGGACCTTGTGCTGAATAATTGTTGTATCATAAGTTTTTAATTCCTTATAAGACCAGGGAAATGCATCTACATGTTTTTTCAACAGCTTAATATATCTACTTCTTTGCTCCACTGTTAAGAATTTAGAAAGATTTACCATTTTGGGATGTTCTGCTGAACCAATATTGTAGTCTTCAACATTGTCTTCTGCAGATTGAATTACTGGCTTTGAAGGTGTATCATCTTTGGTGAATATTCTTTCTAAAGGTACTAGACCTTTTGGAATGAAGTTGATCTTCAACTCAATGATTTTATGCCCTGCTATCTCTTCTGCAGCAAACTCATCTAACTGTTCATCCCTTTCATCTTCTTCCTGCTCAATTTGAGTATTTGAAAACTCATCTACAAGCTCAATAAAAAAAATTATTTCAATGTCATCTTCAAAAACCCTCCAGTGCTTCACATTGTCAGGAACACAAGGTCTATACCTCACTTCTATAGGATACTTTAGCTGAGTGGTTTTAGGGATTCTAAAATATGTGGCAGCCAGGGCTAAAGAATCTGCAGTCTCATTATGATTCCTGGGAATATGAGTGATATTAAATGCTATAAAATAGTTTTCAAGCATATCCCATACCTCATTTCGATATACTTTCAGCAAACCCTGCTTTACTTGATATTTGTTCTTCACCTGTTGAACAACTAGTTCGGAGTCGCCAAATGCAGAAATATGCTGAATTCCCAAATCTTTAGCAACCTTCAATCCCAATAGCAAAGCCGCGTACTCAGCAGTGTTGTTAGTGGTAACAAACTCCAATTTATACATGAGTTTCACTGTTTCACCCCCAGGGGAAATGAGTAAAACTCCAGCTCCGGCACCCTCTCTGCATGAAGATCCATCAAAGTACAACTGCCATAATGCATCTTCCTCTTCTCTGCTGCATTTTACATGCTATTCTTTTTCCACTTGTAACAGACCAGCAGAATTATCCTCTTCATTAAACTGTAATATGCATGAACCAAGGTCTTTATCCACAGAGTACATTGGGTGATTTGTGGGGTTTTTATCATCTGTGACTATGTAAGCAAGCTGCAGCTCTCTGTAAAGTCTCCAATTTTCTCCACCAAAAACAGGAATGGTGGCATAAGAGAGGTCCATCTGTAATGTTCCCCCAACCTTCTTAGCCCATGACCTAGACAGAAGCAAGCCAAATTTTGGTGTGATGTCAGCTACCACAACATCCATTATTACACTTTTCATGGGCAACTGAGTAAGGTTGACAACCATGTCTTTTATCACTCCTAGACACTTTACAGCTCGGCAGTCAAAGGCATATAAATCATGGTAAGGCTTGGTGACATCAAGGCCCAGGGCTTCCATCACAGCTTTTGGCATCAAGTTATGGGATGCTCCTGAATCTAGCAGGCAATTATGAATCATCTGCTCGTGTACAGTCAAGGTTATATAGAAAGGAGGAGAAGCACCAGCCTCGTTTTCAGTCTTTTCAGCCAAAGCTGATCCAATGAAGATTCTAGGGTTTTCTTCCTGCAAATTCATTGTATCTGAAACTGGCTGATTATTGGGTATATTCATCACTTTCAAAACTGTATTCTTATATGATGGATTCTTGATAAGCTCAGAAAATGGCACAGGAATTTTTAGTTTACCTAACTCATTTTCCAAACTGAAATTTTGAACTGACTTGTTTACCTCCTCAATTTCTGCATTCTTCTTGGACTTTTCTACAGGTTGCTTCTTTTCTGTTACAGGATCAACAACTAGTTTATCAGGAATAACTGGAGCAGGAACAGCAGCTTTCTTCTTAGGAGCTTGGACTACCTGTTTTGGGCCAGATCTGAGATTAATAGTCTTCTTAATTCCATTCTGATTAGCAGCAGCATTTACAGCAGTTTTTTCAAACTCCAAGTCATCTTCAACTTCATACAAATCTGCATCATAGTACTTAGAATTTAGAAAATCTTCTTCTGTTACAAAAACTCCAGATAAACCATCTCCAAAATGGTTCACATCCTGATCTGTTTCAGTTTCTTCAAACAGTAACTATTGATCAATTTCTTCTTCATCCACCAAATTATTTTGAAAAGGTGGGGGCACTTTTTTATCCTCATTCTCCCTCCTTTCTCGTTGAATATCATTATTTCTGCGCTCTCTTGGCATGAATCTAGGAGCAAATTGCCTCCTGAACTGATTTTGGTTATTTGGATTTCGATCAGCTTCTAGGGTGGGTTTACTAGCATTTTTCTCAAGCTCTAGCTTATTCAATTTTGCAGTAAGAATATTAACCATTTTAGCCATCTCATCTATCTTGGTCTCAGCCGACTGAGAAGCAGAACCTACTGTAACAGCTTCCTTCTTCCCCTTTCTTTCATACTGCTGCTAAGGTGTTTCTTTCTTGAGTCTGTTGGAAGCCATCAAATTGGACTCTACCTCCAATGCTGCCTCTTGCATGTTCAGCAGGGTGATAGGTCTTCTTTCTCTGAGTAATAAAGAGAATTCATGATCAAAAGCATTTGCATAGGTCAACTTGGCTGATGTTTCAGTGGGTTTGATTTCTGCAGGAATCCTACTATACATCTTGTTAAATATTTTGAAAAAGTCAGAAATAGTCTCATCCTTCCTTCTTCTCAAAGCTCCAAACTCAGTTATGTAATAAGTGTGATCCTTGGTGTCTCCCCACTCTCTCAGAAAAAGATCTTTGAGTTCTTCAATTATGGTGATAGAATTAGCAGGCAGTTCTCTGAACCATTTTCTCACATCCCCATCAAGACTTTGTACAAATACCCTCATCCATACATCTTTAATTTCAATGTTCTGATTGTTTGCATAACTCTCGAAAGCCTCCCAATGTTCTTCTGCAGTTGTTTCACCTTGTCCATTGAATCGGGGCATATACTTTTGGTAATCATGTGTGGGAAAGGCATGTAAAGGTTGAGGTAAAACTAATGGTGCATACCTAGCTGCAACCATGCAGTCCATCATATCCATGGGTGCGTTTTGACCTGCCATTTTTGTACTGACTGACTGGGAAGATGTGGAAACTTGGCTGGAACGTTTTTGAAAAGGATTCCTTCCTACTTTCAGCTGAAAGATTGGTATTTTATCAGGGGAAGAGGTTTTAGCTTTCAAAAAACTTCGAGGATTAATGAAAACCTGGAAAGCACTCTCAGGGATGGTAGGTTTTACACAAGGTGAAGTTTCAGCTGAATGTAATGAAACACCCAACTGGTCAGGATCACAGGAGGCTGGAAAAGATTGAGACTTTCTGAGTTTATTTGCTATTTTCAAAATCTTCTCAGGGTCTGTCACACCCAGTTTCAATGGAGAAACAGGCCTGTTCCTGGTCCCAATCCCTTTAGAAGCCACTGTAACTACTTTTTGGTGAAAATAGCCTTTAAAAAAGTGTTGGTTCAAGTCCACCTCTTAAACCAGGAAAACTGATAAGTATCCCAGCGAAGATATGCTTCAGCTTCGTCCCCGGCAACGGCACCAAAGATGTTTGTGCCATAAATTGTTACTAAGGCTAGGGTAACAAGCCAACACAATCTCAAGAGTAAAACTCAATTCAAAATAGGGTTTAGGGTTTTGTTTTATGTGTTTTTGGTCATAAACTTCAAGAACATGCAGGGAATACATTCAGCAGATAAGCAACAACTAAATCATACACATATACCAATAAAGATGCATATATATCACAAAAATCCAACAAAAGACTGTACTAAAGTTCACACATAAAGGACAAGCACTACTAGAAAATACACATTAACCAGCAATGAATTTGTCATTCATGAAACTAAACAAGTTCAAACATGAAGCCAACACAGACCAAATGAAGGGGAAAGAGTCATATATTCAAAATTTCATCAGTAAATGCATATAAGAGTTACAGTACCTATCCATGAATAAGTCTGAAAGTATAAGCAGCTAGCAGACCTCCTGATGCTCCCAAAAATCAGAACCTTTACAATGACTTGTTCACATCTCTAAATACTATGCTCTTCAAAATCGATTAGGTATCTAACCCTGATTGTTTTACAGCCTTCGATGAGGTAAAGTAAAGAGAATATTTACAAGTTACAAAATATGCTAAAAATAGCATTTCATTAATATATCAGTTTGCTATTTAATGACAACTAAGTAAAAGCATAACTGTTTTATAGGTCCTTTGCCACCTCAGCTAAGAGGGCGATACCATCTGGAGTTTGTTCTTTCTTCTTGGCCTTCTTTTGTTACTTCTCCATGTCATTAATCCTCTTTGTCAGTTCTTTGTTTTTCTGCTGCAAATCTCGAACTGTCTTCTCCAGCTGAGTGCATTGACTGTCAGCAGCCCTTTTCCTTTTAAGTGCTTCTTTTGCATCAGCCACTAGTTCCTGAAAATTGTCGTGAACATCCTGGAGATATTCTCTTAATATTCTATTGGCCATCATCAAACCATCGTTGACCTCCTGCATATAATCCATTTGGTGCTTATATTGCTTGACAGTCTTCTGTAAATTTTCCCTGTCAGAATTAGCCATTTTCTCTATTGCAGTATCTTGCTCTTCATTAGGTTTCCAAGGAATGTCAAACTTCTTGAAGATTTCTGCTTCTTCTGTCAACAGCTTCTCAGAAGTGTCCTCAATGCTGGGCTTTGGATCTTCTTCATCTGCTGCTTCCACTGAATTAATCTCTTCTTTTAAACATGGATGCAATTTATTTATTTCTGATTTGTCATCATCCATGGACCCTTCATCTAAGATAGTCACCTTATCTGTGTTTAATTTAGGATTTAACAACTTCTTCATGTTTAACCTCAACTTATTTTTCGACCTAGTTTTAGGTCTCCAGAATGTAGCTGCTTCTCCCATCATCTTCAGTTCTTTCCCTTGGTACTGAACAACAGCTAATTCCACCACTTCCAGCTTGTTTCTTTTCCTGTTAAGCCTTGTGGTTTTGCCATCTGAAACTTGAACTTCTTCAATTTCAGTTTTGACTTTTATCTCAAAAATAGGTTGTTCTTCTTCTAACAGATATCCTTCATCATCTGAAAGAATTGTGATGGGAATTTTTAGCTGAATGTGGATCTCTTCTTTAGCTACAGGAACCATTTTAATGTCAACCTTTTTCTCCTCCTGAGGATCTGCTACAGGTGTTGGATTCTTTTCAGGCAGTTCCTTTTTGTCTTCAAATAGTGTGAACTTGCTTTTAGGGTAATCTGAAACCACTTTGAGCTGAGTGTCATCCTATCTCTGTCCTGCTACCTGCTATGTCACCTTCTTGGATTTAACATCATCTTTAATTGTAGATTTGACTGAGTGACCTAACTTTTTCATCATTACCTTCCCCTTGTCAGTCTGTCTCTTTGGTTGCTGGTCTTCTTTTTGAGGATGAACATCTGACCAGAACAAAAAGAAATCCCAATCCTTCCCTCATGTTGCAACACTGTGGTGATGATCAGTTTAATGAGACCATGGTGAAAAAGTGACTGGGAAGTGTGATCATCATGTTGCTTTATCTTGCTTGACATCTTCCACAGGATTTTTAAGAAAAAGAAGGGCAGTTTCATTTTAGAAACTCCTGCTATGTGTTGAAAGAACCTAAAATGATATTTAAATACAAATGAATATCTTCCTTCACAGGTCACATAACTTTGAAGTATCCTTATGGGCTCAATCCACTCCTTCCTGAAATTTTGAATGAGGATACCCTTGTTCCAGTCAGGAGTCACATTAGGCAACAGGTACCTTTGGGGTTCAAACTCAAAAGGCAATTTTTTAAACCAGTGCTCACCCTCATTGCTGATCTCAGTAGCTTCTGCTATTAACTCCACAGTCAATTTGAATTTCAAAGCATCCATCATGATCATATCATCTTTAAATCCCTTAGCAAACTTGCAGGACACCTGAGCATTGAAACCATCTATCTTCTTGAAAAAATTCAACCAACCTACCTGCTGAAACAGTTCTGCACAGTCAAGAAGCTTCTGAATCCAGGTTAGGTCTGTGGGCTCAGCCCTATTGACCTTACCACTTTTGCCACTTTTCCCCATATTCTTCTTTCAGAAAACAGAAACAGTCTGGATTTAGGTTTCAAATTCAAGCCCTAAAACTCTCACTGCTTCAGATTTGCCAGCATAACATCAACCACAGGCTTATTTGACCAACTGGAGACTGATAGCATGAGAGGAGAGAACAAAAACACCACTGTCTGCAATATATTCGCCCTAGCCAAAAAACTGTCATTCAAACCTGTATATGAAAGCCAACATGTTCTCCAAGCAATTGAACATGGTTCTCCAAGCAAGTGATTTCAAATATCATGACAATTTTCAACAGCTTTCAAACCACTTAAACAAACCAACAAAACACCTTCTGTGTAAAAAATGAGCATAACAAATCAATCTATGAGTCATCTCAATGTTATTTCCTGTAGATTCTGATTTACAATGGCATTAGGTCATGAGAAGAATCCATTCAATTAGCTCATTATAACCAATCTGCATCACTATCAGAGTTTTTGAATGTATAGGAGAGCAAATGATAAACAATCTTCGTTCAAACTGTCATTAAAATTTCGCAGGCTGAATACTTTAAGCTTAAGACTACTTTGCTGCTCTGTTCATGCAAATTCCTCATAATAGCTTCAGATAGATATTTTTGTGGTGAAGTGTTTATTTTATGACCTATTCTATCATCTCCAGCAACCAATTTCTCCAGATAATCGTGCAGCGAGAAAGACCCAAATTTTTCAGCTATAAGGGTTTGTATCGGAATACCTGTCAATTACTCATCTGTCGTGGCTTAAAGCTTCATTTTGGGGTATCAACGGTCTCTTCTTATGAGAATAGGTGTCTTCATATCATTTCTTTGACTGCTGGTAAATGAATTTGGAAGCCCTAATTCTCGTTGGCGTTAAAAAAAAACACTGTCTTCTCTTCACAGCAACACAATCCACCTTTTTAGCAGTTAACTCTTCTTCACGAACATTCCTCTCCTATAATAATGCGTGTAGAAAGAGAAATTTGACAGATTAGACCGGGAGTTGTTGGTTTTTGTCCAACTGATTCCGCATAATATGCAATGATGAGTCTGCTCTGCTTCGTGACTGATAACCAACTAAAATCATGCTTAAACTGCAGTAAACACGTGTTAAAAACACTCACACAAGGCGATTAGTCACTCACATACTGCAATCATGATTGAAATCTGTTTGAAATTTGAAAAAACAAAGGGCCGCGATATTCTTGTAGCGCGCCCTTTGTTAAAATTTTGTCTAGCACTACAAGAATAGCTGCCATGCCAGAATTTCGCAGTTTTTCAACTTTCTACTAATTTGTCGGAGGTTTTAAAAATTACTTGGTTTAAGAAACAAGTCTAACTGCTCTCTAAACACATTAATGAATCAACTTTTGAAAATATGACCTTCGTTAACCCCCTTTAAAATATAAAAGATCAACAAAAATCAAATAAAACCTAAAAAGAATGGGCTCAAAACTTATTCAGTCACCCATAGAGTTTCTAAGGAGACTAAAACTAAAACTTAAAACCAAAAATTTAACTGAGGTAGATTGAAAAACAAACCAAAACTAGAGAAAATAAATCAAAAATGGAGAAAAATTTACTGACTTAACAGGACCTATCCTATCTAGGACTTCAAATGGCCCACAATATCTTGGCGACAACTTGGCACAACTCCCCAACTTGAGGGAACTCTTCCTTGGTTTCACTCTCAAATAAACATGATCTCCAATCTGAAATTCCTTATGCACTCTTTTCAAGTCTGCATAAGTCTTCTGCCTATCCTGAGCTGCCTTTAAATTCTGCCCGATCTTAACCATTTCCTATTCCATTTCCTTGATCATCTCTGGTCCAAGTACTACCATGTTCACTGGGTTGTCCCAATTCACTGGAGTCCTGCATCCCTTGCCATACAATGCTTCAAATGGACTCATTCCCAAGGATGCATGATGTCCATTATTGTATGCAAATTCTACCAAGTGTAGGAAATCTTCCCACTTGGATGGTTTGTCCATCACATACATTCTCAGCATGTATTCAAGAACCTGATTTACCCTCTTAGTTTGGCCATCTGTTTGAGGATGATATGTTGTACTAAAATTCAATTTAGTTCCCAATTCCTGAAATAATCCCTTCCAGAAATTGGAAGTGAACTTTGTATCACGATCAGAAATTATTGTCTTAGGCAATCCATGCAATATGAATATCTCTCTCATGAAGATGTTCGCAATGTCATTAGCCTTGTGAGTGGACTTGACTGGAATAAAGTGAGCTACCTTTGATAACTTCTCCACCACAACCATGATTGAATCATGCTTCTTCACTGTCATGGGTAGACCTATTATAAAATCCATAGAGATCACTTCCCACTTCCATTCCGGAATGGGTAAGGGCTGCAACAATCATGTTGGATGTTGGTGTTCTGCCTTGACTTGCTGGCACTTCTGACACCTAGCAATGTACTCAGCTATGTCCTTCTTCATACTATGCCAAAAGTATTTATTTCTTGCTGCTGTTATAGTCTTCTGATATCATGGCTGTCTAGAGTATGGCATTTGATGTATTTCATCCATCATAAGCTTCTTCAAATCTGCACTATTTGGAATGTACAATCTATCTTTGTAGATGGGGATATCGTCCTCGCAAAGCTGATATCCCGCACACTTTTCATCCACATTACCCTGCTGCAATTTTTTTTTAATTTGAAGAGAATCTTCATCACTATTTTGGACTTCAAGAACTCTTGTCTTCAAATTTGATTTACTCACACTTAAGGCTACAACAAGAAATTTTCTGCTGAGAGCATGTGCAACCTTGTTCTCTTTCCCTTTTACATGCTTAATTTCAAAATCAACTTCACAAAGAAACTCCATCCATCTAGCTTGCCTAGCATTCAAGTTTGGCTGGTCAAACAAGTACTTCAAACTCATGTGGTCTGTTCTAAGCTCGAATCTTCTTCCCATCAAATAATGTCTCCACATCTTAAGAGCATGCACTATGGCTGCTAATTCTAAATCATGTGTGGCATAATTCTTTTCATGTTCTTTTAACTTCCTTGACTCATAGCAAATCACAATGCCTTCTTGCATGAGCACTCCACCTATCCCTTCAATGCAAGCATATGTTCACACCACGAAATCCTTCTTTGGATCTGCTATCTTCAAAATAGGAGCACTGGTAAGTAGCTCCTTTAACTTCTGAAAACTTTTCTCACACTTTTCAGACCATATAAACTTGATGTTCTTCCTCTGCAATGAAGTAATTGGGTGAGCTATCTTGGAGAATCCTTCAATGAACCTTCTGTAGTAACCAGCAAGACCCATGAAAGATCTAACATCTGAAACATTCTTTGGAGTAGACCAATCCATGATGGAATTAATCTTCTCCGAATCCACTACAATTCCTTCTTCAGAAATAACATGACCCAAATATTGAATCCTCTTTTGGTAAAACTCACACTTGCTTATCTTGGCATACAGCTGATGTTCTCTAAGGACTTGTAACACCATCCTTAGATGTTCCTCATGTTCTTCTTCATTCCTTGAATAGACAAGAATGTCATCCAAGAACACAATCACAAACTTATCCAAATATTTGTTGAATACACTATTCATGAGACACATGAACGTGGCAGGTGCGTTGGTAAGATCAAATGGCACCACAGTGAACTCATAATGACCATATCTAGTTCTGAAAGTCGTCTTGTGAATGTCTTCTTCTTTAATCCTTACTTGATGGTAGCCGGACCTCAAGTCAATCTTGGAAAACACTTTAGCTTCCTTCATTTGATCAAACAAGTCATTAATTCTTGGCAATGGATACTTGTTCTTGATTGTCACTTTATGTAGTTTCCTGTAATCAATACACAGTCTTAAAGTCTCATCTTTCTTCTTGACAAATAACACCGGTGCTCCCCAAGGAGACACACTAGGCCTGATATACCTTTTGTCCATTAATTCTTGCAGCTGCATCTTCAACTCTACCAACTCCGGTGTACTTATTCTATAAGGAGCTTTGGAATTCGGTGCTGCCCCTGGAATAAGATCGATGGTAAAATCAATATCTCTCTTTGGTGGTAGTCCCGGCACTTCATCCGGAAGTACATCTTGGAACTCTTGCAACATTGGAAAGTCTTCAATCCTTGGTCCTTTGTCCTTTGATGAATATGACATATGGACTGCATACAATTTACAACCTTTTTTATAGAACTTTTTCAACTGTAAGGCTAAAATTTGTCTTACTGAAACTTGCTTGGGAATTCCTCTTACCAATCTTTGTTTTCCTTCTCTGTCAATGCATTCAAGTGCTTTCTCATAATAGTCCAATTTGGCTCTATGTTTTTCCAACCAATCCATGCCAATCAAGGCATCATACGATCCCAATGGTAGTACATTTAAATCTGCATGTGTGTGGAGTCCATTCAATTCTATGGGGCACTCCACCACCAATTCACTAACCTTTCTCTTAGTCCCTGTGGCTAATTGAATAAGCCAAGACTTATTATGCTTCACGTTTCTAAGAGAACAACCTTCAACCACTTTTGGAGAAACATAACTATGAGTAGATCCTGGATCAATCAAAACAGAAATAGATTGATTAGCAATCTTACTTTCAACTTCCACCACTGATGATTGATGGTCTGCTTGATGATTGTCCAATACTACATAAATTCGAGGCGCTGCCCTTACCATGTCCTCCACTATAGCTGCTCCCTTTAAGTTGTGCAACCTTCGGGGATTATCCTTCCGATGTGGACAGTCCTTCAACATGTGGATTTCTCCACATCCCCAACACTGAAATGGTCCCTTTGATGCTTTGTCTGTTGCTACTGCTAGTTTGAATCCACTCCTTGCTTGCTGCCTGTGTAGAAAGGTTCTAGGCTGACCTTTGAATGGTGGCTTGAAGCCACTTCTCTTTTGTTCAAACCTCCCTCTTGGATTTCCTTTCCATGCTTGGTTAACCTCCGATTTTCCCTTGTTCTGCTCATAGCAATGCATTGCCATCCTAATGGACTCATGAAGACTTGGTGGATTAACAAATTCAATCCTATTTCTGAAACTCTGAGGTAGACTCCCAAGAAAGCATTGGATTTTTACTCTCTCATCTTTAATGTAGTCCACATACCTTAACAATTCCAAAAACTTATGAACATGCTCTTCCATAGATTTTTGTCCCAACCTGAGTTTATTAAACTATTTTCTCTTACTGTCATAATACCTAGTAGAAAGGTATTTCTCCTTGAAGTACTTCTTAAATCTCTCCCAACTGATCTTCCTTTCACTACTACAATTATTAATTTTATGAGCTGCAAGCACTGTCCATTATGAAAATATTTGTTAGACATCATAAGAATGCATCTAGAAATATACAACAATCAATATTTAACACAATCAAATTCATAGAATAATTCACATAGCTATTATGCATTCATTTCTTTTGCCCATTTATGCAATTCTGGAAATTGCCCATACTGTCAACAATATGTCAAAAACAGTCGCTAGCATTTTTCGGTTCTAAATATCTATGAGGTATGATGGCCCCATCCAAATCCTGGATATGCACCATTGTTCCATGTTGGATAAGCTTTTCAATGCATGTCTGCTTGCTCCATTCCAACATCAGGTGTGGAAACTACGTTATTTCAAAAATGACAACTTTCACCCCAATTCTGCACATTTTTAAACGGTTGTATTTTGGTCCAGAATGCCAACTTCAGCCACCTGTGGAATAAAATCTAGGAAGAATCACGAAAACTTTTCTACCGGGAAACGTTAGTCCATATAACAAGGAATGCTCAGCAACTCGTGGATCTCTATTCCGATGCACCATTCATCTTCTATAAAATTCTGGGTTTGACTACTTTCCGCTTTTCACATTTTTCCAAAATTCCAAATTTTGGACCAAAAATGGCCATCTCCCAAATGGTGCATTTCTGGGAAATCTTTGACTAACGGAATATGTCTGGTTTATAGAGAATATGAAATGCTGAGTTCAGTAATTTTCTTGATTCCCAATTATAGGGTCATTTTCAACCACTGCAAGCTTTTCAAAATTCCCAAAATGTGGCCTGGAATAGTGCTTTTTGGCCTCCTTGCACACCCCGACTCCACATCCTTTGGAGTTTGGCTCCAAAAATCTAAACGTAACATCGTTCCTGCTCCATGACTACCCCATATCAATTATGGCCCAATCTGACCTTCTGTCAAGCGTCGGGACACCGATTTGTAAAAGCCAATAATTCCAATTTTATGCCAAATTGGAGCATAATGAGCTCGGGATCTTCACTAGTTCATTCATGGCCTCCGTAGATGGCCTCAAAATGCCACTGAACTCATCAAATTCTGACCTTGTATTCTCCTATTATCCAAAAATCAATTTTCGGGCTCTATACTTTTTTTTTTTTAATCCCACCACACACAGGCCGCAACACACAACCCGACATTGTGGGTTCGGGGGGGTCAATTTGTGGTCGCGGGGATGTAACCATCCCGCAACCCGCAACCCGAAACCCGAAATTGTAGGTTCAGGGGGGTCAAGTTGTGGTCACAGGGATGTAACCATCCCACAACCCGCAACCCGAAATTGAGGGTTCGAGATTGCGGAAACCGGAACGCGCAATTTCACAACTTTGCGTTCCCGAAATTCGACATCCTGAAAGCCGAAAATTGCGGGTTTGGGATTTCGGAAATCCAAACGCAAATTTTGAAAATTCGCGTTTCCCAAAACCCGAAACCCGACATCCCGAAACTATGAAAACACCTGCGTTTCCTGTAACTTCCGAGGTTCATAACTCCCTCGTCCCTTCGCCAAATGAGGCGATTCTGGTACCGTTGGAAATCTGTTGGATATATCTATGCAATGGTGTGATCCTCTCCCAACCCTGAGAACTCTAACCCTATCATTTTTTCAATGAAAAATGTCGCCCCAACTTCACCAAAACTGCATTAAAACCATTATGTTACTTGCCTGTAACTCAGAGTTTGGCCCAAGCAGTCCCAGTGCTACAAGCTAGGCTCTGATACCATTCTGTCACGTCCCCTTCCACCATCCAATGCAAGGGAGGAAACATGACTGTAACATGGGGTGTCTAATTCTTCCCTAAAGTCATAATAGTAAAAAAATTTCCATTTAAATAAAATGCAAAATTAAATAACACAGCGGAATTAAAATACATAATTGCACACTCACAACAGACATACATCAGCATATTTATCTCAAGTAAATGATGCATCAATAGGAAAAGAATCCATCCCATTCTCATGCTATGCACGGACTTCATTCCAATTCCATTAATCATGAATAAATATCATTCTGAATTAGCACAATGCAGAACACATAATGCATATAATTTATAACACAGATAACACTTATCTTGAAGATGAAGCTGTCCAAACAACTGGCTATGTGAGAGCAATGTTCCACCCAACCATAGATCTATGTTCAGCTTGTATTCCTTCAGCTGAGAGATCACCCCCGAGTTGGGTTGTGTATTCACTAAGGAGGAACTAGTGGGGCTCACTCACAGCCATGGTTTCACTCAACAACTATGCTAAGCCAACACACAGTTGGGTTTGTCAAACATATGAAAGACAAAGAAGGACAATGCTAAGCCAGTGAGCTCAACCACAGAGCTATAAGCATCTCAAATGAATTCAACAGTCAAGGCACCCACATTACCTATCACACCCAACACAAGGGAGGTCCCCTTCTCTGTTGCACAGTCCCTTAGGCGTCCCTTCCCTCCAGTGCTCTTCAGGGTGGGCATAGAAAGGTCTAGCTGCTAATCCTTGAGATTCTAGACTTCACTGGGTTTATCAAGCAAACCCAACCTCTGCTCAGTCATTCACATTTGGATTTCTCACAATTCTGTTCATCAAATAACTCAATCCCGTCACTGGTTTTCTGGGCTATAGAAACTGGGTTTTCCAATGGATTTCGTAGTATCTAATCCTCTCAAATTCGCCCCAAGGTTCATATCTATGGATCCCCCATTGGATTTTACTATTAAATGCCAAATCTGGGCGTTTTTTGCTCTTCAAAACGTGGGTTCTTTCAAAGTTGCAATTTCTGGTTTTTCTCACTGCTGGGAATTCGTTTTTGGATGGAAAATGATGCTGGTAAGTTCCACAATGGAATGGGGATGAGGAAGAAAAAACTCTCATGAGGTAGAGTGACTTGTGGTACAAGAAAACAGAACCCATACTTGCCAATACGAATTTCTGGGCTGCCCATGCTCCATTGAAGCCATGGACTGAAATCTTCAACAACTTCCTTACAACATAAATAATTGTCATCAAGGAAAGTCAAATGGGTTCTCACAATGACATTTGGCAGCATATGGTTCATCCCCATAACCCCCTCACCACTCCCTAGTGGATACACATGGCCCCTTCTCATTGGTTGCTTCCATAGCTAGTTTTTGGTATTTGATTGCAATATTAAATATTAACATCAATTTACAATATCCCATGGCTTAATAGCACATGGGTAACAAAATGTCAAATGCTTGTCCATTTTAAATAAAACATGAACATACACTAGCGGGGCCTTGGCCTTAAGCTCCTCGCTAGGGAAACATACAACGCATGTATACAATATTTACATAAAAGCCAATAAATCACAAGGGTCAAAATTGGGGTATTACATTTACAATACTATACTACACAATCGTATTACAATGCGCTCATTTTAAAGAGGGATTACCATGGTAAAATACCACGAGATACCTAGTACCATGGGCCCGTAAATTACCCATTAATGACCAAGTCATGAGTATGAAATTAAAAGTAAAAAGTAAAAAGTAAATATGAGACTTAAAAAAGAGACTTTAGAGCTTAGGATTAGGTGATAAATATTATGTCGGTCATAAACAAAACAAAATAATTCAAAGTAAAATGTAAATATGAGACTTAAACTAGAGACTTTACTTTTTACTTTTAATACAAAGTAAAATGTAAATATGAGATTTTAGAGTGTTTGTGAGTAACAAAATAATACAAAGTAAACAAAAAAGAATAATACAAAGTAAAAAGTAACAAATATTATGTTGGACATAAACAGAAATAATAATACAAAGTAAAAAGTAAATATGACACTTAAACTAGAGACTTTAGAGCTTAAGATTAGGTGGTTGAGGTATTGCACTCAAGGAGCTCTTCAAGGAGAAGTTTGCACCTCGGGAGATTTGATCCCTTTCGAAGTTTGATAGAGCCTAAGATTTGGATCTCTGCTTGTAGATCCAACAATGAATTTTAGAAATTCCAAATAACCGTTGTCAAATTTTCATAGTTAATATGCACATCTGAAAAGCAATCAGATCTGTCGCTAATCACTACTGGAGAAAAATGATTGGAGAGATGGGCTATCACCAAGACAAAAAACAGGTTTACTTCCTCACACCAGCCAACAAATGAGTGATGGAGAGATATGAAAATTTATTACTCCCAATGGCATGGAAGTACGCAACATACATAAACTGAGTGTTGATTCTTCTACCACGATCTGAGTGCAATTGACTAGTGTATGAGGGCAAATGTTCTCTCGGCTACCTACAATACCTTACCCACGATCTCATCTATACACGAAATCTTGAGAGCCAACCGATCTCCTTCAATTAAGCCACAATAATCTTTTAACTGAAGAAAACATGCAATGTTGAGAAGTGACCCAATGGAAATCCTCTACTGGCAATCTCTCCTGCCACTGGATCTCCTTCAACTGAACCACAAAAATCCTGAGGAGGAATCAATCTCTCCTGCCACTGGAATCTCTCCTTTAACGGCAGCTCTTTCTGGCTACTACAACAAACGATTCGTGACAAATGCGTGGCAAGGACCAAAGAGGGCGTTAGCATGTGGGCCAAGGAAAAGTGCCAAGGCAAGTGACCACACTTGGATCACCCCACCGACACACCAAAAGTATAAGTACACGACTAAGTCTCAACCAAAGGAAAATTTGGGGAGGCAACGAGAGTTATAGCAAGGAGCTCGCACTGAGATAACAGAACGAAGTCTGGTCATCCACAGCAGTTGGTAGGCCGCGGGTGCGGACACTATTGCAGTCGGGAGGCAGTCTTTTTCTGGGTTATGGGCTCTTTGTATTTTGGAACAAAATTTGGGGTTTTTGCCGAGTGGCTTGTTTGTGCCCACGCAGGGAGTGCTACGAGTTTGGGAAACTCCATTCCATGTAACTTGTATTCTATTGTAACTTGAAAACTTTTATATAAAGCTTGCGGTGAGCCTGGTTGGGACACATGCCACTCTATATTGTGTTGTTGATTACTTGCATGTTGAACTTGTGAAAATGGCTAAGTATGAATGTTGCGTTAACTCGAGATAAATTGGCTAAGTAACAAGTTAAACAAGAACAAGTGTGTTGCAGATATAAAAGTGTTTAGTGTTTGCAACCGGTATAGGCATATTCTGTCGGAGTGCACCCGAGTTGGCCAAGACCTCAAGAAGCATCTGAGTAGTGTTGCACGACCTGGAAGAACACAGTAAAGTGGGTGCATGGCAACCCTGTGACAAGTCGTTTGAGAGCAAGTTTTGCTACAGATTTTAGTGAAGCGGGAAAGGGTTGGCTGCAGAGACAGCTAAAAGTCTCTTGGATGCTCACATTACTACTTGGTTGGGGCATTGTGGCAAGTGACCTAGTTGGATGCTTGAAGGGTAGGCTAGCTGTGGCGCACTTAGGGTACTTTGCTGCAGTAAGTTAGGTAGAGTTAGGCGACCTAGCTGATTGCTAGGGAAACGTTCGGCAGACGAATACAGAAGCTCGGCAAGAGGTGTTCGGTGTGATAGCCCATTGGGAGGCTCACATGATGGTCAAGTTGTGGAGACATGTGATAAGTTCAGCTATAAAAGCTTGAGAGCGTGCCCAAGTAGAGCTTCGGTCCATGAATAGAGCACTTGGTGAAGTGTCGAATTTTGGCTAAGTGTCAAAATGGTGAAACCAAAAAAGAATGCAGATCCGATAGTGGATCCAGAGGTGGAACTAGAAATGGCATTCATTGTGAAGGAGTCGTCCTTGCACAGAGATAGCTCCGTTCAGAAGGAATCCAAGGTGAAGAAACAAATTGCTACACTTGAGAAGAATGACGATCTAACTGATGTGGCACTCTGCCAGCAAGCTTGCAGGATGGACACTTTGGAAATTGACTTGAGTCGATGTCAAACCCACTACAATGAGACAATGAAAAAGGTTAATGAGGTTGTGGACTTGGCAGCCGCATTAGTGCTTAGAGATGTGACTGCTAGAATTAACGGGTTGGTTGATGTGGTGGAAACGCTTCAACAACACGTTATGAGTAGGAAACATCCAGAAGGAAGAATTGAGAAGCTTGAAGAGACGGTTCGAGAGCTTCACAAGGTTGTTGAAATTCAAGACGAAATGATCGTTTTGTTGAAGCGTGTTGTGGCTAGTGGGAAGAGCACTAGTGCAACCTTAAAGATTCACATGAAAGAGTTGGAATTGTATGATGGCACGAGGGATGCCAAGCTCAACTTCTGCTGGGATGTGGAGCAGTATTTGGACCAAATGAACGGAAACGGAAGCTCAGATAAGGCCAAAGTAAACATTGCTTCCATGTTTCTCACTAGAATGACTAAGTTATGGTGGAGAATCCGTGCAAAAGACGTTGTTGTAGGAAAGGTGATAGAGCAAATCAAGAATTGGGAGCAGATGAAAGTTGCTTTGAAGAGTCAATTTGGACCAAGAAACCAAGTGTGGATTGCCAGCAACAGGTTGATGAAACTCAAGCATGAAGGATGGGTCTAAACGAACATCAAGGCTTACACAAGTCTGATGATAGAAATCAAATATATGAGTGAGGAGGATAGGCTCTATCACTTCATGAAAGGTTTGCAGACTTGGATGTAGGAAGATTTGCAACACCAAGGATTCAAGACTATTGCAGAGGCGATCTCAGCCATGGAGAAGTTGTTGGATTTCCGAACGGACGGAAAGAACAAGGATAACAATGAAGGCAATGAGAAATCCCAAGGAAAGTTTAATAAGAAAAAGTTCAAATGCAAGTTGAAATAAGGGGATAGGCATGAGGACGAGAGGCCTAAGAGCGTGGATGCACCCAAAGACAAGATGAATATAGTTTCTTTCTATATATGTGCGAAGGACCACTATGCGAGAGACTTCCCCTTGCGACCACAAAAGGTGGCTGCAATAGCACAAGAACCGACAGCTGGAGTGTTCCAAGTATTTAACGCTATTCTTGGAGAAGAACCAACAGTAACCACAGATGTGGACTTGGAAAGGTTATGTTACGTTAACACGGACATTAGCGGGTAGAAGGTCCCGGCGTTGGTTGAAAGTGGCGCCACACATAACTTTGTGAAAGAAGAGGTAGCAAGACAGCTCAAGCTATGAATTTAGCCAGGACAGACAACATTCAAGGAAGTCAATTCTTAAGTGGAGAAAATGGTTAGAGTAGCTAACCAAGTGCCGTTGAAAATAAGAGAATGGTCGGGAGAGGCAAGCTTCACCATTGTTCCATCAGACGATTTCAATATGTATTGGGACATGAGTTTATGCGCAAGGCAAAGGCGGCTCCTATGCCCCACTTAGACTACTTGGTGTTCATGTCGTAAGAGAGACCAATCTACGTGAAGACCATGAAGAAACCACAGGGAGGAAGTAGAGTCACGTCCATGATGATGACCACTCCCGCAGGTGCAGTAGGTCCTCATAACAATGATGGGAAATGAAAGGAGAAGGCTAGCAAAGAGTCTATCGTTCATTTGGAAAGGCGGATGACAACCATGGAAGGGATAATAGACTCAGCCATGATGAGCTTGGAAAAGCTTACTAAGTTTTAGAGAGCCATGGAGAAGTGCAAGTGTTGTCAAGAAGGATGCATAGCAACAGTGCAAGCAGTTGGTGCGGCGCCTAGATTAGACTTAGGCACTTCGGATGTGGATGGACCATCTTGGTTAGATGACCCGCAGGCACAACACTTGTTTGATGAAGGTGATGGCACCATTGGAGGTAAAGTGTCGTTCCTTCTTTACTTGAGAAAAAAGGTAGAAGACAAGGAAAAGATTGGCAAGGGTAGTGGCCCGGAGTGCCCATCACCCACACTCCTTGATCAGTGAATCCTATAGCATCATCCCCCTACCAGTGGTGATGGTGGGCATGGATACAGGTGCTTCAATAAAGGGAGCACCCTGGAACGAATTCCACAAAGAGATCGATAGTCAATTTGGTTTCACATAAAAGCAAACACTTGGTGCAGAGTCTCGTGTAGAGAGAGCATTGGAACGGACACCATTAGACTTCGATTGAACGGACTGATCGCCCGGGCAGTTGGGAGGAACAGAGGAGGATGAATCATGTGCAATGGCAGAGAAGAAGCCTGGAGAGTGGACTTGTTGGTCAGTTCCGTGCAATGGGAAGAAAACAAGATGTATCTTCAGCAACAGAAGTGAGTTGAGGATGGCGTTGTCGGGATGACAACAATTTTGAGTGGGGGAGGATGTAATGGCAAGGAACCTAAATTGTGAACCTTTGGATCTACGGATGGCAGGACACTTAGTCATTTTTACTCTAAGTGTTGGTATTCCATGCGGAATTCCATCAGCATACATGAGGGTGTGTGACCATGAAACGGGTGCATGACCTGCAGATAAAAGTCACCCAAGGCTTAGCAATCTTGGGCGCATCACCCCCCGGGGAGCCCATCACCATGGTGCGGTTTCATGGCAGTGGTAGCATGACAAAGAGAAGATCAGGTTGGAATCTCGGATCATGGGAGTGCAGCAGGGGCGCGCACCCACACCAAGGCGACAGTGCATGGCAATCCCGGTCGCTAAGACTTCACATGGAATCCTGTCGGATGCGGTATCTTGGCCGGCACTAAACTCAACTTGGGATCTCAGGAAGAAGCACACCATAGAGCACAAGGTGAAGCACGTCGGCAGCATTGGACGCGTCGGCAAAGAAGCAAATTGAAGCATGAGGCATCGCTCGGCTAGAATGGACATAGATCGGAAAATCAGTTGCAATTGGACCGAAAAAGGGCGCATTGGTAACCAAGTGGGCATCGGCTAGTTGGGCTTATCCAAGACATGGGAAAGTGGCATCGTCAGCTAGGTGGGAGATATGACCAAGCGGTTGGCAAGTGGACCAGCATATAGGTGTCAACTAGGAGGGCATTGACCAAAGCTTGCGTGGAAAGGACCAAAGAGGGCATTAGCGTGTGGTCAAAGGAAAAGTGCCAAGGCAGGTGACCACACTTGGATCACCCCACCGGCATGCCTAGCAAGTATAAATGCATGGCTAAGTCTCAACCAAAGGCATATTTTTGGAAGGCAAGGAGCTCGCACTAAGGTAGCAAAACAAAGTTTGGTTTTCCACAACAACTGGTAGGTCGCAGGTGTGGACAATGTTGCAGTCGAGAGACATTTTTTTTCTGGGTTCAGGGATCTTTGTACTTTGGAACAGAATTTGAGGTTTCTGTGGAGTGGCTTGTTTGTGCCCACGCAGGGAGTGTTGCCAATTTGGGCACCTCCATTCTATGTAACTTGTATTTTGTTGTAACTTGACAACCTTTATATAAAGCTTGCGGTGAGCCTAGTTGGGGCTCCTGCCACTCTATATTGTGGTGTTGTTTACTTGCATGTTGAACTTGTGAAAGTGGCTAAGTATGAATGTTGCATTAACTCAAGATAAATTGGCTAAGTAACAAGTTAAATGAGAACAATTGTGTTCCAGATATAAAAGTGTTAAGTGTTTGCAACCAGTTTAGGCGTAGTCTACCAAAGTGCGCCTGAGTTGGCCAAGCCCTCTAGAGGCATCCAGGAAGTACTGCATGACTTGGAATACCCCAGTAAAGTGGGTGCATGCCAAGCATGTGACATTGGAACCCGCGAGGACAGGTGCTTTGAATTGCAGTGGGTTTGGACCGCAACAATGATTGTTCTGATGCTGGAATTGTGACTGTGATATAAAATTGTGGATATAATATAAACGTGCATATATATATATATATGAATTTTTTTCCGAATTATCTTCCAAATTGTAAATTATGCTTATGAATTATTTTTGTATCGTATCGTATTTTAACTCGAATTTGAATCTGAACTTGGTAGTATCGTATTCTAACTCGAATTTGAATCTGAACTTGGTAACTATAGTTAGAGATATACTAGAATGAAAGATATTTATACAAGTGAAATAGGTCCATAGATAGCTATCACAATTAGGCCAACAGAGACTCCTATATAAATTTACAACTCACCCATGGGAACTCTAACCGATCGACCAAAAAATAATTAAATAATGTTGATCTCATAATCCATTTTGAAAACATTGATACACCTCATGCCTTTATTACCTTAGTCTTCCAAAATGGAAATATAACAACTTTTAGAAAAATTAGTGTGATGAGGTTGGTAGAGTTTACACCATTCAATCCAGTAGCACCAATACAATGCTTGATATACAAGTATTATCGCTTAATAATAATTTCAGAGACAGATGGCAAGCAATGTTCTCAACTCTGAAACAGCAAGAGGAGGGGATCTTCGGCAATGGGATGATGCTCGTTAACTGAGTGGAAAACACTTAGGGTTTATGGACTAACCTCATTTCACCTATCAAAAGCAAATTAGAGTGTCGAGCACAGGGTTTGATTCTTTTACAATTTCAGTCAAAGAAAGAATTTAAATTGGGGGGAGCTATACAATCATGCGTGGTTGAAGATGGTGTACCTTTAAACAACTTGGATGAACAGGATGATAGGAAAAGTGAGCATGAGACCAGATTTTGTAAGGCGTAGACATTCTTGGATTGCTTGGATGGTTTGTTTCAAAGTAGTTGCAATAGGAACTAGAACTCCCGAAATCACAAACATGATTCTGACCCTTTTATTCAAACTGCTTGAAATATATATGAAATTATGGGTCTCGGTTCAATTTGTGCAGTTAATGTCCCTAGCTATAATGGCCTTACGCTATGCTTGAAACTTTGAAAGTGATAATGGCTGGTATAGATATACCCTCTGTTTCTCTCATAATTAGTCAACTCTTGATCACTCTACATCACCCGACAGCTGCATATCAAAGATAAAATTTGGATGATCACTATTATATTCAATGGAGTGGTTTTCTATAGTGTTGATATGTTTTATGTAATACTTTTTTATGGGAAAATAGTAGAGAAACACTCTACAGCTCAGCATGAAGGAGATTTTGTAACGTTTATCCATGTTTATCGACCATAACATATTTGTCCTTATTATCGACCATAATAATAAAAAATAATTAATCCCTAAATTATTAAGGAATATCTTGTGACGAGGGAGACCGGGAAGGAATACCCCACGAGTGGGAAGGAAAGACTGCGTGGATGGTTTGGACAGACTGCATGGAGGAGATGTGTGGCAAGCCGGTGAAGGAAATGCATGGAGGTGAAGGAGTAGAGGAGGCATCGGCGGTGAGGGAGGGCGCGCAGGTGAGGGAGTGCGTGCAGCGGAGGCAGCGGCGGTGAGGGAGGGCGTAGTGGGGGAGGGCAGGGTGTGGTGAGCAGGGAGAGGTGTGAGCGATGGAGTGGGGGATGTGGCGCAGGTTCTATGGGAGAGTCGTGATGAAGACGAGCAGTGCGAGCACGGGGAGAAGAGGGCAATGGTGTGTGGCACAGAGGGGAAAGATGGCAACGGAGCAGGCGCAAGAACGGAGGTTGCCGAGTAGGGAGTACGGGTGAAGCAGTGGAGGTGGATGAAGGGTGGAAGTGGCCTGGAGTGGAAGAAGATGAACGCCAAGGAGATGACGACGAAGCTCTGATACCAGATGATGTGGAAAAATATGAACCAATAATATTTCTGAGTATAATATATGAATAAAAATATAATATGAGAGATGATTTTTTAATTACATGACCGGGACCATTTAAATATAGCCTTTAAAGGTGTGTCGTTTAATCTTGAATATTTATTGAGTGTAATAATTGAGAAGAGGTTTGCATTTTAGGAGATTTGATTTTTTTTGGCGCTTCATAAAACTTAGGATTTGGATCTAGAATAGTTAAAATACATCTGAGAAAAGATGTTCTCAACAATCTTAGACAATAAAACCATATGTAAACAAGTGTACAAATATAGAGATTACATCTATGTTTTATGTTAAAAGTAGTAATTTCGTTGGTTAGTTTGTATTAATTACATTCCATTATTCATTTCCATGATCGATTAGAATATATTAGTTTGAATCATCAATGCATGTAACTGTAGTGTAATATAAAATCAGTAGTTCAACCATTTGTACTTGTAACTAGTTTGTTTTTGTCTTTGCCCATATTTGAACATGGTATTAGAATGGTAAGTTACTCCGAAGAAAGATTAAACCCTGGGTAGCCTCATCAGAGTTTGGAGAGTAGTTTGAAAAGTCTTCCTGTTGAAACAGGAGCAGATTTTGTTTGGATAGTTGATGCTGAGCAAGTCATTGGACAACATTCCAGCATAGAAGCCACCAGTCATTGGTTGGATTTGTTAGTGGTAGAAAAGCCCGTTGAAGACAGAATCCGGGATGTGCCATTTGTAAGAAAAAACTGTGTGAAGAAAGAGAAGCCCGCTATCGTTGTTAAGAGGAAACCATGCTTCCAGCAAAAAGGAAGACCAGCGATTAGCAGTTTTGTGTAGAGAGAATCTGTCATAAGGAAGTCAGATTTGTTGTTCGTGGAGAGGAGGCCACGAACCAGCTTGAAGAAAGAACTAGTGAATTTCACATGGAAAAGACCCATCTACATGAGGATTATCAAATTTTTGGATCCAAGTGAGAAGGAAACTCAAGTCTATTGAGGCGTGAAGAATACCAATTCAAAATTCTGCATGCAAAATCGTGCAGAGAAACAATTGTGGAGTAAATTGTCAGAGAAATCGCTAAAGGAAAGACCGCCATTGAGGAACAAATCTGCCTCGTAAAATCCCCACTGAAGAAGATTAAGCCAAGTTCGATACATGGTTAATGAAAATGACATTTTAATCAAAGTTTCTTTTGAAAAGGTTGATGGAATTATAATTTCAAATAAAAAAGGAGTAACGTATGAATGCCTGATTTTTTCATGGAAGTGTGAAGATTGTAATTTCGAAGGGACGTATTGGTATGGTGAAGATATCTTACTTTTCTTTTTTTTTCCCTGTTCCCTTTCGCAGTGATCTCGACTCATGTGGCTATTCCATGAGTGTCTTTCGGTTATTTTTTGACTTGGTTGTTTGATGGTGCCATTGTATTGTTTTTTTTCTGATATGGATATATGGATGACTGTAATGACACCTTTTCATATATTTTTATAATGGAAATATAGCTATTTTTTTGGTTGAAAAAAAAGAGACTATTTTAAAGAAGTTAAAATAGTTTTTGGGTGAAAATGATTTTTGAATAAAGAGCATATTTCTTTTGTATATGAAGGGGTTAGATTTTTTTTTTTAAGGGCACGATACTTTGTTTTCAAAAAAATACATGAAGCTATGAAGAATGTTGTTTAAAGAGTGAAGTAAATAAGCCAAAGAGAGAAGAAAGAGAAGGTGATTGAATAGTGATTGAATAGCCAAAAGAAACCAAACATGGGACATAAAAAGATGATTAAAGCAATTTAGAAGAGATATTAAACAAATTTTGAAAGAGAACAGAAGGGTAGATAAAGCCTATTTTTCAAAGAAGTATGGTGAGATTCCAATTGTAGTAGAGGATCACATAAATCAAGAAAATGATAAAGAATTTGCAGCTATAGTTGAGGAACCCATCACTAATGAAGACAAGAACCAGATTGCAGATATACAGGAGATCAATGAAGATGAAGAGTGGGTCAAACCCATTGAAGATGAAGGGATAAATGAAATATTGAGAAAATCAACTCCGATTTTGCCATTTTTCTCACGTATGAATTATGAAATTTGGGCAAATAAAATGAAAAATGTTCTTTGTTCTGTAAATTTATGGTGCTTTTTTCAAGAAGATTTTGTAGATCCCCGTGGTAAAAGAAAAAATGCAATAGCAAGATATCTTATTTTGTTAGCAGTGGATGAAAGTGTTTTTAATAGTGTTTTCTATAAATTGGATCAAGTTGTTTGTGCAAAATCCTTTTGGGATGTTGTAGAGATGAGGTACAGTAAAAAGAGAAGAAACGGGATTACTTTGCAGCATATTGGTACATTAGAGAAGCTTTTGTGTCTGAAGCAGAGAAAGAGAAAGAAGACAAGATAGTTAAAGCAGAGGAGAAGATTGAAGTCATTGTTTGTACAACAGAGCATGAAGAGGAAGGTGAATCCCACTGCATAGATACACTAGTGGATGATGAAGTTGCAGTCGAACCTTCCATTGTAGCAGCCTATGATGATGAAGAAACTTTGGTGAATCCATGAATAGATTTTGTTGACGACATTAACTTAGTGAACCCAGCAATAGACTTTGTTGATGACAATTCAGTTAAAGATAAAATTGCCCATGTAGCAGTTTATGATGGCAAAGTAGATCCAGCAAGGAAGACTGTTGAAGATTGTGAAGTTGAATTTGATGAGGAACAAGATGAGGATCTTGTAGAGTATTTGGAGAGTTCATTCCAACACAAGGAAAATATGCCTGACGCATCAACCGAGACCAAGGAATCTCATGATTTTGGAACTGAAAATTTGTGTGTGTATGCAAATTATGCAGGTACTAAGAAAGAAGAACATCATTTGGATGTAGTGCTAACAGATTATGATGAGGAGTTGAGAATGCTAGAAGAATGGCTGGAAAATCCAAGGATTTGTGAATACGTGGATAAGAAGATTGCAAATGAAGAATTTGACAACAAAAATATATGGCAAGAACTTGAAATTAAGCATTATTATGGATTGATGTGGCAATAGTCCAATGAACAAGACATAGAAACTATTAGACTGCTCAGCAGCAGCAATAGAACTATTGAAGAAAGTGAACATATTGAAGGAGTTGAAGTGAATTGGCATCATCCTAATTGCACTAAGAAGAAATATCCAGAGTTCATGATCTGCATCAAGAAGAAAAAGAAACAAGTTGAAAGTATTAAAGTTTGGAGTAGCAAGTTCAAGAATAAGTTTATTGCTTGGCGACCAACAAGCATTTGCACTTCTGAAATTTTTGTTTTAGCAGTATTAGAGTAGCATAATCAAGAGGAAGTGTTTATTAA
The DNA here is from genome assembly GCA_027924585.1 of Larix kaempferi. NCBI lineage: Eukaryota > Viridiplantae > Streptophyta > Pinopsida > Pinales > Pinaceae > Larix > Larix kaempferi. Next base: position 6,864,542 of record BSBM01000591.1, on the reverse strand, counting down.
GAATGTAACCCTCGAGATTAAGAGGGAGTGTTAGAAGTAGTAATCTCATTGGTTAGTTTATGCTAGTTACATTATGTTATTTAGTTCCATGATCGGTTAGCTGGTATTAGCTTGAACCGTCAAAGCATGTAACTATATCTACTATAGTGTAATATAAAGTTAGTAGTTCATCCTTTTGTGCTTGTAACTCGTTTGTTTTTGTCTCTGCCCATATTTGAACATTTTCATTCTAGCTTGATTGGTATATGATGCCACTTATTCCTAAAATATTTTAACTTCTAATTAGGATTCCTAGTAAGCAAGCAAGGTTTCAGTCGAGATGGTAACCATACATGTTCCACACTTTTCAGGTTATCCCAACCAACTCTCGATGCACAATTCCAATCAATGTGAGTTGATGGAACTGTAAACCTTAAATTAGAAGTACGTGTTGCATCCAATGTCTATTCGTCCATTAGAAATTTAGGAAATGAGGAATCGAATGAGGGCTACAGTCGTATCACCAACACTATCAACCATTGCTCCATTCACCCACCTATCGGTTGTAGAATGGATAGTAAACACCACACCTGGAAAAGCCAGGTCGAAGGGAAACCCAATTTGAATAGGCCTGTCATCTCTAAATGTGGATATTTCAACATTATTTTATTACTAGATTGCATGACGATGAGACAAGTGTATTGTCCAAATTGATTTTATGGTCGTCGTTCCAAATTCAAAATAAAAAATTATAAAATAAAATGAATATACAAAATAATTGGTAGTTGATGCATGGATAATTGGCAGTTGATGCATGGATAACTCTTAGCCAATGCATGGATAAGGGGCTTTGTGGTAGACAACCAATTTAACTAGAAGAAGGATAACATGTAGTTGAGGCATAGACAGACAACGGGTGATTACAACTAAGAATGGAGAATAAGTAACACATAACTTACTAGTACAACCACTTAGTTTGTGGTCGGTGAAGACTGATAAGTCATAAGTTAAGTTCCATGAGAAAGTTTTTAATTACTTGTTCTCCATTCTTAGTTGTAATCACCTGTTTTTTATGCCTTAGATACCTGTTACCATCTTTAGTTAAATGGGTTGTTTGTCACTACCTATTATCCATGCATGAGCTACGAGTTATCCATGCATCAACTACTAGTTATTATATATATATATATATTATAATTGTTTATTTTGAATTTTGAACCACGACCCTAAAATCAATCTAGATAGTACACTTGGCCCATCCTCCTTCAATCTAGGAAAAGCATAGATGGTATTCCACCCCAAATTCTAAGATATTAACACCTATCAGTGTGATTACTTATTTATGGCACTTACTGAGCCATAGAAAGACAACGAATGATTACAACTACGCATGGAGAACAAGTAACATATAATTTATTACTTATTTGTGGCACTTAACTTGTGGCCTATCAGTGTTCATTGACCACAAGTTAAGTTGTTGTGCTAGTGTGTGTGTGTGTGTGTGTGTGTGTCCTCTTGCCACTGATATAAATGAATAATACAAAACACGTGCCCAAGAAGCAAGTATTCACTGAGGAAGGAAACTAAAAATGAGATCTGAATAAATGTATAAGCCACAGTATGCAGTGTGTTTCAAAAAGGCTCAACGATGCTTAACAACATATGGAAGGGGAGCATTTTCACATATAACCGAAGAAAAAGCATGCGGATATTTTCAAAGAATAACCCCATGGATACAAAAGCTATACGTTTTTGTTGCATCCATTGAAATACCAAGTGCCAAGTGTCTCTGCAACATTTGAGTTCCTCACTAAGAAGATGAAACAATTTGGATACCATCTCGGATGTGCTTAAATACGAGGTGAGGAAAGCGTCCAAGACATTGAAGGTAAGGATCAGGTATTGTTGTGTTCCATAATCATTCTATTAATTTCCCCTTTCATACGCAGTCATATGATAGCTTAACATTTTGGCGATGGCAAGTAAGGATACTTTAATGTCCATCCATTAGGGTGAAAGAAGAGCATCTTTTCACAATACATATGTTCTAACTATTTTGCATGCCATTTGTGTTTTCCTATGCATTTTAAGTCTAATTCCTTCATGCATGCAATTTACCTCAAAACAATTTGAGCGTGAGCACATTCATGTTGCCTGGGACTCACCTAATTTATCCTCAAATGTTGAGAGTAACATAGGGTCTCGAAAACCTCCTGTGCTCATAGATCTAAAATGGGTCACGAATGTTTATACTGATTGATTGTCAAACTCCAATTTCTTAATAAAAAACTTTTTAGGCATACCTATTTCCTTGTCCCATACATTTAATCATTCCTTTTTATGTTATTCATCTCATTTTAACAAACTGCAATTATAATGCAATGTACATATTCTTTTATTTAACTTTTACATTTTTTACAAAACTTTAAATTGAAAATGCGTAACTTTCATATTTACTTTTGATCCAAACAAATTAGGTGCTAGCTTATGTTTTTCATGCTCTTCAACATAAGGAGGGGTTGAGAGCAGAGCCCAGCGGTGGGGCCTGACGGATGCCTCGCAGGAAGTCCGGCTTCGATTCCTGCGGGGGAGGTGCTGCTGCTGCACCCCAGAAAAAGCCTGTACAACCTCGATGGTGTCCGTACCCCTGCTGGCAACCTGTTCAAGATTTAGGCTGGCCCCGGCCCGTGGGGTTTGATATCCAGGTGGTTTAGTGACGGCGCTCACTGGGCGGTTTGGAGAGGTTCCCCTCGGTTACAAAAAAATAAAAAAACATAAGGCAAACTAATGAACTAAAAGATTTTATTTTACAATAGCACTCACAATTAAAATGCTAAGGAAAACTAATGAACTAAAATATTTTATTTTACAATAGCACTCACAATTAAAAGGCTAATACCTCAAGTAGCATTTTTTATACAATGCTAAAATTTATTGCACATAAAGTAAATAATCAAATTGAACAAATAAAATTGTTGATTTTGTGCTTAATAAACGTAGCATTTTGCATTTATTACTCAATTTAATTATCTAAATATACAACTATTTAAATTCAAACTATTCACATGAGTTTTCTTTTGCTTAAATACTAATGCTTCAATTCTTTTAATTATAGTTTGTTTAATTAAAAACTAATGCTTTAGTCTTTTACTTAAAGACGGATGCTTTTATTTTCTTCATTTAATTATTATCTTATTTATTTGAGCACTAACGATTTTAATTGCATTTTATTTAGCTCTTTACATGATTTCTAATTTAATTTCATTTTGTATATTTCATAGTTTAGTGCAATTAATTATTGTATATATGTTTTCAACTAACATTTGCAGGTGAATAAAAATTGAGGGTTTTAAACAATGTATGAGTTTCCATCCCCATTTTCCCCTTGACCAAAAAGGTGTCATTCACTAGTTTGTTTAATTAAAAACTAATGTTTTAGTCTTTTACTTAAAGACGGATGCTTTTATCTTCTTACTTCATTTAATTATTATCTTATTTATTTGAGCATTAACGATTTTAATTGCATTTTATTTAGCTCTTTATATGATTTCTAATTTAATTTCATTTTGTATATTTCATAGTTTAGTGCAATTAATTATTGTATATATGTTTTCAACTAACATTTGCAGGTGAATAAAAATTGAGGGCTCTAAACAATGTATGAGTTTCCATCCCCATTTTCCCCTTGACCAAAAAGGTGTCATTCACTATTTTTTCTCGAATCATCTTGAGCATCAATATGGAGGAAGATAGAAATTCTTTATGGTGGCACTACACCCCTAAAGGAGGTAGTGTTCTATGAAAGTAAATTTTATTGGTTGCATTTAGACACAGAATATGAAGACTACCCTAATTATGCGTACACTATATATTGGTTGGATGTATTAAAAATGAATGGGGTTTTCATTTGTAACATGTGTCGAGTGTTTGTCGAGTTTGTCCAATGTTTGTGAGTAACAAAATAATACAAAGTAAACAAAAAAGAATAATACAAAGTAAAAAGTAATAAATATTATGTCGGCCATAAACAAAAAAGAATATAATACAAAGTAAAAAGTAAATATGAGACTTAAACTAGAGACTTTAGAGCTTAGGATTAGGTGATAAATATTATGTCGGTCATAAACAAAAAAGAATAATACAAAGTAAAAAGTAAATATGAGACTTAAACTATAGACTTTACTTTTTACTTTTAATACAAAGTAAAAAGCAAACATGAGATTTTAGAGTGTTTGTCGAGTTTGTCCAGTAACAAAATAATACAAAGTAAAAAGTAATAAATATTATGTCGGCCATAAACAAAAAGGAATAATACAAAGTAAAATGTAAATATGAGACTTAAACTAGAGACTTTTGCACCTAGAAGATTTGATCCCTCTTAGCGCTTGATAGAGTCTAGGATTTGGATCTATACTGGTTTTAACATAGAGAAGACTATTTTAAGAATGACTATTGATTCTTGAGTGGAATTTGTTGCATTATTTTTTTACAGATATAAATAATACATTCTTGAGTGGAATTTGTTGCATTATTTTTTTACGGATATAAACAATACATGCCCTCACTATATTCCATTGTGAAAAATGAATGGGAAAGTACTTTTGTACAATCATGCCAAAGTTCCCTTCATGTTGTATGATTTGCTGGAAAGCTTATGTATCCCAACAACTATTGATAATGTATCAATGTTAGAGAATTTTGGGTTCTCGTGTTTATTGCTTAATCGCTATAATGTTTTGATTAAAAATTGAAATATTTTCCACTTATTCTAAGTACAGATTTTGTCGATAACATTCCACCATTGGGTGAAGATATCATGTCTTAGGCCATTAGGCCTCATAGGAGTGGTTAATTATTGACATGCAATATCTTTTTACATATTTTGATATTTCAATTATATTTTGATATTTTATTTTTTTCCTCATTTGACCATGTGGATGATAATATGTGTTTTTATATTTTTACATTATTTTCATATTCGTATATAATTTTACACGATGCATTTAATAAATATTTTTACTTGAAGCATTTGTTAAAATGTGTTTAAAATGCAATTTTTTTTGTATGGCTTCCTCAATTGTGCATTACGATTTCCAATTTGAATGATTGCCTATGTGGATTAATTTCAAATTACTATTAAAAACATCTATTTGTATAGTGTCATTTATGTCATCTTTACATTATCATATAATATTTATGTAATTATTTGTATGTACATGTAGAAATGTCATCGGAAGGCACAAGTAATCATAGTAGGAAATGTGCTCTCTCTTCAACATCATGTGAAAGGACTAATGAAGATCATCGGTTATGGTATCATCGAAATAAAGATGTAATAAATGAGTGTGGAAGAGCTCATAGAAGAACAATTGGTATTGTGATTCAAAATGAATTTCCCATTAGCCTTAAGTATTAAAGTTTGGCTCATATCATGTAAATAACATTTCCTATTGATGTTTTTTACTGAGAATATTTTTCAAACCAAAATATACCTATTGTTCCACAATTTTCTAAAAATAAGATTTTTCTATGGAAAACATATCATGTTGGGGAAGATGATGGTACACATAACCTAGATACAAACTAAAATCAAGAGTCTTCTACCACTGCAAATTGAACCATGGAGCATGGACCAAGGGTGCAAATCATGCACATTACAATTACTGATGGTATTCAACAAGTAGTACCATGTGAATCTATGGGTGATAGAAATATGCTTCTCGATTTGGTTGCTAATTTGTGACCTATAGATGGTAGTATTAGACTTGGCTTTAATCACACCTGTATCAATACATTGTCCTCCCACCAACTGAATCAACCATTCCTCATCTGATTTCACTTAGAACAACTAAGTTACTTGAACCATCATCCATAGTGAATCTTGTATAAATATTTGATCTTTTTAATCATTTTTTAAACAATTAATCATTTTTTAACCATGTTTTCATTTCTCCTTATTGGCAGGGAATTATTCATCCAATCCAATTAGAGAAACCATTGTTAAATATCTTGCACAACTAATGTTTGAAGTGAACAATGACCATCAACTGGACCATTGAATTGACAGGATAATGTAAATATATTAAATACATTATTTTTATTTATTTTTACGTTATTACTTCTTATTTTCTACACCTTTAAATTTGGTATCAATGACTGTAATCTTTCTCTTTACCTAGAAACCATTGAATGAATCATTTTAGAGAAATTCCATATACAAAATGTAAAGAAGGAAATGTTGGAAGTAGTGGGACCATTCCTCCTCAGTGTGGTACTATTTCTAGATTTCTTGTTGTTAGAGAAAATGAATGTGTTTTCCAACATTTTGATAGCAACAAGTTTGCAGTGCATAAAAAAATTCAATCCAAGATTGATACCTTATCTATTGTCCAAATGTGCCATGTTTTCCATGAATATTCTCCTAAAATGCAAGTTAGAAGAGAATTTGATGGTCCTATTTGTTAAAGGTGTAAGAATGAACAATGTTCCCATCATTTCTTTCATTGGAATAACATGGATCCTAGTCAACACCTTCAACAACCTAATATTCTAAAATTTGTTGTATCAAGTTCTACTATACCTTGTATAACATCTTGGGTTTTCCCCCTCGGCTATGATATTTTGTTATCAATGTATGTGTGTGTTATAGTTACAAGTATGCCACTGTCATGATAAATGGTATTTTTGGTCCTCTATTATATATTCGTATGCATTTATTTTAATTGTGTCTCGGGTGATTAATGGGCCACGGTTCAAATCCTTCTTATTTCATGTAGATTCTTATGTTTCAACGTTGCACTCAAATCCTTTTATAAGTTTGACTTCCATTAGTACTTATTTGTAATTTACGAGTTCAAAACCTCATTGTAACTTAATGTAGATTTATTGAAATGTTTTAGCTCTTGGTGATTAGTTCTTTTAGGGGGTTTTGCTCCAATCAATTATCTTATAAGTTAATGGTATTATTGAACCCTAATTATGGCGAAAGTAAACTTCCATTATTTCTATTCAATCTCGATTCAATGCTTGACCGTGATTGTCATCTTATTATGCAAATATAAACACAATACCTTTGCACATTGCACATGTAGTTACATAGTGCGACTAAGAGTTTTGATTTGAAGACTTGTGAAGTATTTAACTCAGCCTGTTGTATGTTTCACAGTGGTAGGTTCTATGTGCAATGAGCAATTGTCTCCTCCTGTGCATATATAATACTTGTAATGCTTTAAGTTAGATTACTTATTTCATTCACTTCCAATTCTGCCTTGGCTCTTGTATGGTTTCTAGTTCGCTATGAATTGTTCTAAATATTACTATATGATTATGCTTCTTGTTAAGCACTAGGAAAGGTAGTTTATCTGTGGGATATCTAAGGCTTTAATATATTTAATATCCTTTGTATGATATGTTTTATGATGAGTATTTTTCCTCTAGGAATAAACAAATAGTAAAGGGTGCCTACATTACATTTGGTTAATTGTACGAGTGTGTCAGCATTTGATTTATGTGTAAACTTTTAATGAATACATACTTTTGAAGTTTTATTATATTTTACAGAAACCCTAAACAATACTTAACTAGCCTATTATGAGAAAATATTTATAATAGGTAAGGAAACTTTAACAAAATAACACCATAGAGGCCTAGCCAAACCCTAACTAATATTGGAAACATTTGAAATAAAAGTGATAGAATAAACTTACTAAAAATTCCTAGATACTAACAGCAATAAATTGAAGTAAGAATGTATTCTTTAACTTGTTACGCATTAAGCACCATTTCAATAGATTTCTGCAACAAATAGGATAAGGTTGAATAAAAGTCTTTCAAGAACTATTAAAGGAATTTCAAATAAAATTGATCAATTTATTACAATAGATTAACAACATATTAATGAGAATAAACAAAGGAAATATCCTAAGTACTTAACTGAACGTTAAAGAAAATACAATACGGAAAACATAACATAATTAGTAACAATGATTAGCTAGTCTACAACAGTTGGGGGCAGCAATTAGGATGGCCACATACCTCCCAACCATATATCTTGAGCATCCAAAACTTACATAACAGAATTAGTAACAATGATTAGCTAGTCTACAACAGTTGGGGGCAGCAGTTCGGATGGCCACATACATCCCAACCATATATCTTGAGCATCCAAAACTTACTTTCTCAAGTCAGCCCCAAGCATGCACTATAACTCCATAAGGACGAACACGCTCCTCTACTAGTTCAAAATCCCACTAACCATACTTAGAAGTATGTATCCAACTCAGTTCAATCACAAAAATGTTGTAATATGATTAAACCCATAAATTCATAGGAAATATTGAAAATACAAGAAGAATAGATGAAATAGATGACAATGTGCACTTGCGTCTTCAAGGGGGAAACCTCCAAGAGCACTAGCTCCAAATACAATGACAATTATTTACTTCACATTACATATCTTGCTACTCTATATATAGTATGTCAATATCCTAATTCTAACTAATTGTAGTCCCTCTATTAATGAGGACCGACCACCTAAGGACCTTTAATAAATAAGGAAGGCCCTTTTACATTAAACAACTACCCACTAACTAACTAATGGGCCTTCTGGCTTTGTACATAGATAAAGTAGGGGGGGGCAGGTAGGACCCAAACATGTCCTCCCCCTTCAAAATCAGCATTGTCCTCAATCCTGAAGATGGGGAAATTTCCACAAAATTATTGATGGTTCCAAAGTAGCATCTTTTAGTGAGGTATCCTTCCACTAAATCAAAACTTCACAGATAATGTGTTGACATATTTAACGCTCCCTAGTGTCCAAAATTGCTTTTGGTCGAAACAAAATGGATCCTTCTTGATCTAGTTTAGGTAAGGTAGCTTGAACTCGATAATTCTAACCTACTACCTTTTTCAAACAAGATACATGAAATACTGGGTGAATCTTGGAGTGTGCTGGGAGTGCCAATTTGTAGGCCATCTGACCAATGCATTGAACAATCTGATATGGACCATAAAAATTTGGTGCTAGCTTCTGATGGCCTTTAACATTAAGAGAGGTTTTCTTATAAGGTTGTATACAAATGAACACCTGGTCACCTTCTACAAATTAACACTCTGAGCGGTGCTAGTCTTCTTTTTTCTTCATGTGATTTTGGGCCATTGTCGAATTTTCCTTGAGTGTTCAAAGAGTGACATCATGGTTATGAAGCAAATCATCAATTGCATGTACTTTGTAAGTACATGGTATATAAGAAACCATCGAGGGTGGTTTTGGGCCATAAACAGCTTCATATGGTGTCAATTTTTTATCCTCATATAAGTGGTATTATACCACCATTCTGCTAATGTTAACCATTGTTCCCATTGGTGATGCTTTTCGGATTCAAAACATCACAAATAGGTTTCAAGGCACTTGTTGACTACTTTTGTTTGACCATTTGTTTTTGGATGATAAGATGTGCTCTTTTGCAACTGGGTGCCCTATAGTTTAAATAGTTCTTGCCAAAATTTGCTCGTGAATGTGGGATCACGATCTATCAAAATGGAGGTAGGCATGCCATGAAGTTTGAAAATTTGGTCTAGAAACATTTGGGCCACCATTTCCAAGGTAAATGAGTGTTGGAGAGAAAAAAAGTGGGCATATTTGGAAAGTTGATCAATGAACACCATGATGACTAATTTGTTACCTACTTTTACCTGCTTTTGGAAAACCAACAATAAAATCCATGGAAATGATAGTACAAATGTTGGTTGGTATTGGTAATGGTTGCAATGCCCTAGGACTCTTTATTGTCTCACCCTTTTTCCTTTGGAATGTGTCACATTCTGTTACAAAATTAAGGATATCCTTTTTCATTCCTTCCCAAAAGAATAAGCACCTGGTGCATGCAAAAATTTTCTGAAATACGGAGTGACCTATGAGAGGAGATGAATGCAACTATGTTAATATTGTTTGTTTTAAGGAAGATTTAGGTACCAGGAAAACACGACCTTTATATCTCAGTGTATATTACTTCCAAGTGTAACCCTAGGGAGGGTTGGTATCCTCCTATAGGGGCTTAATAAGCTGATATGTAGTATCATTTATTTGGCATTCTTACTATGCTTCTTCTAACCATTCAAGTACTAGAGATGATAAGGAAAAGAGTAATCCCTCTTCCTCATGTTTCCTGACAAGGCATCTATGAGAACATTGTCCTTTCCCTTTTTGTAAATGATCTCATAATCATAGCTAAGCATTTTGGTGACCCATTTTTTTTGTTCTATGGATGATAACCTTTTCTCCAAAAAACGTTTTAGGCTATGGTGATCTATCTTGATATGTAAATTTCTCCCTATTAGATAGCGTCGTCATGTTTCAACTACATGTAGGATGGCCATCATTTATTTCTCATAGGTAGACTTCCACAAGTTCTTGTCACACAATTGATTACTTTTGAATTATAATGGTCTTCCTTCTTGCATTAAAATTGCACCCAATCCTTTTCCAAAAGCATCACGTTACAATACAAAATTATTATTAAAATGAGGCATGGCTAAGACTAGTATGGTGCACATGGCTTGCTTTAGAACTAAGAATACTTGTTATGACATTTAGTTCCATGCAAAGGAATTTTTCTTGAGTAGGGTTGTCAATGGGGTTGCAATTTTACAATAGTTCTTCAAAAACTTCCTATAGTAGCATGTAAGGTCTAAAAAGAGACATAAGCTCTTCAAGGTTTTAGGAAAGGGCCATTCTTGCATTGGTGCAATTTTCTTGGTGTCCACTTTCACCCCATCTTGTCCCACAAGGTGACCCAAGTATTCAACCTCAAGACCCCAAAATCACATTTGGAGAATTTGATGAATAATTGATGGCCCCAAAGGAGTTGAAAAGATTTATCAACATGTTGTACATGGGCATCCCAAGTTTTACTGTAAATCAAAATGTCATCAAAGAAAACCAACACAAAATGACAAAGATATGGCCTCAAAATTTTATTTATGAGGATTTGAAAAGTGGAAGGGACATTACAAAGTCCAAAGGGAATTACCAAGAACTCATTATGGCATTGACATGTCCGAAAATATGTCTGGAATGTCAGCCTCTTTCATCCTTATTTGGTGGTATCCTGAACAAAGGTCAATTTTGGTGAAAAAATTAGCCCCATGGAGCTCATCCAAAAGATCATCAATTACTGGGATGGGAATTTTATCTTTGATGGTCAACATATTGAGGGGAAAAAATTAGTACACGTGCGCCAATCACCTTCTTTCTTTAAAACCATGACCACTAGGGATGAATACGGGCTAGTGTTAGGATGTATGACTCTTGCCTCTAGTAGCTCATCAATTATCTTTTCAATTTCGTCCTTTTGTGAAAATGGATGCCTATATGGTCTTACATTTGGTGTTTGAGTTCTTTGAATTAAGGGAATACCATGATCATGCTCTCCTCTAGATGGGGTAAAATATATGTTGATGTTTTTCCAAAACCATTTTGTTTGTGGTCAATCCGTCAGTGCGGACACTAACCAATCTCCCTAGTCTGAATGCTTCGGATCTAGAACAAATGATGTACACAATACAAATTACTTTCCTATATTGATCAAATTTCAAAGGATGTCAAGAGATAAATCACCTTATGAACGCAACACTAAATCCTTACTTGATGTAGCTCCAAATATTCGGATCTCCAACTGCAAAACATTGTGCCACAATGGAAACAAACAAGCAATAATAGTATATAAACATAAATCAATCTAAATCAACAGTCAAAAATCTTATTCTAAAGATATTACAATAAAAAGATGTTTATGGAAAGAATTTGTATTAGTGTAATAATAAGAAATACATAGAGAGTTGTTACAACCAAGCTTTGACGTCGTAACTCCTTCCAAATGGTTCTAGCCTCAAAGATCCAAACTCTTGCCTCTTGATGGATGAAAGGGAAGCAATCATAGCAGAATTTCACAGGCATTTTAGTGCTCTATATTCCTCCTCCTTGATCATGGAGAGGGGTTTGTATTTATAGGCCTAAAAGTATAGGAGAGGTTGAGGATTTGTGGGAGAAGCTAAAGGGATCATCCCAAAAGGTAAGGGAACCAAATGCCACCTTTCCTAGGTCATAGGGATAATCCCCCATGTAACCAAGGATTATAGAAGCCGCTCGAAGCTTCTATTTTTCCTTTTAAACTAACAGCACCACATCTTGCACACAGACAACCCACGTCTTTGGAGGGTGAAAAATCTTGTGCAAAGGCAACGCACGTAACCGATGCGCAATGTCAATGTACATAGCACGTCACCTAAGGTCTGACGCATCTTGTCAATGAGCAGGGCACGTTGGGGTGACAACAAAAGGTAAAAGGAAAAGCAACAATTCTTCTTTCAATGATTTGGCCCAGGTGCTTTATGAATTAGGGAAAATAGAGGACACATAACTCATGATGAGGAGATTTTGGTGTAACAGAATGTCCCCCAAAGCATGAAGCTAGTGAAATAGGATAGGTGAAATGATTTGAAAATTTAGAGTTTTGAGGAAAGGACCATTGATTGGAGTGACAAACAAAGACTCCTGTAGTACAACAGACTCTGAGATATATGTCCCAAATGACTCATAACATGGTTGTCGACCAATACATTGCAGATCCATGGTAGTATCGACTAACTAAACACAATCATGGCTACTAGACACAAACGTAGATCCATGATGAGATAATTCAGCCATGACCAATACAAGAGTGGATTCATGTGACATGACACAAAAAATATCCATCGCAGCCTGGGTAAGTTACATGAGTTAACCCAGGGTCTTCAAGACGAACCTGCAATGATATGAATCTAACCATGTGATTACAATGTTTTGAAGTCGAACATTGTAGAAACTACTTGGTTACCGATCATTGATGTAAACCATTAACAAGTATGAGGGAAATCATCATTAATGTGAATGATCCCTAAGGTATCATAGTACATACCTCCGAATGTGAATCAGATGAGTTGAGGTCGAACATTCAGTGGAATCTTTCAATCATAATTCAATGATGTGAACTTATTTTTGAAAGCGAGGTAAACTCCCATTAAGGCATGCAAGCCCAAGGTACTTGACCGATTTCTAAGTTCAATCCTTGGATGATGTGTTGAAGTCTACAAGGAAAAATCTACCGAAGGAGAGCCATGATGTTTTCCTCATCATCGACATGAAACAAGATCAAATATGTTTTGGAGTGGATCGAACTGTAGAGTGATGTTTGAGACTGACTCAGGGGTGACCGACACAATGGAAGGTATAATTACTGTAGAGATTGACTCGATCAACAAACTTTTCTTGAATATGGAATGGAATAACTTGGAAACATTGACATGATGAGATTAACAACGATACCTAATGCAACTAATGATCGATTCATTATTTAGATGACTCAAAGGAGTAAAATGACTCAAGGAATTGGTGGGACTCGAATACAAGAAAATTATCCAAGTGGTTCGAATGAGACACAAACGAATGTCATGTTTAAGAGTGACTACATACTGCTTTGACTACAAGTAAATGCAAACTCTTTCCTTATTCCCCATCATGATTGATGATTACCTATTTGTTTATTAACGAGCCTGAGGAGGGTAACGGATGCTCGGTATATCTCATCCTTAGGACGAGTCCAATCTCACATGTTTAACAAACCTGAGATAGGAAGGGTTTGTCCCTAAAAGGGCCCTTCGATGTCAGATTTTAACGAGTCCAAAGAAAGTAAACTCGACGTCATTTCATGTTTAAGGAATTTGAAAGGACTAAAGAAAACTCTGATGAATACTTTTTTGTAAATTTTAGTCTCCTCACCCGAAAAGGGATAAAACAACGTGAGAGAACTCTTCTAGTCATGATTAACTAGAGTGCTCATTTTTCGTAAATAGTCCTGATGGTTCGAAAAAGGGGTAAAGTATCACCAGAAAGATGACATTTCTAATACTTTTACAAGCGTGAAAGAATCAAGTTTGTTTGGCGATCTTTTCTTATTTAGGGAGTCTGAAAAGAGCTTAAAGAGGAACTCCAGGGGGCTTCCTTTTTCGTGGGATTTTTACAAGCCCGAAAAAGAGATAAAAGATGACTCGGTGACTTATTCTCATGTATTCACGAGCACGAGAAGGAACAAAGACTCAGCTCGATACCTTTAATGCTTAGTTTTAATGAGCGTGGTAATGGTATAAAAAACGCTCAAAGACCTTTTCACACTTGATAAGGAGTATGAAAAGTCAATGATGGTTACCAACATAGTAAAAACATCACTTTGCTCTATATGCAAGCTCCAGGAACCAAGTTAGGATCCATCATAAGGTTTTAAAACATAAAAATGAAATAAACTATAGTAAAAAACCCATAAAATACCAGAAATTAAAAAAATTATATAAAAAGGGTGAATAGTAAATTCTTTACGATTTCATGTTTTACCAAGTTGGAATAGTGAAAAAATCTTTTTGGAGATTGATCTCTCGGAGACGATTGTGGGAGCCTAGGCCAATCATTTATCCTCTGGTCGGTGCCAGGTAATCCTAGATACCATCCTCTATGTTTTGATGGTTTAAGTTTTGATTTTAATGCAAGTTTTTTGGGTTTTTAAGCTCATTTTGGAGGGGAAATTGCGTGCCCTGGGTGATGCGCTTTCCCCTTTCGGGAAGTGCGTCACAAAGGGTCTGACGCACCTTTCCTATGGGAAAATCACGTCGTCGATGCCCTATCTGCAAAGGCGGGGTGCGTCGGCGCAATTCGACCCCCAAAGTTGAGAATAGGGCCCAAAAAACAAAATTGAAGCATTGGAAAGGACCTAGTTCTTATTAAATTGATATTTGTGTAGGTCTTAGCCATCAAAATGGTGCACTAGAAAGAGCGTGATCATGAATTAGAATATGCACAAGCCGCAAATGATCCCCACTCCATCAATGCTTTGAGAGGGTGTGGATTGCTCAAATTCTTCCACGTCCGAGGAATGAGGGCCCAGATACAGTTACTAGACTACTCGATTCGGTTATGCGACCCAGATCAACATTAATTCATGGTAGGGACTCATATCCTCACTTTGGATGTCGAGGACATCTATTTTTTGACAAGATTGTCTAGGAGAGGGGCTCTGGTATCACTATCTGGGACCAAGGGGAGTGACCGGTCCACTGAGGACCTTATCACATAGTTTTGTACTCCGAGCCGGCAGAGGCTAGATGGGAAAATTCCCATCAAAAATATATGGGACCGTCCTTTGAGGACTGTGCTATTCACCATCGAGTGAGTGGCGAGCAACAGAGCCGCTCATCAGGCCACCAAGGCCCATATTCTATATGCTATAGAGTGTATGGCACCCATCGTGTTTAACTGGTGTGAGGGGCTCCTCACGAACCTAAAATATCAATTGACCAAATGCCGTAGAGGAGAGTTGAAACAGTTTGGGTATGGTTCCATCCTGGTCTCCTTCTTCTTGGAAATGGTTCCACTACTTCGTCCATAGGTTGAGCTTGATGATCTTGATCCGCAAGATCCGCGTATGCAGAGGTGGTCCGAGGTGATGGCACGCCATGGTGGTGGTGGACCTATGATTACATACAAGCCAACCCTCTTTAGATGGATACACGGGAATCTCCTCATGGTTGAGGATTATACTTATACATATGCAGATTTTAGAGGAGATCCTGATTTGGCTCTTCTGAATGGGGAGCAATGGGGAGAGATCGGTAAGAAAGAAACTCTTTTGTTTTTATGTATTTTATGTTTTTCCTTTTTTTGTATAGTACTAATATGTCATATCTTGATTATACAGATATTGGCCCATCCATACCAGCAGGTTCCTCGCCCATCGAGAGACGAGGAGTAGTTTGGGAGATAGCGGTAGTCCGTTAGGAGGCCGTATAGGAGCTTGATGAGATAGAGGAGAACCTCCAGTGGTTGACTGCTGATATCCCAGACATTTCCATAGATGACCTCCCTCGACATTACTAGCGTAGGAAAGCTGGAGTCTCGGGACGCTTTTGTAGATGTGACCTAGTGAAATATTATGAGCTTCAGATTCTGTATGAGTGTTGTTTTTGTACAACATTTTTCTGCTAGACATGATATATATATGACATTATCTAGCAGTTTTATACATGTGTTTTTATGATGGATTTTGGACGTTATGCATGTTTTCCTATACACTATGAGTAGTTTACATGTTATGTTGATTTATGCATCCTTGATAAAATGTTTATGAATGTGTAATATGCCAATCTAACACGAAATTAGCCAAGTAATCGGCAACCGTATTCATACTTCTTGGAACATGTATGTATTTAATGGACTCAAAAGACCTTTCCAAGAGGCATACCCGCCGAAAGAAGCGAACTAATATAGGGTCACATGTAGCGTAGACACGATTCAAGTGAGATACCACTAGTTCAAAATCGAGGTAGATGACAATGTGGTCCACACCGAGGGAAAAAGCATCGATCAATAATCCAATCATCGCGTTATATTTGGTGACGTTATTGGTTGTAGGACCTAGGCCAGTTCCTCCTGATCTTATCAGTTCACTGGCAGGGGAATAGAGTACCCATGCCGCCGAGGCCAGGCTGCGGATGTGCCAGCTAGCGACGTCTGCAAATCCATAACAAGTTTCCATCTGCACATCTAGGAAGAACATGGTATAAGCAAAAATTGAGATAAGATCCTATCACACTAAAATAAAGTGTCACACCAAACATAAACACACATCATGTACGAAATATACAAAGTACTAATGCAAGATCACTCAAGCGTAGTACCGCTTTAGGTAGAGCCTATTGTGAGGCTCCCCTAAGGATATTCCATCATAATCAACCAACTCGTAAGCTCCTTTTTCCAAAACATGTTTTACTACAGATGGACCATGCCACATGGACTCAAGTTTTCCTTCCCCCATCTTAGCATGTTTTTGGCGTAGGTAAGAACCAAATCAACCTTATTGAAGATACGGGGTTTCACGGATTTATCGTATTGCGCCTTGATGTGTTTTGTATGCGCTTTGTTGGCTAGATCTACATCACGACAGGTTTCGTCAAGTTTTTCCAAGTGTAAGAATCGTTCTTCCTCGGCAGTTTTGTTCGGTAAAATTTCAACGGCTAGTCTTAAAGACGGAATTTCGCACTCAATAGGAAATACTGCCTCTAGTCCATACACCAACTGGAAAGGTGTGAAACTAGTGATAGTTTTGATGGAAGTCTGGTATGCCTAAAGGGATGAAAAAATCATCACATGCCAATTTGACTTGTGTGTGCCCACCATGTGCTAAATCATGGTTTTCAAGACCTTGTCAATGGCCTCTACTTGTCCATTTGATTGAGGATAGTAGAGGGTTGAGTTTTCATGTTTAAAACCCAACTTGGCGCTTAGTTCATCCACCATCTTGTTTTAGAAATGTGATTCGTGATCGGTGATGATGGCTTGAGGGACTCTGAATCTAGCAATGATGTGATTGAACATAAAGAGTGCAGCAGTTTCGACGTCTTCTTTGTATGTAGGCATAGCCTCGGCCCATTTGGTAAAGTAGTCTACTAAGAAAATGATATAACCATGCCCCTCGGCCGAGGTAGGCTTACAATGCATGAATTTGATGCCCCATTTTGCAAAGGTGACTTTAATGATACTATGGATGTAGTGGGGCTGGATGTGAGCACATTTTATAATGAAAAAGATAGCAAGGAGGACACTTCTTGACCGCTTCCATACAATATTTGAAAATGGATGGCCAGTAGTATCCAACACGTAAGATATTCTGGCCTGTATCCATCCCAGAAATATGACTGCCACATGCCCTCGAGTGGCAATCATTTAGGACATGCTTGGCCTCCTCGTGATTCAAACATCGTCGTAGGATGGAATCAATACCACAGCGATATCAGTGTATCATCGATGATCAAGTAATATTTTGCATGGTGATGGATACGATGGTGCAACAGAAAAACTAGGACACTATATCCATATTGAATAAAAAGATATATTATTGAATTGATAAGATGCTTAACGCGTTACAAGAGCTCGCCTTTTATAAGGTTTGAGCATTCTTAAGAAGGGTTACGTCCCTTCAATTAAACTAATTAATAATTTACTAATTAATTTAATACAATATTTAATATTCATAGCATTGCCACTCCCTTTTAAAGAGCTTTGTCCTCAAAGCAATGGTAATGAGGGATGTAACTGTCGAAATTGTTTTGATTCCCATGTTGCATCTTCTTCAAGAAGATTTTTCCATTTTATGAGGTATTCTTTAATGAATCGCATTCTTAATCTCTTCTCTCTAGTAGCAACGATAGATTCTAGCTCGAATATGATTCTTCCTTCTTCATCTAACAAGGGAAGTATTGTTAGTGCCTTCTGGTGTTGACCTATCATCTTTTTCAAACATGAAACATGAAAAACATTGTGGATGCAACTTGTAGTTGGAAATTCCAACGCATATGCCACCTGACTAATCTTCTTATTGATTTGATATGGGCCATAAAAACGTGGAGCCAATTTATTTTTTCCACCTTGTTTAAGTGATAATTGTTTATAGGGTTGTAGTCTTACAAATACCCAATCTCCAATTTCAAATTCTCATTATGTTCGGTGTCGATCTTCTTGTTGTCTCATTCTATTCCTGGCAGTATTCAAATTCTCTTTAAGTACTTGGACAACCTTTTGGTTTTCTTCTAAATGGTCATTTACTGATGCGACCCTTGCTTGGTTGGTAATGAAATCCTTCCATTTTGGGGGTTCATATCCATATAGGGCTTGAAATGGTGTCATTCTTGCAGATGTATGATAAGTAGAATTATACCACCATTCCGCAAGATGTAGCCATTGGAACCATTTATTTTGCTTATCAGTTACAAAACAACGGAGGTACGTTTCTAAGCATTTATTGACAACTTCTATCTGTCCATCTATTTGGGGATGATAAGCTGAGCTCATGTTAAGAGACGTTCCAATTTGCTTGCAAAAATCTCTCCAAAAGTTCCCTTTAAACTTGGCATCCCTATCACTTACTATAATCTTCGAAAAACCATGTAATTTGTAGACATTTTTACAAAAAGCTTTGGCTGTTTCTTTTGCTGAATCAGTTTTCTTCACTCCAACAAAATGTGCATATTTGGTTAGCTTGTCTACCACAACTAGTATTTTGTCTTTTCCATCTGATATGGGTAGACCTTCAATGAAATCCATTGAAATTTCCTCCCATTTTTTATTTGGAATATGTAACGGATGGAGTAACCCCGGACTTGAGATATTCTTAGTTTTATTCCGCTGACAAATGTCACAATCTGCAACATACTTGTGAATGTCGGCATACATACCCTTCCAAAAGAATGATTTCCTTGCATTATAGTAGGTTTTAAAAAATCCTACATGACCAGCGGCTGGGCAGTCATGTGACTCTTTAAGCGCCTTGGTCTTAAAACTGGAATTGGAACTTAAGTAAATACGTCCTTTGTACCATAAGAGATCATTCTTCCATTCAAACTTCGGATTTTGATTTATGTTGTTAATTATGGAGAAAACCTCTGAATTCTCGGCATATTCCTTACGAATTTCATCCAAAAATTCTGGGATCACCATGGATACGGCGTAGACTTGTATCTCTTCATCTTTCCTTGATAAAGCATCAGCTACTACATTGTCCTTCCAAGTAGGTTTCCAACCGTTGTTTGTCGGATAGCCCAAATACTCTGGTAGTGAGGGATTCCCATTGATGCGTGAATTCTTCGATGCTTCCCCTTTGTTGTAATCTGGTAAGTTTTGAGAAGAATTCATCTTCTGTGATTCCTTGAAACCTTTTGAAGAAATCATTCTTGAATAAGTTCCAAGTGTATGCGAAGTTGTCTCCCTTCCACCACATATACCAGTTGTAGGCATATCCTTCAAGGTGCATTGAATCATACTTGACCTTTTCTTCGTCCATTGTAATGTTATATATGTCGAAATACTCTTCTGCTTTATTCAACCAAGCGACGCATTGGTCTTCTCCTCCGTTATATTTCGTCATTTCTATTTTTGCTCTCGGTGGGTACATTATGAATGGTTGGTATTGAGTACCTTTCGTCCTGTTGTGTTCTAGTGACTCAGAATTGGAAGATGGGGTAATCGACATATCCGAGCCATGTTGTTTATGATTTTTTTCCTTATCATCCATTTTTTGTAATATCGCCTAGATACCTTTCTGGCTCTCAGTCACTTTTTGGTCTAACATTTTTTGTTCCTTGCTCATAATGTCGAACTTGTCGTCTATTTTCTACTCCATTACCTGAATGACTTCATCCTTAATTTCTTTCTTAAGCGCTTCCTGGCTCTTGGTGATCATTTCCTTGAAAGTTTGGAAATCCTTCTCTATTTTCGCAATTTGAGCTTTTAACTCCGTCGTCATGCTTCTTAAGTGTGGTGGTGAATAATTGGACCCAATTTTGGCTTATGGGATAGTGAGAACAATTAAAAGGTCTTGGAAAATGGTGACTTAATAATAATTATTATAGCAATAATAATTACTATAATAAAATAATAAATATTATATTTAAATATTTATTATAGAGTGGAAATTTTTAATAAAATTAAAATATTATATTATTATAATAATATTTGTTTTATTAATTTTGGTTTGTTTTTTTTTGTAGGCAGGATTTACATGGAGGAGAGGCGTTGGAGCGGAAGAAGGCTGTGTGAGAGTGGGCAGGTGGGGACGCAGCTGGGATGGTGGCACGCAGGGAGTTGGTGCATAGGAGGTGGCGCAAGAGGGCGTGGGTGGAAGGGCGTGGAGGAGGCAATGATGAGGCGTGAAGGGAGATGGGAGATGCAGAGATGAGGGTTGCGGTCGTGCAAACAGGGTTACGGAATGGTGGCTGGAGCAGGGGAAGGGGATGTGTTCGTGCAGGCAGGAATGCGGAATGGTGGCTGGAGCGGAAACGAATGCAGAGGAGTGAACGTCCTAGCGTGAGAAGAGAGCTGGGCGTTGTAGTGGAAGGTTGCGGGTGTATAGGAGTGGCGTTGCGTGGAGGAGTGAAGCTAGCTAAGGAGATAGGTGTGGAGTAGGAGCAGCGAGATGGAAGCATGAGTTGAGTGAGTTGAGAATGGACGAGGGAATGACGAGGATCCCAGCTGGAGCCTGGAGTGCAGAAGCTGATGCCGAACCTGGCTCTGATACCAAATGCAACAGAAAAACTAGGACACGAGATCCATATTGAATAAAAAGATATATTATTGAATTGATAAGATGCTTAACGCGTTACAAGAGCTCGCCTTTTATAAGGTTTGAGCATTCTTAAGAAGGGTTACATCCCTTCAATTAAACTAATTAATAATTTACTGATTAATTTAATACAATATTTAATGATACATCCATAGTATCATTAAAGGTGACTTTAATGATACTATGGATGTAGTGGGGCTGGATGTGAGCGCTTTTTATAATGAAAAAGCTGGCAAGGAGGACACTTCTTGACCACTTCCATTAAATATTTGAAAATGGATGGCCAGTAGTATCTAGCACGTAAGATATTCTGGCCTGTATCCATCCCAGAAATATGACTGCCACATGCCCTCAAGTGGCAATCATTTAGGACATGCTTGGCCTCCTCGTGATTCAAACATCGTCGTAGGATGGAATCAATACCACGGCGATATCAGTGTATCATCGATGATCAAGTAATATTTTGCGTGGTGATGGATATGACGGCATTCATCATGGGATAAATGAGGACCAAAGCATTAGGTTTGGAGATACACTGTGATATCTCTGTACCAAGGGTCAAAAGTACTAATAAAAAAACAATGACTCATCAAGGAGAGAGTCAATGGGCTCATATTCTTGATCAGTACGGGGAAGATCACAAATGAGCTCCGCAAATACCAATTACTTTTTTGGATTTGGCCTTTTCAAACTGGAGATCAAATTCTTGGAGAATCACGATCCAGCATGAATATTTCCCCCCTAATACTTGACACGTGAGAACGTGGTACTGTGAATAACATGCAACAATTAATTAATGAAAATACACGAGATAGCAGAAATAACACAACTTGGAATCGCTTTATTGATCGCAGGCCACTTCTAGGGGGCAACCTCCTTTGAGAAAGAACAATACAAATAACTTCATGGTACCTTCATTGGCCTCAACACACACTTGTATACTAAGTCTATGCCCAAAACTATGGGTCAATACCATGGGACATATAATACTACAAGACGACTTACAAAGCATATGCGTCCAATACTATGGGTCAATACCATGGGCTAATACAAACTATAGATCAACAAATACTACAGGACGACTTACAAAGCATATGCATCCAACAACAATATACTAACAAAGTAAAGAGAAGGGTTGACACGGCTTCCTAACATCCCCTCTCCCTTAGAAAAATCTTTATCCTCAAAGCTTTAGTGTGGAAATTGATGTGGAATCTGAAGGAAGGGTTCCCCTATAGCATCCTCGAGTTGCTGTCCGTGCCACTGAATTAATGCCTCTGTGAGAGAGTGAGAGAGAAGCTGACGCATTTTGAGTTTCAAGGAGGATTGCTTGGAAGGTTGTAGACGAAGAAGAACCATATCAACTGCATGAAAATGGTGCTCAGAACAGTGTTGATCGGCGTGTTGTTTCAGTCTAATTCTTTCCATGTGAATATTTTCCTGCAGAATGAGAAGAATATGATCATGGTTTCGAAGAACCGAGTCAATTTCCTGAACTGGGGAGCTGCTGAGGGTGTATGGAAGAAGAACTGGCAATGCCTGTCCATAGACTGCTTCATATGGTGTCATTTTAGATGTGGTATTGTACCACCAGAGCGCTTCAAGGAAATCCATAGAAATAGTTGTCCAAATCTGTGTATGGATGAGCAAGGGTTCGAGAAGTCCCGAAAGGAGTGTCGTTTCACCCTTGTTGACCTAGCAAGTATCACAGTCAGCCACCATTTGTTGAATTGTCATTTTTAGTCCCTGCCAAAAGAAGTTACATTGTTCTCGGTCATACGTTTTGAGGAACCCAGAGTGCCTTGTCGATGGAGAAGCATGGAGTTCATAGAAGGGATAGCCCTGTTGATCAGATTGCAACCAATGTGGAGCAAGAAGAGAAATAGATGTAAGAGAAACTGAGTCATCAAGTGTGCGAGAAGGAGCATCTACCACCAGATTGTCCTTCCCCTTTTTGTAAGTGATCGCATAGGCAGAACCCATGAGTTGTATAACCCATTTCAGGTGTGTTGGGGAGGAAACCCATTGTTCCAGGAAATTTTCCAAACTCTGGAGATCAGTCTTGATGCAGAAATAATTCCCTAATAGGGATGGTTGTCACTTCTATACTGCATGCAAAATAGACATCAATTCCTTCTGAGATGTAGATGCGATTAAATTCTTACCAGAAAGGTCTCTTGAAGGCGGCAAGCCCACTAGTTCAACAAAGACACCTGCATATCTATCCAAGGAAGTAGTGGAGACCGTTGATGGGTGCATCTGAAGGGAATGGAGCTGAGCGATGACACCATGTGAATTCTTCTTAAGGATATTTTCCAGGCTATGTGAATTGATGATGTGAAGAGACCTTGGTTGTAAGCCCGTAAATTTGTGTTGTTTCCCATTGACTGAAAACTGCATCCAAAGTTCAGCAAAATCCCATAAAATGGGGCCAAGAGTGCGTAACCATTGAACGCCCAAAACCATGTCACATCCACCTAAGGACAAGGAAAACATGTCAGAGCGCAGGTTATAATCTTCCAGAGAGATACACACATTGTGACACTTCCCCTTGTAAGGTAAGGTGCCCCCATTGGAAACCATGACTTCAAATTTGGAGCAAGGATGGACATAACAATCAGCCTGTTTGGCAATTCGAGGGTCAATGAAGTTATGAGTGTTACCAAAATCAATGAGTATGGTAAGAGGGATATTCCTGAAGTAACCCCTGACCCGCATTGTTTGTGGGGTGGTGATGCCGGTTACAACATGGAGAGAGATCTCTGGTGGGCCGTCTTGAGATGGGGGGTCAACAAGCGGGTGTTGAATGTCGACCTGATCATCTATTGTATCTGGAGCTCCTTCACCAAGTTTAGAGGCAGGCGAAGAATCCACATCCAAGAGATAGAGCTTTTGTTGAGCACATCTATGTCCCCGAGTGAATTTCATATCACAATTATAACAAAGCCCTTTTTTCTCTATGTGCTTGCATCTCTGTTTTAGACAAGTGCTTGATAGGAGCTGGTCGAGGAGCTAGTGTGATGGGAGGTTGTTGGGAACCCATATTTCTGAAGGAAACAAAGGTGGGTTTGGAGCGTTGTTGGGCTACAATCTTGTCTTATGCCAACTTAGCCAACCCTAGGACTTCCATCATTGTGTTGGGACAGAACATTTTGACCTCTGAGTGGATTTCATCCTTGAGACCACTGATAAAACAACTCCTGTAGAATTCATCAAACAATCCTTCTATGTGATTGGCCAATTTCTCAAATTCAATCTGATACACTCTCACTATGCCAATTTGGTGAAGTTTAGTGAGTGCTCCTGTGAAGTCATCAAAAGAACTAGGACCAAATCGTTGCAAAAAGAGTTGGAAAAAATCTATCCAGTTTGGCTCGTGATGAGCTTTGACGTACCAACGGTACCATTGAAGGGCTTCCTGTTCCAAATGAAAGGATGCAAGTGGAATTTCCTGGACATCAAAAGTATTATGCAAACTGAAATATTGTTCTGCCCGATATATCCATCCAATTGGATCAGTGCCATTGAAGCAAGGAAAATCAAGCTTCAGTCCACGAAAATTGTTGGAAGAAGAGAACCCAGTGGCTGTAAAAGATTATGGTTGTCGGTTATTGTTCATGGCTGAATGTTGAAGATGGAAGCTGAGAAATTTTGCATCCAGATCCTGGCGTTTGGTTTGGATGGCTACAAGTGCTTCCTCCATGGTTTTTGCTCTTGCACGGGTGACAACCATAACCAGGAGTCCTTTTTTTTTTAGTGGGTAGATAAACAAAAACAGAAACTGTTTTAGTAAAGGAAAATCTGGATTTGGGAAAAAATTTGATGGGTAATTTGGGTTTGACTAGGTTTTGGACACTTTGAAAGGGACAGGGAAGCAGAAAAGGGGAATTTCAGAAGCAGGGTCAAAGAATGAGAAAATTTGGCAAAGAAGGACAAAGAAGCAGAAATATGAAATGAACACTATGGTAAAATTTGAAGGCGATTGGGTGAAAATCGAAGAAGTTATGGCAAACCCTAAAAATAGGAAAATGTGGAATTTATGGCGTTAGGTAGTGGAATTTGGGATAGGGTCCTCAGGAATGAAATATGCAGAATGGGATTTCAGGGGTGTCAGGAAAGTTTCAAGGGAAACGAAGTTAAAATAAGGGAGATATGGTGGAAAAATAGAATTTTATACCCTTTTTTCAGAAATGGATCTACAACGGCGTGGAAGGGATTGGCAACAGATGGATCTGCAATAGCGCGGAAGTGATCGGAAACAGATAGATCTGCAACGAAACAGAAGTGATCGGAAACATATGGATCTGCAACAACACAGAAGTGATCGGCAATAGATGGATCTGCAACGGCGCGGAAGTGACTGGCGACAGTTCTGGGCAGAGGAAATATGCGATTTATCAGCTGAAAATAGATATGTACCCCAGGTATGCTCGGCTTCCTAATGGTTCAGGGGATTCACTCAGCCACGAATGTTGTCTAACGGCTTGCGTATTGGGGTAGTACCCCTCACTCCACAACTCAAGTAAAACCGATAACCGCTTTGGCACAAACAACAACTCTTGCTTTACCTCACGGGTGGGAACTAGTCAATCAGGTAGGGGTCATTGCCCTTTTCGCTGGCAGGTCCTCTCAATGGGTCGGCTACTTCAGGGTTCTTGTGGTACTCCTCATAATGAGTCTTAGGGCTTATTCCCAAGTACTTCCCAAAGTTAAGCAGATAGGGATTATTCCCAGATCCAAACCTGCAACAGATGCGAAAAAAAATTTGGCAAAAATTTCACCCAACGAGCCCAAGAAAGTGCTCTGATACCAGATGTGAAGAACCTGCAACAATTAATTAATGAAAATACATGAGATAGAAAAAATAACAGAACTCGGAATCGCTTTATTGATCGCAAGCCACTTCGAGGGGGAAACCTCCTTTGAGAAAGCTCAATACAAATAACTTCACGGTACCTTCATTGGCCTCAACACACACTTATATACTAAGTCTATGCCCAATACTATGGGTCAATACCATGGGACATATAATACTACGGGACGACTTACAAAGCATATGCGCCTAATACTATGGGTCAATACCATGCGCTAATACAAACTATGGATTAACAAATAATACAAGACGACTTACAAAGCATATGCGTCCAACAACAATATACTAACAAAGTAAAGAGAAGGGTTGACACGGGTTCCTAACAGGTACATAGGGTTAGAATCGACGATAATGGTAGTAGTGCAAAGTACGATATAGTGACAGAAATTTTGAACAATGATGATTGTTTCCATAGCTAACTTCTCTACATGAGAATAACGAGTTTCAGAGTTGATGAGACCCTTACTA
Source organism: Larix kaempferi (assembly GCA_027924585.1). Lineage (NCBI taxonomy): Eukaryota > Viridiplantae > Streptophyta > Pinopsida > Pinales > Pinaceae > Larix > Larix kaempferi. Next base: position 6,838,025 of record BSBM01000591.1, on the reverse strand, counting down.
AGGTAGTATATCACATGTTCTTGCGCGTCTCTATCTTCATGTACTAAAACCATAGTGATAGTTTAAGTAGAGGCGACAATATAAAAGATGTAATCATTTGTGTATTATGGTGGTTGTAACACGAGCGCATGAGTAATAGTGTACTTGAGATTGTCAAATGCCTATTAGGCGTAGTCATCCCAAATAAGTGGGACGTCCTTCTTTAACAATCGCATGTAACCCTGTGTTTTCTCTGCAAAATTACACACGAAAGGATGCAGGTAGTTTTCATTCCCCTGCAAACTTTGAAGTTTCGTAATATATGTGGACGGGAGTAGGGAAATAATGGCCTCTACCTTGAGGGGATTAATGCAGATCCCATATTTGGAAATGATGAAGCTAAGGAGGAATCCGGACTCCATGCAGAATATGCACTTATGGGGATTCAAACAGATATTGTACCATCAACATCTGAGAAAGACAACCATCAGATGATCGATGTGGAAGTCATGATGATTTGAATGAGCAGGCAGATCGTCGAGGTAAGGTTCCACAAAATCCTTTACATCGTGGAAGGCATATGACATGGCCCACCGGAATGTGGCACCAGCATTTTTAAGACCAAAAGGTAATTTGCGATATGAAAACGTACCCCATGGGCAAATGAAAGCAGATTTATGTTGGTCAGTTGGGTGGATCTCAATCTGATTATAGCCATAAAATCCATCCATAAAGGAAAATATGACACTTCTTGCGCATTTGTCAATAATTTGGTCAATAAATGGGGTAGGGTAATTGTCCTTGGGACAAGCCTTATTCAGATCCTTGTAAATGGTTCCCTATTTCTTTCCAATTGGGATGACATTGGAGACCCAATCTGTTAATCAAACGGGATAAATGAACCCAACTTTCAAAATCTTTTCAATCTCTGCTTTAATAGTCGTAGTCTTCCTAGGGTGCACGGAATGGAGTTTTTTCCTGACAGGTTTAGCGTCGGGATATTTTTGGATTCCATGCATAACAATAGCGAGATCAATCCCAGGCATTTTCTCGTAGCTCCATGCAAATACATCACGAAACTATTTAAAGAAGGCCATAAAATCTCGATTTCATCAGGAGAACAAGTTTGGCCTATGTGAATATCTTCCATGATCCCTGGTTTTACTGAGATGTCTATAGTGATGGTAGCCATGATGTTTTCCAGATTCCCCTTGGTTACCGTATCCTGGGTAAGAATAGGAGATTGAGGGTGAAAAAGACATATTGTGAAACAATAGTATGAATTGTGTTCTCTACCATGTCAAGAGGTGGAAGGAAGGAAGATCGATGATGAAGGACTTCCCATGGAGGCTCATCCAAGCTCATAATATCCATGATCGATTCATCAGAGTGAAAAGTATGGAGTAGATGATCAGGTGATGGTAGGGATGAGTTCCGTTAGGGAGGAAGAGAACATGAAGTAGATGCCACTGCAAAGTGGACATCTGGTAAATTGGGTGTTGATTGGATGGCCTCATAAGTGGATTCGGAGGGCTAAGAGGCATCACATCTCCAATAAAATCCATATGATTAAGATCGGGCACAACCCACTGGTCTATTGAGTTGGAGGAAGTTGGGATCATAGATGATATCATGTTAACTGTGCAACATGGCTTGGGGGATCTGATGTTGGAAAGACTCCCATCAGGGATGAGTCTTTTATGAGTCCTTCCCCCACACTCTCATATATTTGTGAGGAGTGTCCCAAGAGAGGGACATTATCCGTAGGATGAGTAGTGGTGTCTGGTGTACAAAAATCTAACTGGTCAATAGTGACAATTCTCCCATGGTGGGGAAATTGCACGATTTGGAAGACGAATGAGGCGACCGCAGTCATGGCATAGATCCAATTTTGACCAAGTAACAAATTATAATCCAATGGGGCAATGACGAATTCCACGTTAATGGAAAGGGTATTACCTCCCTACTCTACGGCTAAGGATTGTAGCAGCCCGTGGGGTTCAAATCCATGTCCTTAAAATGCTTTCAAGGTAGTGGGGGAACGGCTCAACTCGGGAGAGCCAATGGATCTCCAGCAGGATATCGACATAACGGAAGTAGAGGCTCCTTCATCTAAAATAGTGCGATGGATACTTTTCCCATAAACATTGGTAATGATTTGAAACACTAATTGGTGGGAAAGCGTCGGCTTGAAATACTCTAATTTAAACATAATAGTGTTGGAGGAATTGGTATCTACTGCTCCTAAGGAAGATAGCAGAGTCTTACACTGATTGGGGCAATTTCGTAAGACTTATAGCATCGACATGGCACAAGGGCCCTGGAGAGATCCTCTACAATGTTTTAGTTTTGAGCGGCCCGAGCATTAGAGTTGAAAAATGGGTTTTCTAATCGTGCTCTTTGGTCTATGTAATACCGTATCTGGTAAAGGTTTCTCTATTGTTAGGGGATTGTGAGGTGTAGGAGCATTGGATGTAGACAAGGAGGAATTTTTAGTAATATTACCTTCATTATATTCGTTATTGGGAATAGATTCGTATGTAAGTGACATGGTAGATAAGTTGACCATTTCATTGGGCATCATGAGAACATGAGTGTTTTTGGATGGTTCTCCTTGAGAAGGAGGTGGTGGTAGTGCAACCATTTGATGTTGTTGTGTGGGGAAGGGGTTTGTTAGAACTGCGGGTGTGGGTTTTCCCTTGAGAAAGTTTTGGACTTCTTCACGATGTGGACATTCTTTCATGAAGTGATCATCACCACACAGTAAAAGAGGATATTTGACCTTATGTTTCTGTTTTGTTTCGTCGGGATTATGTTTGGGCTCCTGCTAGTTAGAATACTTCTTGGATTTTCCTTTTTTCTTCTTCTTACCACCGGATTTCTGAGGTGAAGTAGATTGAACTGAATTCACCTCCGCAATGGAAGCAGGGTCGGGTGACCAATTGGTGTTGTTTCCATCCTGTAACGGGGATGGGGTCGAACCAATGTGATTATGTGATCCATTCGATTAAGTATCAGGCTGGGTATAAACAAAACCAATGATGCCACCGGCATGTGGTCCTGTGGGAGGTTTTGTTGGGTCATGTGTAGGGCATGGGGAATTAGGAATAATGTCATATAATGTGCCAGATTGGGCATGGACTAAGTATATATACTGAGCAAATGAGATGGATTGTTCTTCTATAATGGCCCCTCCCATAACAACGTCTTTAGCTATGATGGGTAATAAAGACTTCGTGAACTAATCGGAGAGTAGTTGTTCTGGAATGGGAGCTCTAATGAGGCGACATCTCCTTCTCCACTCATGAATATGATCAGAAATGTGAGTGGAAGTTGATTGTTAGAGAGATTTCAAAATTTCTGTGTCAATTTCATAGTGCATCAGTAGTTGAAAATGAGTCAAAAAGGCCATAGCTAAAGATCTAAAATTGGTGAAAGGGTCTGGTGGTAATTTGATGTACCACTTTGCGGGAGTACAAGTAAGGGTTCGTTGAAACAGCCTCAAACGGATAGCATCATTGATTAAGGAATTAGAGGAGCACCAGAAATGATAATTCATTACGTGGTTCTTAGGATCCTCACCGAGTTTGTCATCGAATTTCAGTATGTCTGATGGTAACTTCACAGGAATAGTTGGTGAATTTATACCATGTTGGATGGGATCATTGGTCAAAAGGGACAGATCCGAAAAATCTAACGTAGCTAGAAATGGTAACTGTCGGTTTGGCTGTGGATACTAGTAATATTCATAAGGAATCTGGGTGCCAGTAGTACCATGAATCGAATGATCGTAAGGTCCTCCCATAGAGTGTTGGCCATATGGAGGTGGTCCTCCTTGATTAGTAAGTGTACCTGAAGGGGGTCCTCCAGGTGGTAAGGGTGGAGGTGGGACAGGTGGTGGAAGGGGGGGGGCGGGACAGGTGGTGCAGGTGGAGGTTGGGGGGGGGGGTCCGTCGGCTGGAGGTCCATTTGGTGGAACATTATGATGCCCCCATGGGGTGTTCATATTTCCAGGATAGGGTAATCCAAGAAAAATATTCCCTTGGTAGTTTTTACCTATTGCGGTTTTATGATTACCCAGGTATATGTGCCCCCATGGGGGTTGGGTCCAAGCATATGGTCCCCCCATTTGATGTGCCCACATAGGTTTCCCCATGGCTGGGAGTGAGCTTCCAACCATTTTTTAGTTCATATATGAAGGATACCCTCTACTTACATGTTGTCCCCTAACTGGGTGGTGCCCCCTAGTTAGATTTTGTCCATTGACTAGGGGTTGCCCCCGAGTTGAAAATTTTCCACTAATTGGAGTATTCCCAGTAAGAATGTTTTGACCACTAATTGTAGGTTGACCCATGATCATATGATCAGTACTAACTAGAGGGTATCCTCCGCTTAAATTTTGAGGCAGAGGTGGTGTTCTAGTTACGAAGTTGATAGTAGTTGAAGGTTGTCCTCTGGTCATTGGGATCAAGTGACGCATAGAACCGTCCAAATGATCTGGAGGTTTACGAGATGGAAAAGATGGTTGGCCTGGTTCATAAGTGGCCATGATAGGTGTTGATATTTCTGGTGAGAGAAAAGAAAAAGAATGTATGGGGGAATGTTGTTCAGGGATTGGTACTTTCGGATTGGGTCGCTGAGGAAAACTATGACGCCTAACCCACTCACCAAGTGAGCGCAAACATTAGATGGTATCATATAATGGTGCAAGAATTTTTTCGTTGGGAATCCATCGTGGAGGGAATAGGTGTGGTGGAGTTTCCACCATCAAAAGTGAACCAAAATCGGAAATATTATGGCCTAAGGAAGTTCCCCAAAATGATGCGGTCGGACCAAAAGCGGTCTCTATCGGGTCGTCCGGGGGTCGAATGAAAATCCAATCGGTAGATCTACCTTCAAGCGAGTGATGAAAATATGTGTCATGCGGAGGAGGTTGTTCCACTGACAAAGGTCCCGTAGGATCAGTTATGGGTGGATTTACAGGAGGAGAGTAGTTTACTCCTGATTCAATATTAGGATTTTCTTCTCCACGTGATTCGAATGTTGTGGGTTGATCCATACTTGCTCCTGAGTTCTCCTCCTAGATAAGGGGATATTCAGGTGGAAAATTTAGTATTCTACGGGATCTTCTTAAGGGCTTCTCAACCAGGGCGGCTGATGTAAATTTTCTCCTAAGAGCCTTCTAAAAATGAAAAAACACACTTCAAGGCCTAAGCAAACTTATGTGATAGGTGGGATTCAAAAATTCTGGAACCTCACGGGATTATCAAGGCATCGCAACTCGTGATATACTACAAGGTCCAACAGTTATACTCAGGCCAATATTTCAGAGCACTAACCAGGGAGGATTGGGACCGTACCCCTGACCGTATAACCCAAATACCTGGAAATACATGCGTAGTATCTCCTCAAGTGTTGTTCTCAGTGTATTTCCATGCCAATATGGCCAATAGTTAACTCGGATGGTTTCAGGAATCCTAGTGGGGTCTCCCGATAAACTCAAGGTATGTGGGAGATCCAATCCGTAGTAGTGTTCTCTAATGCACAACCATACAACAGGAGCCTTACGATATACTGTTGAGTATCTGAAGTACCTTTCTATATACCCAAAGGTACGTGAAAGGTCGTTCGATATACCGACTGTTACGTTGAAGAACTACAAGCCCCCGAGATGCAGTGGAGGCAAATAACGATAGCTGCTACATTTTAAGACGTCGGAACACATCTCTACCCTATTACACAAGTTTCTATACAATTTTAACCTAGGCTAACGATTGATTTTATCTTGTAAGGTTAGGCGATTGCATCAAGTGTATACTTGTAAAGTAAACAAGATGCAAAATTAATCTATATGAAATGCAAGTCTTTCATTTTTCTTTTCAATGAAAACTAACTAAAGTAAGAAGAAATATTTTTCTTTTTCGAAAGAAAAATGAACAAGGTACCTCTACTTTCTTTTCTAATCTAACCAAAAGACTAAATATACTCTTTCATGTAATCCAACAAAAATAAAAAACAATACACCAAATCAACCATATTTTCTCTTTTTCTTTTAATGAAGCAAAATCTACAAGCAAAATGAAAAGACAAACTTATGTTTTGATTGCAATAACTCTATTTCGAAAACAAAGACTAAAGGAAGTGAAAAGAAGATTAAAACTATAAGAGCTTTTACTAGCTTTTGCAATACTTCGATAAGGCCTAAATTCACCTAATATTTTCAAAGAAATGAAAATGAACTTTCAAACCTAAGAGAACGTAAGGAATAACAAGTTTTATCTTTTTCAAAGTTTCTTAAATGCCTATGCAAAGGAAACAACTCTTCACAACAATTCCAAGTGATCTACTTGAAATGAAGATAGTAAAGAATTTTTTTATATTCTAAACTAACGATACTCAAAAATCTGAGAATTATGCCACTCTTTTAATATTGATCTAAGAACTAGAGAATATTTATAACTGCAATATTCGAGCAAATAGAATTTCTCAAGAAATTTTAATCACCAAAAATCATAACATCACACAGAAAATCCACACCAAATGTTGCAAAAATTACAACTTAACTTTTGGAGGGTTTGGAAGTCAGAGTGAACAAATCAGGTAAACTAAGAGGGAGTCACAAGACTAGATTCACTCGTGAGGGATTGAAATTTCCCACAACTAGAGAGTCGTTTGCTTGACTAACTAGAACTCAAAAAAAACTCCAAATTCCAAGGATAAAGCACATTGGGTCTGAAGGATACTGTGGGTGTACTGGACAAAACAGAGACCTCAGCAAACCAATCCAAAACCAATTTGTGAGATTCTTTAACTCTATGCACTAAGTTTTGTAGGGCGACGCGCCCTCCAGGTGTACACCAAAGCATTGGATTCTCAGTGACGTGGTATGCACACACGGTTAATGTGTCAATGATGCAGGTTGTATACAGTAAAAAGGCGTCAGCGATGCAAGCTGCTTAAAGGTAAAGGGTGTCAGAGTTACAGTGACGCAGGTATAAGGCTTCCCAGGTGCGTCAGGCACAATCCAAGCTTGAAAAAATAAAAAATCTCAAAAGCAAAAAGATAAATGGCTAATCTAAAAATCCCAATCAGAGTCTGGATCACCTGGTGACTCTCTGATAAACAGATCCAATTGAAAAAGAGAAAATTAAGAGGCTTATTGGAAGGAAACCAAGAAATTCAAAATTACAAACGAATCAAATACTTTGGGCTACCTATCCCCAGTACGGTTTCCAATTTTGTTTGCGGACAATCCGTCAATGGGGACACTAACCGATACCCCTAGTCTGAATGGTTCGTATCTAGAACAAAATATGTACAAAATACAAATTAATTTCCTAAATTGATCAAATTGCAAAGGATGTCAAGAGATAACTCACCTTATGTAGCTCTTGATCTCCAGATATTCAGATCTCCAGCTGCAAAACAATGTACCACAATGGAAACAAACAAGTAGTAATATTATATAAACATAAATCAATCTAAATCGGTAGTCAAAGAAGCTAATTCTAAAGATATTACAATAACAATATGTGTATGGAAAGAATTTGTTTTAATGTAATAATAAGAAATACATAGAGAGATGTTACAACCAATATCTGGCATCGTAACTCCTTCCAAATGGTTATAGCCTCAAAGATCCAAGCTCTTGCCTCTTTATGGATGAAAGGGAAGCAATCCTAGTAGAATTTCACCATCATTTTAGTGCTCTATATTCCTCCTCCTGGATCATGTAGAGGGGTTTTTATTTATAGGCCTAAAAGGATAGGATAGGTTGAGGATTTGTGGGAGAATCTCAATGGATAATTCCAAAACATAAGGGAACCGAAATCCACCTTTCCTAGGTCATAGGGATAAGCCCCCACGTAACCAAGGATTCTAGAATTCGCTCGAAGCTTCTATTTTTCCTTTTAAACTAACAACACTGCATATTGCACACAGACAACCCGCGTATTTGGAGGGTGATGCATCTTGTGCAAAGGCAACGCGTGTCACTGACGCGCTCTCTCAATGTGCAGAGCGCATCACCTAAGGTATGACACATCTTGTCAACGAGCAGAGCGCGTCGAGGTGACAACAAAAGGTAAAAGGAAAAGCAACAATTCTCCTTTCAATGATTTTCCCCAGGTGCTTTAGGAATTAAGCAAAATAAAGGACACATAACTCATGATGACGATATTTTGGTGTAACACCTTTTTAGGTCAAGATTGATTTTGATTGTGGTGTTATCCAAAGCTTGGATGGCATGGAAGTGAGCAATAATTCCAGAGTGACATTTCTTCAATGATTTTTCCATCCAATGAGAACTTATGATTTCAGGGGAGCCTGCTTGGAGCCCTTTGAGGGTGTGAGTATGAGAGTCCTGAGTAAATATCAAGTATAATTCCTTGAATTCCATGGTAACTTGCCCCAATGTACATATCCATTCTACCCCGAAAACTATATCACAACCACCCATATCGATGGCCAACATATGAGTTTTGAGATGATAATCTCCCAATTGGAGTTTTATTTTTTCACATTGCCCGTGACATTTTAGCATTCCTCCATTAGCTATCATAATTTCAAATTTGGGCATCGGGTGTATATAAAAATCGATTTCCTCATCCAATCGTTGGTGAATAAAGTTTGGGTGCTACAACTATCAACCAAAACTATCACTTTGCGATGCTTGACACAAACCCAAAGTTTGAAGGTTTGTGGGGATGAAATAATAGATAAAGCGTAAAGAGGGATGGTTGGTTCTTATTGATGGAAGTAATTTTCCACTTCTTCTTGTATGGGAGAAATTTCTTCAATAGCCTCAAGTATAGGGGAATATTCCATAATGATGTCTTCAAAATTGGTAGGAGTTATCACATGAATGTGGAATAAATTTTGTTCTTTCCATTTATGACTTGGAGAATACTTTTCATCACAATTATAGTAGAGTCCTCATCTTTGTTTTCTTGCCATTTCTAATGGAGACAAATTTTTTACCTTCTAGGGAGGAGAAGGAATTGTGCTTGAGGAATTGACTTGTGTAGGGTGTGAGAGAGGAATGAAAGAGGGTTTGTTGGTTTGTGAATTGATCACTATATCTGCTTCTAGATCCCTCTCTAATTCCTCCAACCAGGTAGCGGGACATTGCATTCTCACTTGCTCTTTAATTTCCTCCTTGAGGCCACTATTGAAACATTCTTTATAGAAAGAATCTGTTAAGTTCTTGTATGGATGGCTAATTGATCAAAGGCTAAAATAAAGTTTGTGATTGACCCTGTTTGGCATAACTTGGTAAGCCTCCCCAAGTAGTGAGGATCTCACCCATAATGCTCATGGAGAGATTTAACGAATAAACTTCAAGCAATGTAGCACCCATAGTATTTTATGCCACTCCCACCATTTCCATCTTTTTGGATCCAAATACAAGACCCCCACCTTAAGTTTCATCATGTCAGATGTAATACCATGAAGAAAAAAGTAGTGTTCCAATTGAATAACCCATCCTAATGGGTTAGAACCACCAAACTTGTTTAAGTCTACTTAAGGAAAATGATTCCATGGGTAATAATCCATAATGTGGTTTATCACTATGAGGACCAAATGGAAATTGATGTTGGCTAAATATTCATGACTGAGAAGTTTCTTCATTGTGTGGCTCATTGTGTTTTCAATTCCTGTGTTCTTCTACATGTGTGGCACTAACTATCACATTTCTCAACTTCTCATCCAACTTTTTCTCCCAATGATCTAATTCTGTATCAAACTTGTTTTCCCATGTCTGACCCCAATTGTCGATGGTCTATTGAATATGTTGAATCTGTCCACTAAGTTTTGTATAGTGAGATTCCTAGTTGTCCAACCTTCCAGTAGTAGAATGGCAGGCCGTATTGTTTGGAAGGGGGTTGGTGTGAAGTGGTTTATAGGGTTCCACCATGAGTGGGATCTATCAGTTCCTATGGATGAGACTTCTGCAATTCTTAAATTTTTGCACTTATGGTGTGTACTTCCAACCGCAATATATTATCACTAGTATCAAAAAAATATAATATGATTATTCCAACATATTCTCTTGTGTTTCATATTTCCAACGGCTTTTGAATCACGTAAATCAAACTTTCCAGTCAAAAGTGTATGTAAATTTAAATAACATACTTTTTAAAGCCCTAATTTGGAGACTATTTTGATGGTTAACCTTCCAACTGAGGTATATCTACAATTTAGGCCCCTCTCAATTTGAAACTTTATTTTGTAGTGCCATATATGTCTTCTCTGAAATACCACAATTTTGAACTAATCTGATTTGCCAATAAAAAGTTATGGCAAGTATCCCAACACTTGTTATTTTTTCCCTTTCGGGAAGGTGAAAGTGTACAGAATGTCGCATGTCCAATTTTTTCGATATGAATCTGAAATTGATAGCAAAAACACCAATCCATTTTATTATGATAAAATAGGTCTCACCCAATTTGGATCTTGCATGCTCCAGATATAGTAGTTTTCCTTAGAATACATGTTTGAGACTAGTTTTTGGACTAGTCAGGAACCCTAACTTCCACAGGGTATAACTCCAAACCTATAACGATTCACGATATGAAACTTGTACCATAGATAGATTGGTTTTTATTTTACTTTGCCTCTAATTTTAGTTATCCAAAACCTCCTATAAAATATGTTATAGAAAAAATCCCAAGATTACTTGTTTGAAGAGACAAACCCTAGAAAATTATTCCCTTTTGGCCCAAGAAAGAGATCTAGTACCACTTGTAATATGCTTAAACCCATAAATTCATAGGAAATATACAAAATACAAGAATAATATATTAAGTACATGATAATGTTCACTTTCCTCTTCAAGGGGGCGACCTCCAAGAGCACTAGCTTCAATACAATGACAATTCTTGACTTCACATTACATATCTTAGTACTCTCTACATAGTACTTCAATACACCAATTCTAACTAATTTTTATCCCTCTATTAATGAGGGTTGGCCACCTAAGGACCTTTAATCAATAAGGAAGTCCATTTTAAATTTAAAAACTACCCACAAACTATTTAATGGGTCGTATGGCCTTGTACATAGATAAAGTAGGGGGGTTAGGGTAGAACCCTAACAAACATTATCACAATATTCAACTCATTTAACTCAAAGAACTCTTTCACAGAAGTTTCCTAACACTCTTCCAATTCTCACACAACAACATTTCCCAACATACTTTTCAACATCATGCCTCCTCACATATGCTCATATATATATTTGTTTGCTTAGTTCTTACCTCCAAATGCCTTTCCTCTCCTTGGGAAATTCGTAGCCTTGGATTCACCACTATGTTTTAGGGTGTTAGATAAATATTTTTGTCTCGTGACACTTGTATTCTCTCCCCCTAGTTAGTAGGATTGTGTTCCCCACTCATGGAGTCATAGTCATATATATTCATGGTCATTCCAATTGTTGTTGTTGGTCACTAATAATATTTGTAAAATGCCTCTTATAATATATCTTACCCAAGGACAGGTGTCAAGAACCTTTGTGCACACTTTTTAGTTTCAACATAACAAAATATTTCTTCTCAAAAGCATAATCTGAATTTAAACTAAGTAAACAATAATTCAAATTGGGGATATTACAAGATCACGGGTGATGGATGCATTGCATTACAAAATTCAAATGGATAAATACTATATGGATGTTGAAATTGACATGGATTTTGTTGCTTCTTGATGAGTCCATGATATAGGTATTCCATAGACTCCTTTAAGCCACACATAAGCAAAGAAATGATCAGAAAGCACCCCTTTCTGTAGGGGAGAATGCACTTTGATTGTTAATTAAACAAAGTAATTTAGTAATTATATTTTCTTATGTTTTAGCATTTTTATTTACTAATCATGTGAATAAAGTCGTGTGTGGACAGAGCGCGGGTAAACTGGAAGAATAACAAATGTCGAGCTCCAGATTGAAGATCGCAAGAGATACCGTGATCCTATTTTATCCTAATTTGTAGGAAAGAATCATGTTATTCGGGATCGTGATTTTCAATGTAAAAATAAGGTAGAAGTATGTGATAAATAGAGACACCTAAGTAGTAGGGTCTCTCTCTCGTACATTTTTTAAAACAATCTTTGGCGTATTTTCTAACGTAGATACTCAGTTTACGATTTCTATAGTTATGATGAAACTTATGAATATATAATGAAGAATCGTTGTTATTCTAAATCTGTGAGTTCATAAGTTTATTCTCCTCCTATGATGCGCATTGGGGAGGGCCCCCTCAATGCGTAGCTTAGGATTTATGTCTCTTTATTTTCATATCTTTCATACATTATGTCGTTCATTGAAAATATATGTATGTGTAGGTTAAGTTTAATGCTTATTTGATAGTCAGATTCAATGTTGCGCATGAAATTTCTTTCTTTTGTAGTTCGTTAATATAGCGTCTATAGTTCCAATACACTGCATCTGTAGTCCTATAACCCCCATCCATAAACTGCAATACCCAGATTTATATTGCTATTATTTTATATCGACCAGATTATATCCGTGCTTTTGAATGATGATTTCTTGTTCTAACCTGAAAGGTCTCTGATTTGATTAGGCTTGATTCACATGCTCTAAGGAAAGATGTACTTTGGATTTCATAGCTTATAATTTCTAGCTTTCTTATATATAATTTCCAGCTTTTTTAGATATAATTTACAGCTTTCTTAGATATAATTTCCAGCGTTCATAGGTTAAAAGTTTCATGTTTTCCTAGATTTAGTTTTCTACTCTCTTAGATCAAACGTTTCATAATTTCTTAGATTAATTTCATGCTTCAATCAAGGATCAAAAGAGCGTGGTCGGGCTTAGGGTGCAATGTTCATTAAAGTCACCTATCGGTAAATTATTCAATTATACTTATTCATCTTTTAACTCTTTATTTTGAATTGTTGCTTTAGATAATTAACTTTGTCAACTGAATTGTCTTTGATAAGTTTCTCTTCGATAATACCATATATTCATGAAGTGTCAATTCAATTGAAAATAATATTTTTAATAAAGAATCATATTAAAAGATTATAATGAAATATAAAGTATAAATTTATGTATTTTTAATAAAGAATCATATTAAAAGATTATAATGAAATATAAAGTATAAATTTATGGTTCTTATTTTATCTCCATTATTTTATTTGTTAAATTCTATTGGCCATTAACGTGATTGGATTCTATGCCAATAAAACCTTTTGCATAAAAAGTTACACGAGGAAATGAGATTGGATTGAGATTAGTCACTATTGTGAATTGAATATATTTTCCTTCGTTTATACTTATCCATGGTTTGTCATAATTTTTTATATATATAAAATTATCACAAACCATGGATAAGTATAAACGAAGGAAAATATATTCAATTCACAATTGTGACTAATCACTATTATATATTATAATTTATATTTTATATTTTATATATATATATAAGTTATGTTAGGTTGGTTTTACAACAAAGTCTTGGATTTGTGTAAATAAAGTAAACCATATGTTTTTCTTATTTGACAAAAAAAAGGAACAATTGAAGTAGATATTTCACACATGGTTAGTGTATTAAAGCATATCTTTTTAATAATTGCATGGTATGGTACGTGTCCTTTATGAACTATCCTCTACAAATCTTATCACAAGTTAATAAGAAGGTGACTATTATGATTTTTTGTAGTAAGGGAATGTTAACTTTATCATTAAAAATATTTTATTTAAAGTTGATTTACGCTTTTTAATTCAGCAATCATACAAACTTTATTTTAACTTGTATTTACTTTCCTTTATATAAACTATTATTATCTTTGAAGATTTGACGTTGAATTTTGTGTATTGAGATCGTAGAATTGTCACCAGTCCACCAAATCACAGCATGCTACAAAGAATTTCAAATCTGCCACGATTTCCAGCTTGTTGAAGCTTGAGTTAAAATTTATGTTTTAATTTATTGATAGGATTTAGTTTAGTTAATAAAGTGTTTTTTTAGTTTTAATTTATAATAGTTAAATTTAAAATGTTTTATTTGTAGTTTGTAAAGGTTTATTAATTTTGATTTGTAATATGGAGTTATGTGGTTAAATGTAGTTTTAAAGTTTATAATTTGTAACCTGTAATAGATTATGTTTGGTAGTTTGTAGTGTAGGTTTTATCTTAGTTTGTAGAGTAGGTGCTTTAGATGTTTAATAAAGTTTACGTGCTTTATTTGTTAATTACATAGAGAATTATGGTAGACTTTGTAGATTTTTAGGTTATAAAATTTTATAGTTAATATTTGATTTAATTTGTAAATTGTAATTAGTTTATAATTGTCGTTTGAAATTAGTTTGAATTTGTAATTCGTAGTTTGTCTTTAAAATTAGTTTATAAATTGCAATTAGTTCGTAATTAGTAACTAGTTTGTAGATTAGTATATTTTTGCAATTTGAAATAGGAATGTAAAATTTATTTGGTAGTTCATAGTTTGTTTTTACAATTCAAATATGTTTGTCAGCATTAGGATCTAGGTTAGGTTAGATTAAGTTAGCATTCAAACCTGCACATACAATGTCGGCACCTCGAAGCTTACGAGTCTCGGGTTGACAATTTAATGTCGTAAATACTAGCATATATTTTTACCGACAATGTTGTACAATTTTGCTAGTCAAGGCTAAGGTCTTTGTGTCAAGACATATCCTCATGTGTTGAGGTGATGCTTTGAATGTCAAAACATGTATGGTGTGTGATGTACTACTAACCATGGTTGAGTTATTAAGTCTCCTCTAGAGACTGGCCACCTCTAGAGTGAATTACTTTAGCATATAACCACTTGGAACAATATTAGAACAATATGATCATATCATTGGGAAAATATCCTTGGTATATTTGATATGATAATTAAGATGGCACATGTGGACCATGCAGATAAGACAAGAGATAAAGATAAGATGTGACAAGATATGAGTGAATTTGAATTGCACATAAAGAATTAATTAAGAGAGAATTTGAATTGTTAAACTTCGGTGATATTAACAAAGGAGACTTCAGTCAATCAAAGGAGAACTCAAATTGATCACTACGGTAATGTTAACAAGAAATATTTTCAATTAAGAGAGTTAACTAAGTGATATCAAAGAAGATCTAGTTATGGGAGGAATCAGAGAAACCACAGTATTCATATTTTTAAATCGACGTTTCGAATCCAAAATAGGATCCATCCTTGGGACATATTGTCAAGTTTATGAAGAGCATAAGATCTAGAATATATAGTAATCAGATGTAGAGATAAGCATAGGTCGGCTACGAGGAATTAGGGTTTTTGGTGAGTTTGATATTTAAAAGATAATTTAAATATCAAATTAGGGTTTTTGGTGAGTTTGGAATTAGGGTCATCTAGTTAACTAAGTGTTATTGCACGATGACACTTATGTTAAACTAAAAGACGACACTTATGTTAAACTAAAAAATGACACTTGAGTTGCGACACTTGTGTTAACACCAAAATTGACCCCCAAGGCTGAAAGAGGGTAATTCTAGGTAACCACTAACCAATCTTTGGCCTGTGCTACTGATCCAACACAGACAGAGAGGGCTCTCTCTAAAATCTCGTGAAAAGACTGGAATAATCAAGATTGTCAATAATGAAAAAGAAACACCAGCATTCACGGCCAAGATATTCAATTACAACAATTATACAGAAGATCAGTTTTCTGTTTGGAAATAAAAATGATTCACACACTGTTTGGTTGAAAACGTATGAAATTTAGTTTGGGCAATGGAGTCACCTTTAACAAACTATGAAACATCATTCACAAAGATTCTGCAAATGCATTCACAAGGGCAAGGTAGCAAGCACCTAGTAGTCAAAGAGAGTTTAATTTTGTGGAACAGAAGAGAAAATAAACAGTCCATCAATGTAAGGCATACCAAGATGAATCCTACATCAACTTTAGTAGAATATGTTGGTGAAATACTTGGAAAATACTAAGCAAAGCATAATTTCTATGAATTCCACTTAATCATTACCCTGATCCAAGCACGAAGGAAATTACACAAAATGGGGTTACAAAGAGAGAAAACACAATTTCACATGGGAAGAGAGAAAATATAGACTACCAGACCAATTACACAAGAATCCCTGTCAAAACGCAGGCTTCAGCTCTGCAAACTTTATTAAAATAGCTCAAAGTGTCTTACAGACTAATCCTCAAAATTACCAAAAGCTTTCAACATAATATTTTCAACCCTTGTGCCTTCGATTACAAACATATTTATAGATCTCTTTGAGATCTAGGCTCGACTCCTCTAAACCAAAACGTCTTGCAACAGAATGACACTTCATCAAAGATTGTTTGTCATAACTGCTTTAAAACAGAAACATGTAGAGCTGGTCTAACTATTTCTTACAATTGCCAATATTATCATAGCATAGAATTAAGCTTACAGTAAAAATAAACATAGTAAAGATAAAAGTTCCAGCTGGATATCCATTTAGCCGCCTCAAAGAATATTACAAATTATATCAAAAATTAGAAATGTCTTATGTGTCTTTCGGACCTTTCAAACAAATACTTGACAACTTATAAAAACTTAGACAGTTACTGCAGCTGACGGAGAGCGCATTTCATATTTGCATATGCATGCACAGCAGCCCAGCATTCAGCTGAAGGGAGGTTGTAATCTGTCATTTCCTTCACCATTACTCGGATTTCAATGTGGTCAGATTATGAGGTTGGCGGAAGCCTTTCGCCAATGGCAATTAACCTGTTCAGGATTTCAAAGTCATCTTGGATCTTTTCCATTAACGTTTTACCTATGAGCAACTGCTCCATGTGTTTGAACTTCGAATGATCCATTCTTCTACCCGAGATCTTCTTTTTGTAGGCGCTTTTGGGGAGCAGCTCTGAATTGTCATCCCAAAAAGACGGCAGTCCCATTTCATTTAACTTACCAAATGAACTCCTGAAGTCCTCTACCTCCTTCCTCATGTCTTCTACTTTGGCCTCCAGGCTTTCCACCTGAGCATACTTCCTCAAAATTCTTCGAGCCGCAGCAATTGTCACGATCCGGTTACCAATGTTTAATCGGACCCTATCTTCTTCTGACAAGTCATTTAAAAAGGCCACAGCACTTAATGTTGTTTCTTTGGGTTTTTGGGTCAAGTCTTCTCTCGCGGCTACACATACCGCCCAAGCATCACTGATCGTTTTTTCCTTGACTCTTATGAATTCTAGGTAGGGCCAAAAACTCTCAGCCTCTTTATATATCTTATCCCATACCAAATGCCTACACCCTTGCATAGTAGCCTGTCCTGCTACTTGGTGAGTGAGTTTTTTATTCTATTCAATTAGCTCTTTCTGCTTTTCCCGGAGGCCGTTTATCTCCTCCTCTTGATTCTTGTTTTCCTCTTCTTGTTTCCACACTCTTTCTCTTAACTCTTTGATCTCATTGTCCTTCAAGATAACGTGTTACATAGCCTGTGCCAGATCATTAGTACTGTCTTCATCACCACCTTGACTTACATTGGTAGGCCACATGTCCAGACTGGACAAGTTACTTTTTAAGTCTTCAAGTTGCTTTTCTAGGCTAGTTTTCTCCCTTTTCCAACTGTCTTTTTCTCTAGCAAGCTTCAGTATTTCTGCTTTACAACCAACGAATTCTTTAGATAAAGCCTCCTTTTGTATTTCAAATATGGTTTCCTCAGGGGCCTGGATTAGCTCGATGTTAGGGACTTTAGCCTTTTTCTGCAGATTTGAAATTAACTTTTCTTTATCAGCCAGCAACTGCTTCATGGCTTTCCCTCCCCCGTCAACTCCAACAAGTTCAATTTGCAATCTTTTTACAAGTTGTTGAAGGGATCGATTCTCACTCTTTTCCTGTTTTAGCTGATTCGCCAATTTCTTTACAGCAACTTCCAAGTTATCACCTTTCAGTGCAGCTTTCACAAGATCAACATGGATGAGATCACCAATCTACTGGTGAAAATGTATCTTGTCAGGGACTGGTATTATATCCCACCTAAGCTTCATCTCTTTTACTTTTGCATCATTTGATATGGCTAGATTTAAAGTGTTGTCCTTCTCGTCTCTACTGACTATTAAGGAAGTCTTAGATTTAGACAAACTGGTAGCTTTCGGCATTAGATCAAATAGCTTTTGTGCTGACGCTTGTCTAGTTTGTTTATATTGCGAGTACAGATCATCTTTAGACCGGAATCTACCATTGCTTTCACCTTCTTCAACATCCTGAAACTTGTATTGTTTTATTTGAACATCAGGGGTTGGGGACCCCTCATTTTCGGCCTTCTCGTTATTCATCCAGACAGTCAATTCTTCCATAGGTGTCCCATCAGCCAACTCTTCTCCATCAAGGGGAATCAATGACTCGACCTGAGTATTTCATTCGAACACCTCAACTGGTGTTATTATCCTGGGTCGTTTATCTTCACCACCCATCTCAGTATCCATATCTTGTATTTCCTCGAGATCTCTTTTCCGACCCACTTCTCCAGTGTCCGGCACCTGTTCGGTACTCATTTTAGCATCAGACGTTTTGGGGTCCCTTTCCTGCAAGTCTGGTACTATTTCTACCTCGGGATCCCATTGTAGCAGGTTCCATCTCCCGAGTGACTTTTCGGGCTCCTTGTGTTCGAAGGCGCTCATATTGCACTCCTTCCTTCTTCTGGTAATAACATGCAAGGGATCATATTCAACAGCTATGTCTTTTTAGAATCCCAAGCGTCTTATCATTTATTCTATCTCTGGTAAAGCTTTCTTGCTCTCTACAATAAAAGGGCCGACCTTCCATGGGTATTTTATATCAATGCCCTTTTTGAACTATAGGAACAATGCCTCTTCCAAACTCAATTTTTGCCTGACAAATTCTAGGGCAAAGGTTCTTAATGTCAGAAAGGCGGGAAAGATGTAGGGTTTCTTCACAAAGCCATACATCCGAATGACTGTAGTGTCCTTCAAAAGGAACCAGTCTCCAACGGCTACTTCATCTTTTAATTGCATCATGGACTTCATCTTGGGCAGCTCTCTCGGCAGTCCCTCCCCAAAAATGACTGTGTACACTGGGGTAAAACATAATTGAAATACTCAAACACATTATCCAACCGAGCATTTGTCTCGAGCAAAGGGTGAAAATGCGGGCTTTTTGCATTACTGTACATGATCATCTTCATGAGTTGCGCCTGATATCTAAAAAATCTACTATTTGGGAAATTTTCCAACTGTACATGCATTCTATTAGCAAAAAATTCATCAAACTTCAGAGGAGGGATGAGTCCTGTGTCGGACCTCGCTAAACAAATACTAATCCTAAAGAGTAAACTAAGCTGGACCTCTATTACCCATTGATCGGTATCTAAACCTAAGAATTGAGCCAACAGTGAGAAGACCAACTGGGAATCGTCATCAAAAAGGTTGACGTCCAAGGGGTACGGCTTTTCGGCAACTTCGGAATGGGGTTTTAGGCATGTGGCTAGGAAAGTTCGATGGCTTTCTGGGGCAATTTGGCGGAGTA
Organism: Larix kaempferi; assembly: GCA_027924585.1. Lineage (NCBI taxonomy): Eukaryota > Viridiplantae > Streptophyta > Pinopsida > Pinales > Pinaceae > Larix > Larix kaempferi. The sequence goes on along the minus strand of BSBM01000591.1, from coordinate 6,818,543 downwards.
GGGTGACCACCGACTCTTTTGAAAAGCTTTCCGACTCCTAGTACTGTGGCTCGGGGATAAAAAATGAATTTCTTACAATTGACGCATCTGAAACGCAGACCACTTTAGACCTGGAGGCATCCATAATTATCCTTATGGATTCGGAATAATTCACGGAGCACCATGTTACAAACTCGGGGAAAGAGGGTACCTGGTCTAAGCAAAAGTAAATAAAGGATGACCTAAAAACCCCATGTATGTCCAAACCCTGCTCATGCAGAGCATCTAGCTTTGTTTTAATTTCTGGGACAGAGAGCCGAAGGTGTGGGTCATACGTCTGCATCCCTATCTTCCACGGCCACCCTAGCTTTATGACTGGTAGAAGCCTATTCCTCTCCCATTTTATGACTTTAAAAATTCAACTTTCAAGAGAGAGGACGGTTATAAGGCCCTACCTGTCGATTTAGAAGCTTTGAGCAAGTTTCTGGAAGCTCTGTCTCCTTCACCATCTTCCACACGTCGAGGGACCACCAGACTTCAAAAATATTCGAGAACAAATGTCAACCCCGCAGTTGTTTCTTATATATATAATCGTACCAACATAACCTCGGCTCATCTTCAATTGCTGTCCTTTGATCTCCACTGTTGGTTTTCTCACATGCCTCTTTGCTATCGTTAGATCGGTTGCCCCTTTATCTCTTGATTTGATCGCCGAGTCTTCCTTGCCGTCGGATCTAGTTTAACTTTCCATCCACGCCGTTCTTTTTGGCCACATTTCTCCATAAGACGACCTCGCATGCATCCAAATGGTCCCTACCATGATTTTCCTCTTATATGCGACGGGTTTTGAAACTGACATCTGGCAGGCGGGAAAATATCATCACATCCATCCCTTTCTTATCTGGTGCACTACTTCTCTATGCAAGCTACTGTGAGAGCCATTGATGTGTATCCCTTTACATTCTGAACCATGGATATTTCCCCCAACTCACGCCATCGCATGCACCTGCTCTTACATACCGCCCTTTGATCTATCTTCGTGCAACGACGTCTGCTGCTGACACCTGGATGGGGGAGAAACCTCATCGCATCCGCTCCTTTCTTAACTCCCTCGCAACTTGGTTGTGCGGTATTACACGCAAGACCATGGATCTGATCTCCGCGCCAAATCTATGACGTAGATTGATGTGATGTTTATCTCTCCATAACTTGACCAGCAGACTATAAGCTATAAAGTGTATTTCTTGTTTATTTTTGCATATACTCCAACATCTTTTCATCCTTTGCACCTCTAGTTCTCCTTAGACCATTTAGCCCTTTCCCCTAGCATCTAGCACTGGATCATGGAGGATATATCGGTTTCAATACCAGGTACATTTTGACTCTCCATTCCTTCCATTCAACTTCATATTGTAGGAAAATATATAGCTGCTAACAACTAGCTCCAAAGGGGATGCTATCCTCCCGATGAGGTAGCAAAGAATTCTGTAAATTAAGTGCCTGATCCATTGGGCGGCTCCTTCAAACCTTAGACTAAGACTTCTTCTTAGTAACTGAGGACCATACTTTGCAGCATATTTAGGCTGAACGCCCCCAAAAATGGGCTCATGGCTTCTCCTTCCTGACCTTAGGGTTTTCACTTCTCGGGCTTCAAAGCTCTCTGGTTCACCCCAAAACAAAACTTCATAACAACTGTAACAAATAAAGATAATACATATATACAAGCTATGGTACATGGGTCGCCTGGCTCCTCTAGGATAGATAGTGCTTTAGGTACCTGCCATTGACCAGTCCCCCGGATCAGGCGGACCCATCCTGCTTTTCTAGGATAAAAGAATTTAACCCTCTATTTGCTGCGATAACAAATGGCCCCATCCACATATGGTCGAATTTCCCATGTTTATCTTCTCTGGGAGTGTCCCATTTTAGGACCAGATCGTTTACCTGGAACTCATCTTCTTTAGCGTTCTTATCGAAGGCTTCTTTCATCTTTTCCTGGTGCCACTGCACTTTGTCGTAGGCTTTCGTCCTTAGCTCATTTAGTTCGATTATCTGACTTATTCTCCTCTGCATATGGTTCAGCTCTTCTTCCATTCCTTGCAGCAACCTCATAACCGGAAACCCTAGAGATGCTGGGAATACTACCTCGGCTCCATATACCAACTAAAAAGGGGACATCCCAATGGCTCTTTTCATGCTTATTCTATTAGCCCATATGGCATATTTCAGTTTCGTATGCCAAGCCCTTTTATTTTCTTCCAACAATTTCTTTATGATTCTTACCAAGCTTTTGTTGGAGGACTCTGCTAGTCCATTTCCCTGCGGGTAGTATGCTGTAGAATGGTTCAGACTGATATGGTATTTGTGACAAAAATTAATCATCTTCTTTGAACAAAAAGCAGGCGCATTATCAGTCACAATTCTTTTGGGGCATCCAAACCTAGATAGAATGTTATCCTCCAGAAAATCCATAATAACATTTTCGGTTGCATTTCTGGTGGGTATAGCTTCTATCCATTTGGTGAAATAATCAGTAGCTGTCAGTATCCACCTATGCTTCCCAGAAGAGTTAGCGTTTATTTCCCCAACGCAATCTAGTCCCCATTGTTGAAAAGGATCTTCTACTATGACTAGGTGAAGGGGTAGTGAGACAACTTTCCTTTTTCCTTCAAAAAATTGACATTGGTGACAAGCCACAGTGTCTTTATATACATCTGTGAACATGGTAGGCCAATAGAAACTGGCTCTCAGGATCTTATTTACTATCACTTTCCAAGAATGATGTCCACCACAGTCTCCCTTATGAAATTCTTTCTTAGTGTGCTTGGCTTCTTCCTCCAATAGACAATTTAGCAGCACACCTTCGAGGTCCTTCCAATATAAGAACTGATTCATTATACAGTATTTCGCAGTTTTTAATTTCATAGCCCGGGACCTACTCTTGCTCAACCCTAGGGGAGCTTGTAGATTTTGTAACACATAAACATTGTCGGCATACCAAGGGGATGCAGCAAATTCTGGACTTTTCTGTACTTCAGTGTCTAGCTGCTGTGGATGTTCTTCCAAAAAATTCATCTGCAAGGAATCACAATTTGCTTTGGTCATTAATTTTGCTAATCCCTGCCCTTTCACCAACTTAGTAGGCTTTATCTCTAAGTCGTATTCTAGCAATACAGCGATCCATTTTTACCTTCTACCTTCAGGATCTGCTTGGGTGAGGATACCTTTCACAACACTATTTGGTACATGGGCGATAATGTGTGAGTGAAGTATGTAAATCCTGAAATCCTTTAGTGATTTGATCAAGGCATAAGCCTGTTTCTCCATGATGTCATACTTCAACTCTGCATCTCTCATCACCCTATTGAAAAAAGAAATTGGTTGTTCTGCATTCTGGTCATTCTTTTGTAGCAGCACTCCTGCCACTGTATGCTTAGAAGCATAAGAAAAAATCAAAAAATATTTAGAAAAATCGGGGCTGGCCAATATAGGGGCTTCAGTGATAGAACTCTTTATTCCCTTGAACGAATCTCTAGCTTCCTCCATCCATTTTATTTGACTCTCCTTTCTTAGCATATTAGTGATATTCATCATAATTTCAGCAAAACTAAGAATGAACCTTCTCAGAAAACCAACTTGCCCAATAAAAGACTGTACCTCTCTTTTGCTTCTTGGTTCTTCAACTTTCTGGATGGCACTAACCCTCTCAGGGTCAATCTTGATACCTCCTTTGGATATGATATGTCCCAGGAGTTTAGCTTCTCCTAAAGCAAAATGAGATTTCTTTGGGTACGTTGAGGGAGATACCATATTTTATGCATTTCTTGAAGACTCATTCTAGGTGTTTTAAATGTTTGTCATCAGACTTTGAATACACCGTTATGTCGTCCATGTATACCACTACAAACTTATCCTTCTCTTCAGCAAAGGAAATGTCCATCACTCTCTAGAAAGTGGCTCCGACATTCATCAATCCAAAAGGCATCTTAGCATACATGAAAGTGCCCCATGGAGTGGTGAAAGCAGTCTTTTCTTGATCTTCTGGACTGACTTTGATCTGATTATACCCTGAGAAACCATCCATTGTAGAAATCCTTTCTTCCCCTACTACCTTCTGCAAGATATGTTCCATTTTTGGAAGAGGGTAATTGTCCTTTAAGGAGGCTCTGTTCAAATTCCTGAAATCTATACAGATTCTAATTTCTCCATTCTTTTTTCTTACAAGAACTAGGTTTGCCACCCATTGAGAGAATCTCAGAGTGACAATAATATTTGTGTCAAACAACCTCTTGATCTCTTTTTCTACTATTGGTACCAACTTAGGATTTATTCTTCTTAACTTCTGTTTGAAAGGTTTTTCTCCAGGCCGAATTGGGATGGAATGCTGGATTATTGAGGTATCATACTCCTTTAACTCTTCATAGCTCCAGGCGAAGGCAACAACATACTTTTTCATCATATCAACATACTGCTTTTTCCTCCTGGTCTCCAATTTTTTAGACAACTTTACCATCCGAGGTTCCCCAACAGAACCCATATTCTGATCTTCTACTGTATCCTTGGGAGGTTCAAATTTGGGATTCTTTGCCACATCGTTCTGATCAAAGAGCTTTTCTAGAGGTATCAATCCTTTGGGAATATATTTGCTTTTTAACTGGACAATGTCTTTTCCTCCCAGAATGTTCTTCCAACCCCTATTTTCATTCTCTTCGCTTTCTAACTGCTCCTGGTCCATTAGACCTTCCACATTCTCATTTTCTGTATCGATCTGAACATTAGCAAACTCATGAGAGAGTTCTAAAAACCTTCTAATTTGTAGGTCATCTTCAAACACTTGCCAATACTTGGAATTTTCTGGGATGGATGGTCTGTTTATCACTTCGACCTGGTATTTTTCTTGGGAAAAAATGGGTTTTTTAAAACCTCCTGCAGTAGTGGCCAGGGAGTCAGCTACTTGATTATCACATCTCGGAATTGCCCAGATCTTTTGTTCCTCAAAAATATTCCCAAACATGTCCCAAACTTCGTTTCTATAAGCTCTCATCCTGGGGTGCTTTGCCTAATAGCTATCGTTCACCTGATTCACCACCAGTTCTGAATCTCCAAATACATGTACTCTCCTAGCTCCCAGATCTTTCAGAGCTCTTAGTCCTAAAATTAGAGCTTCATATTCAACCACATTGTTTGTGCATTCAAAAGTCAATTTATAGGATAAGGCCCTAGATTCTTGGTCTGGAGGTATGATCCAAACCCCAGCCCCGGCTCCATTTTTGCTTAGTGAACCATCGAAGTACATCTTTCACAATCCTTCTTCTTTTTTTTGCCTCTCTGATGCCTCATGCCTTGCTACAAATTCTTTGTCTTCCTCTACTTCATGGAAAAATGGGGGTCTGGGATCAATATGTGGACCATCATTGAAAAGGATGGAGGAACCCATGTCTGTATCTACATCGAATATAGGGTGATTTTCAGGCTTTTCATCACTGCTGACCACATAATCCATCCTTTTTTCTTTATACAACTTCCTATTCTCCCGAAAAGTGGTATAGTAGCATAAGATAGGTTCATCTGCATGGTTCCCTTTAGCTTTTTTACCCAGGATCTAGACAACAGCATCCCAAACTTAGCAGGTAAATCAGCTACTACTATGTCCATCATGACACTCTTTGCTGGAATCTGGGCGAGGGTTACCACCACATCTTTAATCAGTCCTAAACAGGGTACCTTTCTGGAGTCAAAAGAATATAGGTCTTTATAGGGTCTAGTGACCTTTAACCCCAACAAGTCCACTACCGACTTTGGCATCAAGTTGTGTGAAGCTCCGGAATCTATCAGGGCGTTGTGTAATAACTTATTATGGATATTCATACTCAAATAGAAGGGAGGGACTTCTTCATCATATGTTTCCTCCAGTTTGGAACCAAATATTATAGTGGGGGCATCATCCGTCACTTCCAACATATCTTGTGTATTTCCTGCCTGCCCCTTTACTAGGCTATTTATCTCTTCCCTATATTCATTGACTCTCAATAGTTCATTCAAGGGGATAGAGATCTTTACCTTAGACAGTTCAGCGTTCAAGCTGAATATTGATGCTGGCTTCCCTACTTCAATGACATCTGGTTGCCTACCTTCTTTAGAATGCTGCCCCTTATCTTCTGAGATTTTATGTGCAGGATCCTTTGGTTGTTTCCCCTTCGGCTTATCAGTATTCTATTGAGTCTTAGGGGGCTGACTCTGTGTAGACTTCTCTTCCATTATTGGTATTTCTCTGTTCCTCAACCTCATCTTTCTCTGGATATCGTCCACAACATTCATGTAACCCATTTGATACTGTTCGGAATCGAACTCTGCGGCTTTATTAGCATTTCCTTTGGTGAAAAAATCATGCTCCCTTTCGGTCAAATGAACTACGTGTTCTAGGGTATAGAAAAGGTGTATCTGGTCAGCAGCGGGATTTTCAGGTCCTTCTTCATCTATCAAATTCTCAGGAAAGGAAGGTCTTATCTGGTGGTCTTCTTGGTTTCTTGGATTTCTGGGAGGGGGCAGCCTTCTAAAGTTAGGGTTACTTATCTGATTTTCAGGTTGTTCCCTAACAGGAGGCTTATTCTCCATGGCTAACCTATCCATCAATATTTCCATGGTTCTCATCATGGTATCAAATTTAGCATCACTAGAAGAGGCTTGGTTTTCTTGCTTCTTCTTATCTGTTTCAGTTTTTCCCTTTAATTTCCCAGAAGCCATCATGTTGGCCTCAACCTCTATGACATCCTTCAGCATAGTAGGTAGTGAGGCTGATTTTCTTTCTCTTAATGTGCATGAGAAGTCTCCGTCAAAGGAATCTGCATAGTGGAGCTTTGCAGTGCCTACCGAGGGTTTTAGATCATCGGGAATAGAATTGTAAGCTTTCATGAATCTGGCAGAAAACTCATTTACTGATTCAAACCCGCCTTTCTTTAAGTGATTATACTAGGATAAGTGTTAGAAAAATAGGATCGCAGAGCAATAACAATAAACAGAAATGCAAATATAATCACACATACACATTAGAAGAGAGACACGGATATATCATGGTTCACCCAACTTGGGCTATGTCCACACTGAATTTTCCAGTCCTTATTATTATTACCGTCCAGCAAGGTGAAGGGATACAACCTGCAACACAACCGCTGCACTTCCTCTTCTCTGTTTCACAGTCTCTCTCCTGATCTCAGAGATATTTACAATGCATAAAACCTAATACATCATCATCCCTAGCCGTATTACAATGTCTTTATTTTATAAGGGAAATACAATGGGAAAATACCACAGGATACCCAAAACCATGGGCCCGCAAAACAGCTGGCGAAAACAGCCCCAAAAAGTTTCTTCAGGGGCATTGCCCCCGGACCCTCCAGCCAGGGGGGATGATCCCCCCTGGAACCCCGTGGGGGGGCGATGCCCCCCCACACCTCCCCCACTTGGGTGACTGTACATTCCACCTACATATCATATAAAACTGGGGTACAAACATGGCTGATACAATATCATCTATGAGACTAGAAGATCTGGCTCCACAACCAACAATCTCCCACTTGGAGACTGATCACAGCAACTCCACCACTGTTGCACTTGCTGGACTTGGACTTGGAAAATTTATCCTCTTCACCTTCATGCTAGAAGGCCAACTGAAATCGAGCACGAACTCAGTTTCTCTCTGGTCACTACCTTTGTGAACATGTCTGTAGGATTCTGGCTAGTATGTATCTTTTCCAACTTCAACAATTCATCTTCCAGAACAGAGCGTATGAAATGGTACTTGAGCTGTATATGTTTAGTCCTGGAATGGAATGCTGAGTTCTTTGCAAGGTGAATGGCACTCTGGCTGTCACTATACAATCTGCTATCCGTCTGCTTCTTACCCACTTCCTCCATAAACCTATGCAACCAAATCATCTCTTTACTAGCCTCTGTAATGGCAACATACTCTGCTTCTGTTGTTGAAAGTGCAACAACCTTCTGTAGTTTCGAAATCCAACTTACTGTTGTTCCACCTACAGTAAACACATACCCTGTGGTGCTCCTCCTGCTATCCTTGTCACCTGCCATATTTGCATCAACATATCCCTGTAGAACAGTGTCTGAACCTCCAAAACATAATGCCTCAGTGGTAGTACCTCTCAAATACCTGAGAATCCACTATACTGCCTTCCAATGTTCTTTACCTGGATTGTTCATATATCTGCTCACAATTCCCACTGCATGTGCAATATCTGGTCTTGTGCACACCATGGCATACATCAAGCTGCCAATTGCTGATTGATAGGGAATCTTGGACATGTAATCTGTCTCTTCTTGTGTCTTGGGACACATTTCCTTACTTAGACTGAAATGGCTAGCCAAAGGTGTACTTACAGGTTTTGCATTCTGCATTCTGAACCTCTCCAACACCTTTTGTATGTACTCACTTTGAGACAATGTCAATTTGCGATTTTTCCTGTCTCTCGTTATTCTCATACCAAGGATTTGCTTTGCAGCACCCAAATCCTTCATCGCAAATGAATTAGCTAGCTTCCTTTTGAGTACATTTATATCCTGCATGTCAGACCCTGCAACAAGCATGTCATCCACATACAATAACAAGATAATATATCTTCCATTGTCTAGCTTCTTGAAATAAACACAGTGGTCAGAATGACATCTACTATAACCTTGTTCTGTCATAAACCTGTCAAAATTTAGATACCACTGCCTTGGAGCTTGCTTCAAACCATACAAGCTCTTTTTCAACCTGCATACCAGATCCTCCTTACCTTTGACCTCATACCCTTGTGGCTGCTGCATATATATTTCTTCCTCCAAATCCCCATGGAGGAAGGTTGTTTTTACATCTAACTGTTCAATATGCAAATCTTCTACCACCACTAGACTTAAGATATTCCTAATTGAAGTCATCTTAACAACAGGAGAAAATATTTCATCAAAATCTATACCTTTCTTCTGTGCAAACCCCTTTACAACAAGTCTGGCCTTGTACCACTTCTTACTTCCTTCTTCTTCCTTCAACCTGTAAATCCATTTGTTTTGCAATGCTCTTTTACCAGCAGGCAACTGAACCAAATCCCAAGTCTGGTTTCCTACCAATGAATCCATCTCCTCATTCATGCCTTGCTCCCACTTCTTTCTAGTTTCCACCTGCATTGCTTCTTCATAACATTCTGGTTCACCAGAATCAGTCATCAATAAATAATACATTGAAGGAGAGTATCGTTCAGGGAATCTACTTAACCTCGTAGATCTTCTTACAGTTGTAGGAGTTTCAGGTACTTGATGCTGCTCTTGATTTTCTGGCACCTTCGGAACTTCATTTTCTTTAATTTCATCAAGCACTATGTACTCTGTGTTTTCATTTTCCTGTTTCTTTCCCTGCAACTGATCTTTATACATGACCTTTTCATTGAATATCACATCTCTACTCCTGATGATTTTATTATTTTCATAATCCCATAAACGATAACCAAATTCATCAACCCCATATCCAATAAAGGTACATTTCTTGGATTTAGCTTCAAGCTTTGTTCTATTTTCTTTATCAATATGGACAAATGCTTCACAACCAAACGTTCTCAGAAATGAGTAGTTTACCTTTTTATCTGTCCATGCTTCCTCTAGAATATCACCATCCAAAGCACTTGAAGGTCCTCTGTTTATTAAATAAACAGCAGTATTTACAGCATCCGCCCAAAACTGTAAGGGCGACCCTGCATGCAATATCATACACCTTGCACGCTCCATGATCGTTCTGTTCATCCTTTCTAACACACCATTTTCCTGTGGTGTTCCTGGGACTATCTTCTCTCTATGAATCCCATGGTATGAACAGTAACTATCAAACTCCTTGCCGCAGTACTCACCTCCATTATCAGATCTAAGACACTTCAATCTTTTTCCTGTCTCATTCTCAACCAAAGCTTTCCACTTCTTAAAAGTAGCAAACACATCAGATTTCTGTCTAATGCAATAAACCCAAGTTTTTCTAGTTGCATCATCAATAAATGTAACATAATAATGAGAGCCACCAAGAGATTGTACCTAAGCCGGTCCCCATACATCTGTATGCACAAGCTCTAATTTTTCATTCTTCTTTTGTTTCCCAACCCTGAGAAATCTGACTCTCTTCTGTTTTCCATAAACACAGTTTTCACAGAATTCCAAACTTACCGGCTTCAAATCTGGAAGCAACTTCCTTGAGTGGAGAATCTGCATCCCCTTATCACTCATGTGGCCAAGCCTATGATGCCACAATGTTGTATCTGTTCCTGTGGAAGCTAAAGAGATAGAATGGTCAGTATTATGAGGACATAAATACAACGTACCTACTCTGTCTCATTTTGCTATCACCATTGATCCTTTAGTGATCTTCCACCACTTTTCTTCGAACGTAGATAGACAGCCGCCATCTCCCAATTGCCCTGTTGAGATCAGATTTCTTTTCATAGCAGGAATATGCCTAACTTCTTTCAACAACCAATCAGTTTCATTCTTAACTTTTATCCATACCTTACCCATTCCAACAATTTTACATGGCTCATCATCACCCAATAAAACATGTCCAAAGTCGCCAGGAACATACTCATGAAAGTATTTCCTATGGGGTGTAGCATGACATGAAGCTCCTGAATCTACTACCCAATAATCACTAGTATTATCTAATGCAAGAATCAAAGCATCTTGTAACACATCACCTGCTACATTTGCTTCCTGGGTAGTTTCCTTCTGTGCATCTCCTTTCTTCTTTAGAGATTTGCAGTCTTTCTTCAAATGTCCTTTCTTTCCACAGTTCCAGCACTCTATCTTTCCCAGTCTGGACTTGGATCTGCTCGTTTTATACTTTCCATGATTACCTTGGCTCTTTCCTCTCTCCATGGTCAACGCATTTCCTGATGTCTCACCTGTGCTTTTTCTTCGCATTTCCTCGCTAAGAATAACACCAATAACATCATCAAATTTCAAGGTGTTTGAACCAGAGAAGTTACTTACAGCCATGACCAAGCTATTCCAGCTTTCTGGCAATAAACACAAGATTAGAAGAGCCCTAACCTCATCATCAAAGTTCACACTTACAGAACTTAGCTGATTTGTAACCGTATTAAACTCATTTAAATGATCAGTAACAGATCCACCTTCAGACATCTTCATATTAAATAAACGCTTTATTAGAAATACCTTGTTGGAGGCCGAGGGTTTTTCATATAGCTTACCCAATGCGCTCATCAAACCCTCTGTTGTCGTTTCTTTTGAGATATTGAAAGCCACCGATGAAGCCAAGCTCAACCATATTGTTCCCAGAGCCTTTCTATCAAGAACCTCCCATTCTTCGTCCTTCATAGCCGTCGGCTGCTTTGCTTTCCCTCCCAATGGTAGGAATAGATCCTTCTGGTACAGATAGTCCTCCATTTGCATCTTCCATAACCCAAAGTTTTGGCCATTAAACTTCTCGACCTTAAACTTCCTTCTTCTTCCATTGCTCCCAATCGAACCAGAAACCCTAGCTTCCTGCGGGTTTAACTGCCAAATAGACCTTTGGCTCTGATACCAATTGTTAGAAAAACAGGATCGCAAAGCAATAACAATAAACAGAAATGCAAATATAATCACACATACACATTACAAGAGAGACACAAATATATCGTGGTTCACCCAACTTGGGCTACGTCCACACTGAATTTGCCAGTCCTTATTATTATTACCGTCCAGCAAGGTGAAGGGATACAACCTGCAGCACAACCGCTGCACTTCCTCTTCTCTATTTCATAGTCTCTCTCCTGATCTCAGAGATATTTACAATGCATAAAACCTAATACATCATCATCCCTATCCGTATTACAATGTCTTTATTTTATAAGGGAAATACAATGGGAAAATACCACGGGATACCCAAAACCATGGGCCCGCAAAACAGCTCGCGAAAACAACCCAAAAATTTCCTTTAGGGGCGCTGCCCCTGGAACCCCGTGGGGGGGCGATGCCCCCCCGCTGGGGTGACTGTATAGTCCACCTACATATCATATAAAACTAGGGTACAAACATGGCTGATACAATATCATCTATGAGACTAGAAGATCTGGCTCCACAACCAACAATAAGAATATGGCAAGACTTCCCATGGTTTCCCATCTTTCTAGAAACAATACTTTAAAAGCTGTAAAATCTGCTATGGAAGCATTGGGTAGCTGTTTGAACCATTTCTTAGGTTCCCCAAATAGGCTTTGAGAAAATAATCTCATTTTAGCGTCATCGTGGTCCACTTCTTCCAAGTCTATAAAATCTTCAAATCTATCAACATGTTGTTTTGCTTACCAGTCTCCCTCTCCATTGTAAGAAACAATTCTTTGAGCATAGTTCTGAGGGAGGTCATGCAAAGCAGTAAGCAGGATCAAAGGTGCAAATCTAGCATCCATGGGTCTAGGTGGATTCTGAACTTGTGGGAAAGTATTCTGAGCAAGATCACTAGCTGGGATTGTAGCGTGCGCTTGGGGGGCCTGAGAATTAGGTTTATCGCCTTCAAATTTGGCAAGATTTTTAGAATCAAACCACACAGGATCTAAAAGGTAAGATTCAAAATTATTCAGAGCTTCTCCTCCTAGGCTTAGGCATGACTCAGATTTTGTTCTTGACAAAGGTTTGCTAATATCAATCTCTAGATTCAATTCTTGAAAAACAGATGCATCTTCTGAAAAAGGGACAGTCTCGATGATAGGAGCACTAGCCCAATCTTTCACAGTTCTGTGTCTGAGTAAAATTTTCGGATTATCTACTCCTAGCAAGATTTCAGGAAAAGGATTACCTCTCATATGGATCTTTCTTGAGGCCAGGATTCCTTTGGAATTTCTTCAGTAGTATGTTTCAGCGTACTGATCTGTCTCCAGTGGAGTCTTCCTGAATTGTTTGATCTCTGTAAGTGGAGTCGCCAGGGAAAAATTCCTCAACCTTCTTGAATAATGCAGAAACCTTTGTTTGCCCACAGGGGTATCTCTTGTTCTTTGAAATTGAGATGTATATGTCGTTCTTCCAGGGATTGATAAAAAAATCGCGTCCCCGGTAATGGCGCTAATTTGTTAACACCGAAACTGACCCCCAAGGATGAAAGAGGGTAATTCTGGGTAACCACTAACCAATCTTTGGCCTGTGCTACTGACCCAACACAGACATAGAGGGCTCTCTCTAAAATCTCATGAAAATACTGGAATAATCAAGATTGTCAATAATGAAAAAGAAACACCAGCATTCACGGCCAAGATATTCAATTACAACAATTATATAGAAGATTAGTTTTCTGTTTGGAAATAAAAATGATTCACGCACTGTTTGGTTGAAAACGTATGAAATTTAGTTTGGGAAATGGATTCACCTTTAACAAACTATGAAACATCATTCACAAAGATTCTACAAACACATTCACAAGGGCAAGGTAGCAAGCAGCTAGTAGTCAAAGAGAGCTTAATTTTGTGGAACATAAGAGAAAATAAACAGTCCATCAATATAAGGCATACCAAGATGAATCCTACATCAACTTTAGTAGAATATGTTGGTGAAATACTTGGAAAAGACTAAGCAGAGCATGATTTCTATGAATTCCACTTAATCATTACCCTGATCCAAGCACGAAGGAAATTACAAAAAATGGGGTTACAAAGAGAGAAAACACTATTTCACATGGGAAGAGAGAAAATACAGACTACCAGACCAATTACACAGGAATCCCTATCAAAACGCAGGCTTCGGTTCTGCAAACTTTATTAAAACAGCTCAAAGTGTCTTACAGACTAATCCTCAAAATTACCAAAAGCTTTCAACATAAGATTTTCAACCCTTGTGCCTTCGATTACAAACATATTTATAGATCTCTTGGAGCTCTAGGCTCGACTCCTCTAAACCAAAATGTCTTGCAACAGAATGACACTTCATCAAAGTTTGTTTGTCATAACTTCTTTAAAACAGAAACAGGTAGAGCTGGTCTAACTATTTCTTACAATTGTTGATATTATCATAGCATAGAATTAAGCTTACAGTAAAAATAAACATAGTAAAGATAAAAGTTCCAGCTGGCTATCCATTTAGCTGCCTCAAAGAATATTACAAATTATATCAAAAATTAGAAATGTCTTATGTGTCTTTCGGACCTTTCAAACAAATACTTGACAACTTATAAAAACTTAGACAGTTACTGCAGCTGACGGAGAGCACATCTCATATTTGCATATGCATGCACAGCAGCCCAGCGTTCAGCTGAAGGGAGGTCGTAATCTGTCATTTCCTTCACCATTAGCCGGATTTCAATGTGGTCAGATTATGAGGCTGGTGGAAGCCTTTCGCCAATGGCAATTAACCTGTTCAGGATTTCAAAGTCATCTTGGATCTTTTCCATTAATGTTTTACCTATGAGCAACTGCTCCATGTGTTTGAACATCGAATGATCCATTCTTCTAGCCAAGATCTTCTTTTTGTAGGCACTTTTGGGGAGCAGCTCTAAATTGTCATCCCAAAAAGATGGCAGTCCCATTTCATTTAACTTACCAAATGAACTCCTGAAGTGCGCTACCTCCTTCCTCATGTCTTTTGCTTTGGCCTCCATGCTTTCCACCTGAGCATACTTCCTCAAAATTATTCGAGTCGCGGCAATTGTCACGATCCGATTTCCAATGTTTAATCGGACCCTATCTTCTTCTGACAAGTCATTTAAAAAGGCCACAACACTTAATGTTGTTTCTTTGGGTTTTTGGGTCAAGTCTTCTCTCGCGGCTACACATACCGCCCAAGCATCACTGATTGTTTTTTCCTTGACTCTTATGAATTCTAGGTAGGGCCAAAAAACTCTCAGCCTCTTTATATATCTTATCCCATACCAAATGCCTACACCCTTGCATAGTAGCTTGTCCTGCTACTTGGCGAGTGAGTTTTTTATTCTATTCAATTGACTCTTTCTGCTTTCCCGGAGGCCGTTTATCTCCTCCTCTTGATTCTTGTTTTCCTCTTCTAGTTTCCACACTCTTTCTCTTAACTCCCTGATCTCATTTTCCTTCAGCATGACATGTGACATAGCCTGTGCTAGATCATTAGTACTGTCTTCATCACCACCTTGACTTACATTGGTAGGCTACATGTCTAGACTGGACAAGTTACTTTTTAGGTCTTCAAGTTGCTTTTCTAGGCTAGTTTTCTCCATTTTCCAACTGTCTTTTTCTCCAGCAAGCTTCAGTATTTCTGCTTTACAACCATCCAATTATTTAGATAAAGCCTCCCTTTGTATTTCAAATCCGGTTTCCTCAGGGGCACGGATTAGCTCAATGTTAGGGACTTTAGCCTTTTTCTGCAGATTTGAAATTAACTTTTATTTATCAGCCAACAACTGCTTCATGGCTTTCCCTCTCCCGTCAACTCCAATAAGTTCAATTTGCAATCTTTTACAAGTTGTTGAAGGGCTCGGTTCTCACTCTTTTCCTATTTTAGCTGATTCGCCAATTTCTTTACAGCAACTTCCAAGTTATCACCTTTCAGTGCAGCTTTCGCAAGATCAACATGGATGAGATCACCAATCTTCTGGTGAAAATGTATCTTGTCAGGGACTGGTATTGTATCCCACCTAAGCTTCATCTCTTTCACTTCTACATCAGTTGATATGGCCAGATTTAAAGTGTTGTCCTTCTCGTCTCTACTGGCTATTAAGGAAGTCTTAGATTTAGACAAACTGCTAGCTTTTGACATTAGGTCAAATAGCTTTTGTGCTGACGCTTGTCTAGTTTGTTTATACTGCTCATACAGATCAACTTTAGACTGGAATCTACCACTGATTTCACCTTCTTCAACATCCTGAAACTTGTATTGTTTTATTTGAACATCAGGGGTTGGGAACCCCTCATTTTCGGCCTTCTCGTTATTCATCCAGACGGTCAATTCTTCCATAGGTGTCCCATCAATCAACTCTTCTCCATCAAGGGGAATCAATGACTCGACCTGAGTATTTCCATTGAACACCTCAACTGGAGTTATCATCCTGGGTAGTTTATCTTCACCACCCATCTCAGTATCCATATCTTGTATTTCCTCGAGATCTCTTTTCTAACCCACTTCTCCAGTGTCCGGCACCTGTTCGGTACTCATTTCAGCATCAAACATTTCAGGGTCCCTTTCCTTCAAGTCTGGTACTATTTCTACCTCGAGCTCCCATTGTAGCAGGTTCTGTCTCCCGAGTGGCTTTTCTGGCTCCTTGTGTTCGAAGGCGCTCATATTGCACTCCTTCCTTCTTCTGGTAATAACATGCAGGGGATCATATTCAACAACTATGTCTTTTTCGAATCCCAGGAGTCTTATCATTTCTTCTATCTCTGGTAAAGCTTTCTTGCTCTCTACAATAAAGGGGCCAACCTTCCATGGGTATTTTATATCAGCGCCCTTTTTGAACTGTAGGAACAGTGCCTCTTCCAAACTCAATTTTTGCCTGATAAATTCCAGGGCAAAGGTTCTTAATGTCAGAAAGGCAGGCAAGATGTAGGGTTCCTTCACAAAGCCATACAGCCAAATGACTGTAGTATCCTTTGAAAGGAACAAGTCTCTAATGGCTACTTCATCTTTTAACTGCATCATGGACTTCATCTCGAGCAGCACTCTCGGTAGTCCCTCCCCAAAAATGACTTTGTACACTGGGGGTAAAACATAATTGAAATACTCAAACACATTTTCCAACCGAGCATTTGTCTCGAGCAAAGGGTGCAAATGCGGGCTTTCCGCGTTACTGTACATGATCATCTTCATGAGTTGCGTCTGATATCTGAAAAACCTATTATTTGGGAAATTTTCCAACTGTACATGCATTCTATTAGCCAAAAAATCATCAAACTTCAGAGGAGCGATGAGTCCTGTGTCGGAGCTCGCTAAACAAATACTAATCCTAAAGAGTAAAATAAGTTGGACCTCTGTTACCCATTGATCGGTATCTAAACCTAAGAATTGAGCCAACAGTGAGAAGACCAACTGAGAATCGTCATCAAAAAGGTCGACGTCCAAGGGGTACGGCTTTTCGGCAACTTCGGAATGGGGTTTTAGGCATGTGGCTAGGAAAGTTCGACCGATTTTTGGGGCAATTTGGCGGAATAGGGTGACCACCGACTCTTCTGAAAAGCTTTCCGACTCCTGGTACTGCGGCTCAGGGATAAAAAATGAATTTCTTACAACTAACGCATCTAAAACACAGACCACTTTAGACCTAGAGGAATCCATGATTATCCTTGTGGATTCGGAATAATTTACGGAGCACCATGTTACAAACTTGGGGAAAGAGGGTACCTGGTCTAAGCAAAAGTAAATAAAGGACGACCTAAAAACCCCGTGTATGTCCAAAACCTACTCATGCAGAGCGTCTAGCTTTGTTTTAATTTTTGGGATAGAGAGCCGAAGGTGTGGGTCAAATACGTCTACGTCCCTATCTTCCAGGGCCACCCTAGCTTTATGGTTGGTAGAAGCCTATTCCTCTCCCATTTTATGACTTTAAAAATTCAACTTTCAAGAGAGAGGACGGTTATAAGGCCCTACCTGTCGGTTTAGAAGCTTTGAGCAGGTTTCTGGAAGCTCTGTCATGTTCTCCGTTTGCCACACACCGAGGGACCACCAGACTTCGAAAATCTTTGAGAACAAATGTCAACCCTCACGGTTGTTTCTTATATATATAATCGTGCCAACATAACCTCGGCTCATCTTCAATTGTTGTCCTTTGATCTCCGTCGTTGGTTTTCTCACGTGCCTCTTTGCTATCGTCAGATCGGTTTCCCCTTTATCTCTTGATTTGACCGCCGAGTCTTCCTTGCCATTGGATCTAGTTTAACTTTCCATCCACGCCATTCTTTTTGGCCACATTTCTCCATAAGCTGGCCTCGCATGCATCCAAATGGTCCCTACCATGATTTTCCTCTTCTATGCGACGGGTTCTGAAACTGACATCTGGCAGGCGGGAAAATATCATCGCATCCATCCCTTTCTTATCCGGTGCGCTACTTCTCTATGTGAGCTGCTACGAGAGCCGTTGATGTGTATCCCTTTACATTCCGAACCATGGATCTTTCCCCCAACTCACGCCATCGCATGCGCCTGCTCTTACATACCGCCATTTTATTTGTCTTTGTGCGACGATGTCTGCTGCTGACACCTGGCTGGAAGAGAAACCTCATCGCATCCGCTCCTTTCTTAACTCCCTCGCAACTTGGCTGTGCGGTATTACACGCAAGACCGTGGATCTGATCTTCGCGCCAAATCTACGGCGTAGATTGATGTGATTTTTAGCTCTCCATAACTTGACCGGCGGACTATAGGCTATAAAGTGTATTTCTTGTTTATTTTTGCATATACTCCAACATATTTTCATCTTTTTCACCTCTGGTTCTCCTTAGACCATTTAGCCCTTTCCCCTACCATCTAGCACAGGAGCATGGAGGATATCTCGGTTTCAATACCAGGTACATTTTGACTCTCCATTCCTTCCATTCAACTTCATATTGTAGGAAAATATATAGGTGCCAACAACTTGCATGACAACACTTAAGTTAGCCACCTAACTAAGTGGGAAAGATTTCAGTTAAGGGGCAATTTCATCCTAAGACTCAGTTCAGTGAGTAAATGCACTGCATGAGAAGCAGGACACTCTTCTTCATGCAAGATTGATACATCCAGATGGAGGGTGAGTTCATCATGAAGTTAGAAGATAAAAATAGAAGCCGATGCATGTGAAGAATATATAAATATGTTATACAGGATTGATGAATTCAAAGTGAAACGAATTATCATCTTCCTTGAAGGCAAGGTACTTCTATTTGTGTAGGATATTATTCTGAGTCTCTCTTCTTTATCTTTCTCTTTCTCTATAATTGCACCAAGGGTGCTTGATGTAAAACAAATTCTCTATTATCTATCAATATACTAAAGAAGGATTTTTTGGAGTTTCCTCCCTCAAGTCATAGAGGGTTTTCCCGGGGTAAATTCATGTGTCGATGTGATTGCTTATGGGTATGATTGTTGTTTGATTTGAAGTACTATTGCATTTCTGAATTAAAGATAAAAAATTAACATGGTATCAGATCTCAGAGCTTGAAATAACTAAGTTTAAAAATCAAGCTTGAGCCTACGTAGATCTTGAGTGTTCACAGTACTTGAATAATTATGGCTTCAATCTCAGTAAGACCGGAAGACCGTCTTGAAGGAACTTTGAAATTCAATACTTGGAAGGCCAGCATTCTGAATATCCTGGAAGAGCATGATTTGGATGGCTACGTATCCAGTGTTATTGAAGAGCCTACTACTAATGTATGGCGCACCAACTTCAAGAACAATCAAGCCAAGCCAAAGAGGATTATTTATGATTCCATGAAAGACAACTTGATGCCCATGATTACTCCATTGAAGAATGCAAAGGAATGCTTCGACACTTTGACAAATATTTATGAGAAGAAGCCGCCCAGTCAAAAGATGGCATTGAAGAACAAGCTTCAAAATATGAAGATGGAAAAGGATGAAGCTGTGGCTTCCTTCATCACAAAGATCTCTCAAGTAAGAGATCAACTCATGAGCATTGATGTGACAGTCGATGATGATGATCTCATTCAAACCGTTGTCTATGGTTTTTCATCTTCATGGGAGACATTATTGGATACAGTAAATGGTCGAGAAGTGCAACCTAACTTTGAGAGACCGTGGCATGATTTCCCACAAGAAGAAGGGTAAATCCAGACCAAGTATACTTCCTCCAAAGAAGAGAACCTCGCTCTTGCAGCATGGATGAAAAGAGGTAATAAGTCTCACAATAAATTCTCTCATCAAAAGGAGAATGATTTCAAGAACTTTGACAAGTCTAAAGTTAAATGTTTCAATTGCAATAAGAAGGGACATTATGCAAGAGAATGTTGTGCCAAGTAAAGAGGAAATTTCAATGGTAGGTTTCATGCTTCTACTTATATAGAAAATGAACCTACAAGAAAGAACTTATCTAATGATCAAGAGATAAATAAGGAGTATTATCTTGTCTCGACCCTTTCTAGATCCATTACCACTAGTGCTAAGACATGGCTGGTAGATAGTGGTGCATCCAAGCACATGAATGGATATAGGATCGTTATCACAGATCTGATGGAAAAGAAGTTTTCTTGTAAGGTAGAGCTTGGAGATAAAACCACCTATTCGATCCAAGGCATTGGATCCACTTCTTTTCATATGGATTCAAAATATGTACTACGTGTGGATAAATTATGTTTATCCCTGGATTGAAGAAGAACCTTCTTCATATTTCAGTTCTAGAAGATATAAGATTCATAGTTATCTTTATGGACAACAAAGCGCTCATGTGGCCTAAGCATGAATACTTGAACTCTGCATCAATGATTGGAGTTAGAGAGGGGGGTCTCTACAAAGTTCCTGGAAAACTCATTCAATCCATGATCCATGACATAATCAGTCTTGGTGAGCTGTGGCATAGAAGGCTTGGTCATCGCCATTTCAAAGCGCTACCCAGATTGCAAAAGATGGTGAAAGGTATGCTCGTGTTTAAATATGATTTTGATAGTGTTTGTATAGGTTGCGCTCTTAGAAAAAATATTAAGAAGAGTTTTCCAAGTAGTACCAAAAGATCCAAGTGGATCCTTGAATTGATTTATTCTTATCTATGTGATCCTATGTTTGCACCCTCCTTGAGTGGTTACTTGTATTATGTGCTTTTCATAGATGAATTCTCTCGCAAGTCATGGGTTTATTTTTTGAAAGCAAAGAGTGAAACTTTCAAGAAGTTTCAAGAGTTTAAAGCATTGGTTGAGAATCAAACTGGGAAGCACATTCGCGCTTTGATATCTGATAATGGAGGAGAGTTTGAGTTGCATGACTTCAATGATTTATGTTGAGATGCATGAATAAAAAGACAGTTGATTGTACCCTACAACCCCCAATAAAATGGGGTTTCTTAAATAAAGAACAGAACAATGTGTGAGGATGCAAAAGCCATGATGTGTGATCAAGATCTTCCCACATCCTTATGGGAAAAAGCCTCCAACACTGCTGTTTATATTCAGAACAAAATCCCTCCTGTTATCTTGGGAGAAAAGACTCATGAAGAGGTTTTCAAAGGTGAAAAACCAGATATTGGACACTTGAATATTTCCAATTTTAATGTTTACATTAACATACCAAAAGAGAAGAGGACAAAGATGGATCCATTCGGAAAGAAAGGAACATTTGTCGGATATAGTGAATC
This sequence comes from Larix kaempferi, assembly GCA_027924585.1. Taxonomy (NCBI): domain Eukaryota; kingdom Viridiplantae; phylum Streptophyta; class Pinopsida; order Pinales; family Pinaceae; genus Larix; species Larix kaempferi. Next base: position 6,797,302 of record BSBM01000591.1, on the reverse strand, counting down.
CTTCAAATCCTATAGAATATATGTTCCAAGACAAAGAAACATTGAAGTCAATAGAGATGTAACATTTCATGAAGAGGCTGCCTTCAAGCATTCCAAAGAACTTTAGTGTGATTCAAATATGGAGGAGCATGATACTCCTATGATGGAGGATCATGTTTCTAATTCTCCACTTTTAGATGTTGAGAGGGATAAGCAGGAAGAGTCTGCAAATCAGCTTGTTCCCGAAGAGCCTAAAGATATGATAGAAATATCTCTGGATGAGCATCTTGCTAAGAGGATATATGCATGGTGTCAATACATTTTGAAAGAGGAAGAAAATCATGGAGCACCTCTAAGCTCATCCAGAGAGAAAAAGAGGCCTAAAATATTTTCAGGATATGTAGCACAAATGAGTCACTGTTTGATAAACAATCCACTCGAGCGGACATGAGCCAGATCTCCCTAGCTCAAAGTGAGTCTAAAACAAATAGTACATACTACAAACTACTTTCCTAGATGTGATTAAGGATCAAGTGACTAGATGTCTTACCTTAACGTTGCAATCCTTTCTCCTGGATGCTGCTCCACGTCTCGCGGTTGTCAGATCTCAGCTGCAAGACCTGTCAAGACACGTAGAACAATGCAAACGAGTAAAGAGCATCTATACAATAAGAGTTCTAAGTAAACAGTTAAGTAGGTAAACTACACAATATCATCACACATAAACAATATTGGTGGAAAGCGTTTATATTACTATAAATATAGGGAAAGTATATAGGAAAGAATGACTACAACCAAATCTTAACGTAGTAACCCTTCTCCATCCAAGCCAATTGCCATATCCTCCCAAGGAAGTGTGAGTCTCTCAATGGATGAATTAGAGATCTCTCCAAGATTATTTCACCAGCATGTAGACACTATAGGCTTCCTCCCTTTGGAGAGGGGTAGAGCTTCACTTATATAGGACTAAGTGGATAGGGTATGGATTGGGTAGGTTGAGATATGGTAGGAGACAGATAGGGGATCCCCCCAAGAGGTTAGGAACCGAGTTCTAGCTCCCCCAAGAGGTCAAGATAAGGATCCAAGTCAGTAGGCTTCGAGAATGAGCTCGAAGGACCTATTTTTGTCCATTAACTGACTTCGTCACACCCTGCAGTATAGTAAGATGTGACGTCGCAGGTTGCATGAGTGCAACCTGTGACGACTTCTCAAAAACTAGCATAAATGCAATGGTATCCCTTCCAGATAAATGACTTAGCCAATGAAACTTCAGGGATGTGTACACTGAATCTCAGGATGGTAGGACTTTAGGTGTAACAGAATGCCCCCCCAAGCATGAAGCTGCTGAAATTTGGACAGGTGAAATGCTTTGATAGAAAGAATGGCAATGGCTTGTCGGACGAAGGACACTGCTGCAGTACAACTGACTCTGAGTACAGTGTATCAAATGACGTACAACATGGCTTCCGACCAATACATTGCATATCCATGGTAGTAATGACCGACTGAACATAATCATGGCTACTAGACACAAGCATAGATCCATGATGAGATGATAACACAGCCACCACCAATACAAATGTGGATCCGTGTGATATGACTCAATACAAACTCCATCGCAACCTAGGTAAAACATGACTCCCTAGGGTCTTCAAGCTGAACCCGCAATGATACGAATCTATCCATGTGATTACAAATGTCTTGACGTCGAACATGGTAGAAGCCACTTGATTACCAATCATTGATGTATACCATTAACAAGTGCGAGGGAGATCACCATTAATTTCAATGACTCCCAAGGTATCACAGTACATATCATCAAGCATGAACAAATGAGTTGAAGTCGAACGCGAGATGAAATATTTCAATCAAGAGTCAATGATGTAAACTCATGTTGAAAGTGAGGTAACCTGCCATTGAGGCATGCAGGGCCAAGGTACTTGGTTGGTTTCTAGATTCAATCCTCGGATGATGATTTGTATTTGACAAGGATGAATTCGTCGAAGGAGGGCCATGATGAATCCCCCATCATCGACACGAAACACGACAAAGGATGTGTAGAGTAGATCAGATGGTACAGTGACATGCAAGACTGACTCAGAGTAGACCGACATGATGGAAGGTGTATTGAATGCAGATAATGAGTAGTGAGAGTATTCTTGAACATGGGCATAGCATGCCTTGTTAGTATTGACTTGACGAGTTATGATACCAACTCCTAATGCAACTGATGATGGAAGCATTCTTTGAATGAATCAAAGGAGTAACAAGACTCAGGAAATAGGTGAAACTCGAGGACAAATGGATGATCTAAGTGTAGAATGCAAATGCAAATGAGTGCCATGTTCAAGAAATGACTAGATACTGCCATTGATAAGGGGTGTAACATAAAAGCTTTCCATTTTCCCCATCATGAATGATAAGTGCCCCATGTGTTTTTTACGAGCTTGATGAGGGTAACCAGATGCTCGGTATAGCTCATCTCATAGATGAGTCCAACCCCAAATATTTTTCGAACCTGGGATAGGAGGGGTTTGTCCCATGGCAAGCCCTTCAATGTGAAAGTTTAACGAGTCCATAGAAGGTAAACTCGACCGTCATTTCATGTTTAGAGAGTCTGAAAATAACTAAAGAAGACTCCAACAGTCCTTTTTCTTAAATTTATCCTCATCGCTCGAAAAAGGATAAAACAATGCGGGAGAGGACTCTTCGAGTCATGATTGGCTGGAGTATACCTTTTTCGTAAGTAGTGCCCCCTGGTCCAAAAAAGGGGTAAACTATCACCAGGAAGACGACCATTCAAATTCTTTAACAAGCGTGAACACGACAAGTTTGCTTGGCAATCTTTTCATATTTCGAGAGCCTTAAAAGAGCTTAAAGATAGACTCTGAGGGGGTTCCTTTTCCATAGGAGTTTAACGAGCCCGAAAAAGTGATAAATCATAACTCGGTAACATATTCTCATGGTTTCAAGAGCATGATAAAGAACAAAGAGTAAGCTCATCATCATAAAATAATTACAATCTAATGAATGGAAAATAACGACAAAAACACACAAGGGGTATTCATACCTGAGCTGATCGTTCCAATGTGAAAATGGCGTGAAAAGACACTTAATGACCCCTGCACACTCAAAAACTAGGTCAAATAGCCAACCAAGCATTCAAATGCGATAAAATCGACCCAAACTATAGCAAATGACCTAAAAGCATCAAATATTTAAAAAAGGAATATTCCATTTTGTTTATAAATAGAAACAAAAACCAAATATAGTCACCATTGTTTCATTTGCCAAATTTGGGAGGAGAAATGCCATTTGGAGCCAAAATTTCACTTGTCGATTCCGGGAGCTATGAGAAGCCATTTCACCTGCCGTTCAGAGCAGGTAACTCTAAACTTCATCCAGCATAATTGTAGTGGTTTACATTTTTGAATTTGGTTCACTTTTGGGTTTTAGCTTGGTTTGTGAAGGGCCATTGCGTCCTCAAGTCGTCGCAGTCTGCCCTTTCAGAAACTACGACGAGACTGAGTCGTCGCAAGGCTAGCATGGATGGATTGTAACGACGTCGCACTGTTAGCAATAACGAGGTGCGACGACGGAAACATCCAACCCCAAACACAAACCATTCCCAAAAAAGGAACTTTTGGTGGTTGAAGCAAGTGTTAACAATGTTTAAACTCCCCTTTTGGTAGGTTACCAGCAGCCATAATGGTTTTGGAGTGGCGTGAGAGGGAGCATGAGATATATGATGTACAGGCTGCAAGTGATCCACAATGTGTGGAAGCACTGAGGAACTATGGGATCCTCAAGTTCTTCGAGATCCAGGGCATGAGGGCCCAAATCCCATTACTGACACATATGCTCCGATGTTGGGATGCGACCCAACAATATTTCATGATCGGTGAGCACGTGCTTACCATAGATGTCGAGGACATCTACTTCCTGACTGGATTGTCTCGAAGAGGGGACAATGTCCTTCTTACTGGATCACGTGGGAGTGATCGGACTGTGGGCGACATGATCCTATAGCACTGTATTCCCAACACTCATGCTTCTAGTGGGAAGATTCGCATAAGAGATGTGCGGGAACGTCCATTGCGCGCCATACTTTTCATCATTACGAGGATGAAAGGGAGCCAAGCTCCTCACTTAGCCACCAAGTCTCAGATGATATACGCGGAGGATTGCATGTCTCCGAAGATCTTCAACTGGTGTGAGGGACTTCTCGCAAACATGTGAGCTCAGCTGACCAAGTGTCGGCGGGGAGAGCTCAAACAGTTTGTCTATGGTTCGATAGTGATCTCATTCCTCTTGGAACATCTTCCCCTCTTGCGCCCTCAAGTACCATTGGATGACAAGTATCCTAGGGATCCACACATGGCTAGATGGACAGAGGTGATGGCCCGACATGGTGGGGGTCCCATCATCTCATATGGTATTGAGTTATTCAACTGGCTAGAGGGCCAGTTACTTATGGTAGAGGATTACCCGTATAGTGGTACAGAATTGAGAGATGACCCGGACTTGCCACTACCCGAGGGAGCAACATGGGGAGACATAGGTAAGAACAATAAACCCTTGTACTTTTAAGTTTTGTGTTTTTATAATTTTTTTTTATAGTGCTGACAAGTTAACAACATGTGTGTGCAGATGTGGGCCCCGTACGACCAGTAGGAGTCTCTCTTCTTGCGAGGAGAGAGAGAGGAGAGGGAACAGTCATGGGTCCAGTTGTACATGCTGCCATTGCAGATATGGATGGAGTCTACGCCAACCTGATTGGGTTGACGTTATATGTTCCCGAGCCGATGATAGATGAGGTGTCATGGCCCATGCAGGTGTACATGGTTGGAGCGACTATGCGCTTCAACGCGCTGCTTCGCAGGGTTGCGAGAACAGTTGATTGTTTCCACACTTAGCAGGCTAGAGCCGTTAGACCTAGGGGTGTACGGGCCAGGCGCTAGGCCTGATGTTGTTACTATGTATGTACTGAGAGCTTGGAGGCCTCAGATTTTTTGTACTTACTGAAAGCTACGAGGCTTCATATTTTGTAGAGACTTACTGAAAGCCGCCGTGCTTCAGATTTTTGTACCAGCACTACTTTTTATGATGATATATATATATACAGACATTCTGTGATTTATACATTATGTGTTTTAAAATGAATGAATGGTGTGGTGTCGTTATGTGTTTGCTTATATAAAATGAATTATTTACATGTTATGTCTACTTTTAACAATTCATGAATATGCTTATGTATGTGCAATGTACCAATCTAAGATGAAGTTGGCCATAGAATCAGCAACTATGTCTGCATCTCGTGGAATGTGCAAGTACTGAATGGACTCGAAGGACCTTTCCAGGAGACAGACTCGTCGATAGAGACGGAGTAAAACAGGATCGCGGATGACGTAGACTCGGTTAAGATGAGAGACCACTAGTTGAGAATCCAGGTGGATGACAACATGGTCCATACCCAAATAAATAGCGTTAGTTAGGGTTCCAATGACTACTTGACATTCTACAGCATTGTTGGTTGCGAAGCCTTGACACATTCCCCCTGAGCTGATGAGCTCGCAGGTAGGTGTATAGAGTACCCAGGATGCCGAAGCAAGGTTACGTGTATGTCGGTCGGCGCCGTCTGCGAATCCATAGCACGTTACCATCTGCACACGCATACATAACATGGTAGAGGAAACGAAACAAGACCTAAAACACCCAAAAATCAAAGCATTATACCACACAAAAACACACACACGCCATGTACAGTATATACAAAAGTACTTATGCGCGAAAGACTCAAGCATAGTACCTCTTCAGGTAGAGCCCATTGCAGGGCTCACCCAAAGATATCCCATCGTAGTCTTCAAGCTCATAAGATCCCTTCTCCAAGACACATTTCACTATGTAAGGTCCATGCCACATGGACTCAAACTTTCCTGCCCCCATCTTATCATGTTTTTGGTCATATGTGAGGACCAAATCTCCCTCACTGTAGGTGTGAGGTTCTACCGACTTATTGTACTGAGCTTTGATGCGTTTCTTATGAGCCTCGTTGGCAAGAGCGGCATCTCGACGAGTCTCGTCGAGCTTAGTTAGGTAGAGGAAATGTTCTTCCTCGGCAGTAGTGTTTGGGAGAAGTTCGATGGCGAGCTTGAGAGATGGAATCTCACACTCAATGGGAAGGACCGCCTCTAATCCATACACTAGTTGGAAGGGGGTAAATCTAGTGGCGATTTTAACAGAGGTTCGATAAGCCCAAAGCGCGGAGAAGAGCATATTCCAAATGTCCTTGTGCGTACCCACCATACGTTGAACCATAGTTTTCAAGACCTTGTTAATGGCCTCGACCTGTCTGTTCGACTGTGGGTAGTATGGTGTTGAGTTTTCATGGCGAAAACCCAATGTATCGCTCAACTCTTCAACCATATGGTTCCTAAAGTGAGAACCATGGTTGGTAACTATTGCTTGAGGAACTCCAAACCGTGCTATTACATGGTTAAACATGAAGAGTGCGGCGTTCTTGCCATCATTCGTGTATGTAGGAAATTCCTCGGCCCACTTTGTAAAGTAGTCCATAGCTACAATGACATAACTATGCCCCTAGGCCGAGGTAGGCTTACAATGCATGAAATCGATGCCCCATTTAGTGAAGGGGCCAAGGGAAATAACCGGGTGTAACGGGACGGGATGGGTGTGCTTTTTCGTACAAAAATGTTGGCAGGGAGGACATTTTTGTACGGCCTCGATACAATATTTGAAGATAGATGGCCAGTAATATCCTACACGCAAAATATTCTGGGTTGTAGCCATCCCAGATAGGTGACCGCCACATGCCCCAGCGTGACAGTCATTCAGAACGCGTTCAGCCTCATCATGAGTCAGACAACATCGAAGGATAGAATCAATACCACAGCGGTACAAAGTATCACTAATAATCAGATAATACTTTGCATGGTGGCGTATGCAACGGCGGTCGTCACGAGACAATTCAGGGCTGAAACATTGGGTTTGAAGATACAATGTGATATATCCATACCACGGATCAGACATACTGATAAGAAACAATGACTCATCTGGAAAGGAGTCATTGGCCTAAGATTCTACATCAATGTGGGGGAGGTCACAGATGAGCTCAGCAAACACCAAAGATTTTTTTGACTTGGATTTTTGGAAAAGAAGATCGAATTCTTGTAGTATCACGATCCAATGTGAATACTTTCCCCCAAGTACCTGACGATTCAAAATGTGGTACATGGGGTTCGAATCAGTGATAATGGTGGTGGTGCGAAGCAAAATGTAATGTTGAAACTTCTGCATGGCTATGACTGCCGCGAGAGCGAGTTTCTCAGCATGTGAATAGCGATTTTCAACGTCAATGAGACCTTTACTGGCATAGTATATCACATGTTCTTGGGCGTTATGGTCTTCCTGTACCAAAACCATGGCGATAGTGGTGTCGGAAGTGGCGAGATATAAAATGTAATCTCGATAATAATTCGGTGGTTGGATCACAAGGGCATGAATGATGGCATGTTTTAAACTATCAAAAGATTGCTGAGCTTGGTCATCCCAGATGAACAGGACGTCCTTTTTCATTAATATCATGTAGACTTGCGTCTTTTGTGTGAAATTACAAACGAAGTGTCGTAAATAAGTTTCTCTTCCTTGCAGAATATGAAGTTCTATTATGTTGGTTGGAGGTGGAAGAGCGACGATGGATTCCACCTTCAAGGTCCATGCGAACACGTCTCAGAATCGCTTGAATAAGGACATGGCGGTGATGACTTCTTCAGGGGAACACTTCTAGCCTAACTGAATGTGTTCCACTACACCAGGAATAACCAAAATGTCTATCAAAGTGGTAGGCTCAATGTTGGCAATGTTGCACTAGGAGTCCGTTTGACATGCGAGTATCAAGGACTGAGAACCAGAGTAGACATTCGGTGTAAAGATGGTGTGAATGTTGTTCGCCACAGTATCTAGCAAGGGAAGGAGAGACGAACAATGGTGGAGTTCTTCCCACGGTGAATCATCTACGCTCATGATTTCCATAATGGACTCATCAGAATGAAAAGTCCGTAGCAGAGCATCGGATGATGTCCGTTGTTGAGAACAGGGGGTGGAGTCCATAGCTAAGTGGTCCTCCGACACTGACTGGATAGCCTCATACATGAGTTCAGTAGGTGACAAAGGCATAGTGTCTCCAATCAGGTGTGTGGTGGCTTCATCAGGTACAAGCCATGAATTAGTGGAGTTGGGGATAGGTGAAATCTGCGAGGATATCATGTCCACCGTGGCAACATGGTTTGGGTGATCCGAAGTAGAAAAGACGCCCATAAGGGATGAATCCTTAAGGAGGCCAACCCCCACACTCTCATACCTTTGCAAATATTATCCAATTGAAGGAACGTTATCGCCTGGGTGTGTAGTGGTGTTGGGTGTGCAGAAATCAAGTTGGTCGACTGTGACAATTCAGCCTTGATGGGGGGATTGTACTATGTGAAAGACATATGATGCAACTGCAGTCATGGCGTAAAACCAATTACGACCAAGCAGAATGTTATAATCTAACGGGGAAATGACCACTTCCAAATTAAGGGTTGCGGTCTTTCCCCCCAGCTTGACTGGTAAAGCTTGTAACAGCCCATGAGGTTGAAAGCCACGTCCGTCGAAGGATCTCAAAGTGGTAGGAGAACGGTTCAACTCGAGAGAACCAATGGCTCTCCAACAAGCGATCGACATGATTGACATAGAGGCTCCTTCGTCCAAAACAGTGCGATGGATTATCTTCCCAGCAATGTTTGTAGCAACTTGAAATGCCAATTGATGGGAGAGCCTCGGTTTGAAGTATTCTAGCCGGAACATGATGGTATTCGATGAATCCGGGTCACCTGCACCGATGGCAGCGAGGAGAGTCTTGCACTGATTTGGACAGTTTTGCAAGACCTCGAGCGTCGACATAGCACAAGGGGCTTTTGCTAGGTCCTCTACAATGTTGTAGTTTTGAGCATCCCGAGCATTAGGATTGAAAACCGATTTTCTAATCGTGCTCTTGGGTGGACGCAACACTGACTCAAATGAGGGCTTCTCAATGGTGAGAGAAGTAGCCGGAACGATGACGTAGGGCATCGAAGTGGAAGCTTTTTCAGTATTACTTCCAACGAGTTCCTTTGCTGGAATGGAGTCATATGAACGAGAACGGGTGTTCAAGTTGATAGTTTTGCTACGCATCATGAGAACATGTGTGGTGGTGGATGCTTCTCCTTGGGAAGAAGAAGTGTGAGCAATCAACTTCTGATTTTGAGCAGGTAAGGGATCATTGAGAACTGCGGGTGTGGGTTTTCCCTTAAGAAACTTTTGAACTTTGTCTCTACGGGGGCACTCTTTAGAAAAGTGATCATCACCACATAATAGGAAAGGATACTTCAACTTCCTTTTCTGTTTGGTATCATCAGGGGCACTCTTTTGTTCCTACTGGGTGGAATATTTCTTAGGTTTCCCCTTGTTCTTTTTCTTACCACCAGACTTTTGAGGTGAAGCTGATGAAATAGAATTCACTTCTTCGGTGACAGCAGGAGTGGATAATTTGGTGGTGCCGTGACTAGCTCGTGTTGGTGATGGGGAAGAACCCTGGGGGTTCGTTGAACCGACAGTTTGAGAGGAAGGCTGGGTGTGAAGGGATCCAATGATGCCATCGGCTTGAGGTCCCTTGGGTGGTTTCGCAGGGTCATAAGTGTTGCGGGTCACGTCAGGAAGAATATCAAACAATGTGCCAGATTGAGCATAGAATAAGTCTAGCAAATGGGCACGAGCAATGGCTTGTTCCTCAGTGACAGCGCCACCCATGGAAACATCCCGTGCTATGGTAGGAATGAGAGACTTCATAAACCATTCTGCTAGGAGTTGATCTGGAATAGGAGCCTTAATGAGACATTGTCTCCTCAGCCACTCATGTATATGATCTGATATATGAGTAGCGGTATTTTGACGGAGTGAGGTTAAAAGCTCTGTACCATTTTCATACCGTATAGGCAGCTGGAAATGAGTCAAAAAGTTCATAGCAAGAGAACCAAAATCGAGAAAAGAATGGGGTGGTAGTTCAATATACCACTTGGCAACCGAACCAGTGAGAGTCCTTTGAAACAATCTAAGACGGATCAATTCGTCCATCAGGGAGTTGGATGAACACCATAAGTGGTATGTCATCACGTGGTTTTTAGGATCCTCACCCAGCTTACCATCAAATTTCGGGATATCTGACGGAAGTTTCACCAGAATGGGTGGCCAATTAGTTTCTTGGTAGATGGGGTCGTTGGTCAAACGAGACAAGTCAAGTAGATCCAAAGTTGCCAAAAAGGGAAACTGCGGATTAGGCTGCGAGTAGTGATAGTACGGATAAGGCATGTAAGGACCTGTGGGACCTTGTATCGACTGACCATAGGGAATTCCAAGAGGAAATTGGCCATAGGGGTACGGGCCTCCCGGACCAAATGTAGGTCCGCCGCCATAGTAAGGTGGTCCATAACCATAATAAGGTGGCCCATTACCATAAGGTGGGGGCCCTCCTCCGCCACCGGGAGGGGGTGGACCACCTCCAAATGGTGGGGGTCCGCCACCACCGCCAGGGTAGGATGGGCTGCCACCACCTCCGCCGGGAGGAGGTGGTGGTCTACTACCACCACTAGAATAGGACGGGCCTCCACCACCTCCACCGGGAGGGGGTGGTGGGCCACTGCCACTGCCGAAAGGGTAAGAGCCTCCTCCGCTACCTCCACCATAGTAGGGTGGTGGTCAACCACCATCGCCACCAAGATGGGAAGGTCCTCTACCACCACCACCGGGAGGGGGTGGTGCTCCTCCGCCACCACCAGGATGAGATGGTCCTCCCCCACCACTGCCGCCAGGGGGGGTTGTCTCCCACCACCTCCACTAGGGGGGGTGGGCCATGATGACCTAAATGAGGTGGTCCTCCGCCAGAAGGTCGAGGTACGCCTCCTCCAAAGTTATGCCGAGGGCCGCCGCCTCCAGTAGGAGGTGGGGGTGGACCAAACAGGGATGGAGGGACTTGACGGACTCTAAGTGGGGGTCCATGTTGTAAAACATTTTGCTGTCCCCATAGAGTGTAAGGATTACCGGGGTAAGGTACCCCGTAGAGTACATTTCTGGGATTGAGTTGACCTGGCACAGGGTTAAGATGACCTAGATATGCTTGACTCGATGAGGGTTGGATTACGTTGGACGGTACCCCGACATGGGATAGTCCCGAAGTGGAAGGTCCAAGAGGTAAGAATTTCCAACAGAAGGCCCAATGGGAATTCCTGCTGCAATATTATGGTTAAGAGATGGGGGTTTCCCCCCAGCAACAACTTGCTAACCACTAGGTAAAGGTTGACCCAACACTGGTTGTTGATCATTCACCATAGGATTACCACTACCTATAAAGAAGGTAGGGGGTAAAGAGTATCTTCCCCTTGATGTTTTGGGTGGGGGAGGAGTAGGTGACGTAACTGTGGTAGTTACGGGTGTGTTGGACTGTTTTCCTTCAACAAGTTGGGTTGTAAGCGGTATTGAACTGGTCTCCTGTCTAGGAGATACATGTGCAGGAATGGATGGTTGACCAGTTTCAATAGTGGTCACGTGTTGCGTAGATGGTTCCAGTGACTCAAAAGATAAAGCATGACTTGGGAGTGGTCGGTCGTCGATCCTTAGTTGAAAATTTTGACTTCAAAACTCCTCATCCATAGCACGTAAATGAAACAATTGCTCACGGTAAGGTGCTAAGCGGTCGTCGGGGCTAGCCCAACTAGGTGGGGAGGAAATGAAAAATAGGCCACTGGGTGGCCTGCAGAAGATTTCCAATAAGCTGATGATGGACCAGCAGCTGCTGTGGGGTCGTCCTAGGGTTGATTTATCCATTCCAACGACCCAGGCTCTCCTGGTGCAACGGGAGGTAAGTCTTGTGAAGGGATTTGTGCTTCTTCACCCTACAGGGGGTGAGAGGCAGGTGAATCTGGAGGAGTATGAGGAAACAAAATTCCTCCAACATTCAAAGTGGGGTTTTCCACTTCATTTGACCCGACCCTGGCTTGTGGATCCATTCTTACCCTCGAAATTACCTCTTGGTTAAGGGAATATTCGGGTGGCAAGTTCTGAATCCTGCGAGACCTTCTCCAAGGAAAGTCAGCCAGAGTAACTGAAATAAAAAGTTTCTCCGAAGGAAAGCTAAACGAAAGAAAAGCAGACCAAACAAACCCTACATAAACTAAGGCCACAGGAAAACTTATGTTATAAGAGTGGATTCAACGGTCTGGAACCTCACAGGATTGTCAAAGCTTCGCAACTCGCGATATACCGCAGGGTCCAACAGTAAAATGCGACAAGGAGGATTGGGACCGTACCCTTGCCTGAATACCCGATTATCTGGACAGTACATGCGTAGTAGCTCCCCGATTGTTGTTCTTGGTGTATTGCTCCGCCAAGACATCCAAAAGGTTAACTCGGTTGGTTTCAGGAATCCTAAGGGTGTCTCCCGATATATGCAAGGTACGTGGGAGCTCAAATCCATAGTGGTGTTCTCTAATGCACAACCGTTCGGCAAGAGACCTTCCGATATACTACCAAGTACGTGATACACCCTTCGATATACGCTAAGTACTAAAGGTGACTTGGTGGGTACATGAAGGAGCTCGATATACCGATAAGTACGTGGAATACTACAATACCCCCGGGATACAGTGCTGGCAAATAACGACAGCTGCCACACTTAACGACACCGGAACACGTCTCTAACTTACACACAAGTTACTATAAATTTTACCCTGGTTCTACCGTTAATTTTATCTGGACGGTTAGGTGAATGCATGAGGTGAGTACATAATCGTAAAAATAATGCAGGCCCTAACTATATGCAAAAAATACACTTTTCTTTCAATGAACTCTATGTAAGGGAAGGAGAAATTTTCTTTTTCTTTCCAACAATTTCACCAAATCAATGCAATACAAGACAGTCCCAAATCTACCAAAAAATGACTATGAAGTATTCTTTTCTTTTTCGAGCGAAACACAAAAGACACAACACTACTAAACCAAATCAAAGCATGTTTTTCTTTTTATTTTGTCTTTTCAAAACAGAAATGATGCTAAGTAATGAAAAGAGATAATTTCTAAACAGAGTATGTGAACTTTTCACTTTCACTATGATGGCCTAAAAGCACAAAAACCAAAAGATGCAATGCGATTTCCCAAGCATGGAACTACTTTTGCAAAACTTGATGTCTATTCGAATGTTTCAAGAAAATGAGCAACTCATAGTTCATGAAAAACACAAATAATGCAATTTTCTTTCAACCTTTCCAAAATATCTACAAATGAGACATTCCAATGCATATACAATTCTTCAAATGAGCTTGAAAAATGATGGAAATAAAGTACTTTTGATCTTTCAATGGATGTATCAAAATAACAATTTGACAACAACAATGCTTTTAAACATAAACACTGAACTGAAAAGATTACTTGCAGCACTCTAATAACTCAGAAAATCTCAAGAAAAGATGAGCACTCAAAGGACTGAAAATACACACAAACACTCAAAATCAATCAATAACAAGCAATATTAAAAGCAAACAAAGCTCAAAGATGAATGCAAATGAGGTCTGGAAACCGATCTAATACAATGATCAAATCCGGAGAGGAGAGGAGGGCATGCAAGGGTGAGTGGATGCGGGTGGGGGAGACAACAGTGTCCACCACTACCAAATATCAGACTTATCCAATATGGAACCCCAAAACAACTCCAACTAAAACCAAACAACTCAGCACACAAAGCAAAATGGGATCTCTAACTGGATCTTACAGTACAGAGGGAGTCTGCACACAAACCAAACTCAAAACAGAAATGGAGAAAGGGTGCCTATCTAGCAAAAATGGCAGATCAGTGCACTCTGTGCTTGTACACAGTGCGACGTCGCACTTTACCAATGTGGGTAGTGCGACGATGTCACAGTATACCAATGGAAGAGTTGCGACGACAGGCTAACAGGCAAAGAACGGAGATAAAAAATAACACAGTGTCGCTCTGGGTACACTGACCAGGTGCGACAGGCGAGATCTAAGTTCAAAAAATGAAACAATTCTCTAGATAATGAGCGTAAAAAGGTCTGTAAATGAGAAGTACAAACTCAAAGGAAGGAAATCAGACTCTTCAAAGTGAAGATATGATGGTGAAATCAACTTAAAGAAGGAAAAAATAAAATAGAATGGCTTGGCAAGAAATCAACTGAAAAACGACATTCAAATTGACAACTACAAAGCAATGTTCTTTCCCCAGTATGGTCGCCAGATTTGTTTGACGAACAATCCACTCGAGTGGATGCGAGCCGGATATCCCTAGCTCAAAGTGAGTCTAGAACAAATAGTACAGACTACAAACTACTTTCCTAGATCTAATTAAGGATCAAGTGACTAGATGTCTTACCTTAACTTCGCAATCCTTTCTCGTAGATGCTGCTCCACGTCTCGCGGTCGTTAGATCTCAGCTGCAAGACCTGTCAAGACACGTAGAACAATGCAAACGAGTAAAGATCATCTATACAATAAGAGTTCTAAGTAAACAGTTAAGCAGGTAAACTACACAATATCATCACACATAAACAATATTGGTGGAAAGCGTTTATATTACTGTAAATATAGGAAAAGTACATAGGAAAGAATGACTACAACCAAAGCTTAACGTAGTAGCCCTTCTCCATCCAAGCCAATTGCCATATCCTCCCAAGGAAGTGTGAGTCTCTCAATGGATGAATTAGAGATCTCTCCAAGATTATTTCACCAGCATGTAGACACTATAGACTTCCTCCCTTTGGAGAGGGGTAGAGCTTCACTTATATAGGACTAAGTGGATAGGGTATGGATAGGGTAGGTTGAGATATGGTAGGAGAGATATAGGGGATCCCCCCAAGATGTTAGGAACCGAGTTCTAGCTCTCTCAAGAGGTCAGGGATAAGGATCCAAGTGAGAAGGCTTCGAGAATGAGCTCGAAGGACCTATTTTTGTCCATTAACTGACTTCATTGCACCCTGCAATAGAGAAAGATGCGACGTCACAGGTTGCATGAGTGCAGCCTGCGGTGACTTCTAGAAACCTAGCATAAATGTAATGGTATCCCTTCCAAATAAATGACTTAGCCAATGAAACTTCAGGGATGTGTGCACTGAATCTCAGGATGGTAGGATTTTAGGTGTAATAGTCACATCGGTGATTCAAAACCCCCTACCTATGAATAAGTTATTAAGCAGCAAGTATGGAAAGATGCCATGGTAGAAGAATACAAATCTATCATGAAGAATGATTTGTGGGAAGTGGTTCCTAAACCTGACAGGAAGTCAATAGTAACTTCCAAGTGACTTTATAAAATCAAGCATGCAGTTGATGGAAGTATTGAAAAGTATAAAGCAATATTTGTGGCTTGGGGTTTCTCACAAAAAGAAGGGATAGACTATGATGAGACATTTGCTCATGTGGTCAGGTACACTACTATATGAACCATAATTTCTCTTGATTCAGTTTTGGGTTGGAAACTTCACCAGATGGATGTGAAGACTACCTTCTTCAATGGTGAGGTTGAGGAAGAGGTTTACATACAACCACCTGATGGGTTTGTAATTCATGTGAATGATTCCCATGTAATCAAACTTCAGAAATCCTTGTATGGATTAAGCAGGCCTCAAGGGCTTGGTATTCAAGGATTGACAGTTGTCTTATGATCTTGCGCTTCTCTAAAAGTGAATTTGATCCCAACATGTACTTCAAGGTTTTGAAGAACCATCCATTGATCTTAGTTCTCTATGTTGATGGCTTGTTCCTTACTGGAGAGGAGAAACAGATAGCTCGGTGTAAGAGGGAGCTCACTTGTGAGTTTGAAAGTAAAGGCTTAGGTATTATGCACTATTTTCTTGGTCTAGAAGTTTGGAAAAGGAAAGATGAGATCTTTCTTTCTCAAGGAAAGTACACAATTGATGTATTGCGGAGATTTGGTATGATGGAATGTAAGTCCATGTTTACTCCAATTGTGTCTAATCTAAAGAAGATAAATGAGTCATATTTCAAATAGAATCTAGTGGATCCTACCATGTCATGTAGACAGCTCATTGGTTCCTTGATGTATTTAATACATAGTAGACCAGACATATGTTATTCAGTGAGTATCTTGAATCATTTCATGTCTGAGCCAAGCCATATACATTGGGTTGTTTCCAAGCATGTGCTTAGATACCTTCGAGGTACTATTGCTTATGGAATTAGATATGCTTCCAATGGTGGAGTGATGTTACTTGGATATTCTGACTCTGATTGGGGTCACGTAGTATTGTGGACCAAAAAAGCACATCCAGATTTTGTTTTAGCTTGGGATCAGCTATGATCTCTTGGTCCAATAGGAAGTAGGGCTCTGTAGCCCAAAGTACTACAGACGTAGAGTATAGTATAGCTAGTACCTCCTGTCGAGAATCTGTGTGGCTTAGGAATCTACTTGTTGGGTTGTTTGGTGAGAAGCTTGAGACTACTGTCATTCGCTCTGACAATTAGAGATGTATTAAGCTCTTGGAAAACCTTGTGTTTAATGACACATCGAAACACATTGATATGAAGTATCACTACATCAGATACATGGTCCAGAGAGGTTCCATAAGGCTGTAGTACAATGCTATTGGTGAGCATATTAAAGATATGTTGACTAAGCCTCTATTTGTAATGAAGTATAAGTACTTTCGATACAAGCTTGGCATGGTAGAGAATGCCTCCCTCGTTGAGAGGGAGTGTTAGAGTTATATCATCATGAGTCATTCTCCAAGTCAATCTTGTGTGTCAATATTGAGCCTCATTTGTTGAGGTAGTTCCTTATAGGAGCCTGAGTTAGACTCAGGAAACTTAGAGAAGAACCTTGAGTTGGACTCAAGAATGGTTATGCTTCATGTGTTGAGGCAAGTACTTTGTATGTCAAAGTGATGATGTTGTATAGTCTTGTTATTCAAGGCTAAGCTCTTGTGTGTCAAGACAGATCCTCATCTGTTGAGGTGATTCTTTGCATGTCAAATCACGTATGGTGTGTGATGTACTACTAAACATGGTTGAGCTATTAAGTCTCCTCTAGAGACTGGCCACCTCTAGAGTGAATTACTTTAGAATATAACCATTTGGAATGATTGTAGAACAATATGATCACATCATTGGTAAAACATCCTTAGTATATTTGATATGATAATTAAGTTGGCACATGTGGACCATGCAGATAAGACAAGAGATAAAGATAAGATGTCACAAGATATGAGAGAATTTGAATTGCACATAAATAATTAATTAAGAGAGAATTTGAATTGTTAAAATTTAGTGATATTTACAAACAAGAATTCAGTCAATGAAAGGAGAACTCGAATTGATCACTACAGTAATGTTAACAAGAAATATTTTGAGTAAAGAGAGTTAACTAAGTGATATCAAAGAAGATCTAGTTAACTAAGTGTTATTGCATGATGACTCTTATGTTAAACTAAAAGACGACACTTATGTTAAACTAAAAGACAACAATTGAGTTGCGACACTTTCATGACGGCACTTAAGTTAGCCCCCTAACTAAGTGGGAAAGATTTCAGTTAAGGGGCGAGTTCACCCTAAGACTCAGTGCAATGAGTAAATGCACCGCATGAGACGTGGGGCGCTCTTTTTCATGCGATATTGATACATACAAATGGAGAGCGAGTTCATCATGAATCCATAAGATAAAAATAGAAGTCGATGCATGTGAAGAATATGTAAATATTTTATACAGGATCAAATGAATTCAAAGTGAAGCAAATTCTCTTCTTCCTTGAAGGAAAGGCGCTTCTATTTGTGCAGGATATTATTCTGAGTCTCTCTTATTTATCTTTAGCTTTATATGTAATTTCATTGGGGGTGCTTGATTTAAAATACATTCTGTGATATCTATCAATATAGTAAGGAAGGTTTTGTTGTGGTTCTCTCCCTCAATCGTAAAGGGTTTCCCCAGGGTAAATTCATGTGTCAAATGTGAAATATTATGTGTATGATTGTTATTTATTTCAAGTACTATTGCATTTCTGAATTAAATATAAGAAATTAACAAGTAGAAGCATGAAACCTACCCTTGAACATTCCTCTTTGATTTGCACGACATTCTCTTGCAAAGTAACCCTTCTTATTGCAATCGAAACATTTAACTTTATACTTATCAAAGTTCTTGTTGTAATCATTTTCCTTTCGATGAGAAAGCATCTTATGAGAAAAGGATTTCTTACCTCTCTTCATCTGTGCCGCAAGAGCAATGTTCTCTTCTTTGGAGGAAGTATATTTGCTCTGGATTCATCACCCTTATTCTTGTGGGAAATCATGCCACGGTCTTTCAAATTTTGGTTTCACTTCTATACCATTAACTGCATCTAAGAATGTCTCCCATGAGTATGGAAGGTCATTGACAACAGTCTGTATGAGATCATCATCATCAACCATCATAGCAATGCTCATGAGTTGATCTCTTACTTGAGAGATCTTTGTGAAGAAGGAATCAACAACTTCATCCTTCTCCATCTTCAGATTATGAAGCTTATTCTTCAATGCTCTCTTATGACTGGGCGCCTTCTTCTCATATAGATTTGTCAAAGTGTCGAATCATTCCTTTGCGGTATTTAATGGAGTAATCACAGGCATCAAATTGTCTTTCACTAAATCATAAATTATCCTCTTTGATTTGACTTGATTATTCTTGAAATTAGTGCACCCTGCATTAGTAGTAGGCTCTTCAACAACAGTGTATACGTAGCCATCCAGGTCATGCTCTTCCAGGATATTCAAAATCCTAGCCTTCCAAGTATTGAAGTTTGAAGTTCCTTCAAGTCGGTCTTCCTGTCTTGATGAGATTGAAGCCATTATTCTTCAAGTACTCTGTTCACTCACGATATACGTAGGCTCAAGCTTTACTGTTTAATTTAGCTCTTTCATGCCCTAAGATCTGATACCATGTTAATTTTTTATCTTTAATTCGAAATTGCAGTAGTACTTGAAATCAATGAACAATCATAAATATAATCATTCACATACAACACATAAATTTACCCTGGGGAAACCCTCTATAACTTGAGGGAGAAAACCCCAGCAAAATCTTCCTTAATGTATTGATTGATAGCAGAGAATGACTTGCTTCACAATAAGCAGATTACATCAAGCATCCCTAGTGCATATATCAGAGCAAGAGAGCATATGGAAGAATAGAACTCAAAATAATATCCTTTACAAAGAAAATCGCATTGCCTTCAAGAGAGAAGAGAATTCGCTTCACGTTGAAATACATCAATCCTGTATAATATATATATATATATATATATATATTCTTCTCATGCTTAGGATTCTATTTTTATCTTCTGACTTCAAGATGAAATCTCCCTCCATCTGGATGTTAGACCACTTAGTTAGGTGGCTAACTTAAGTGTCGTAACTCAAGTGTCATCTTTTAGTTTAACTCAAGTGTCATCATGCAAGTGTCGCAACTCAAGTGTGTCACCATGCAATCACTTAGTTAACTAGATCTTCTTTGTTATCACTTAGTTAACTCTTTTAATTGAAGTATTTCTTGTTAACATCATTGAAGTGATCAATTTGAGTTCTCATTTAATTGACTAAAGTCTTCTTTGTTAACGTCACTGAAGTTTAATAATTTGAGTTCTCTTTATTTAACTAAAGCCTTTATCACCACTACAGTGAGATAATCAAATTATCTCTTATCTTATCATATCTTATCTTGATCTCTTGTCTTACCTAAATGGTCCACATGTGCCAGCTTAATTAACTATCATATAAAATATACTAAGGATATTTTCCCAATGATGTGATCAACTTGTTCTACTATCATTCCAAGTGGTCATATGCTAAAGTAATTCACTCTAGAGGTGGCTAGTCTTTATAGGAGACTTAATAGCTCAACCATGGTTAGTAGTACATCACACACCATTCATGCTTCGACATGCAAAGCATTACCTCAACATGTGAGGCACCACCTCAACACATGAGGATTTGTCTTGACACACAAGACCTTTGTTAGTTTTTCAGAATTTCAATCTGATCTAGGATCTTAACTGAGAGAATAACATGTACAGCATATCAATCATGGACACAATAATGCAAGCACACAAGAGACACAGAGTTTCATTGGGGAAAACCAAGAAGGTGAAAAACCTCGCAACTTCCTCAGAGATAGATAGAGAAATGATACAACCCAGGCATAAGAGATATACTCCTAGCAACAGCTTCTCCTCCTCCACTAGTGCGCCACTCTCCAATGAGTTTGTGAGTGAGAAAGTGAATGATCAAATAGAGTGCCTCCCGCACTCTATTTATACTTGACTTGACTTGCCTAATAACCTTTACTAGGTCGGCCTTAACTTAACCACATAACATAATGCTGACAGGGCCGACCCCCAATAGGGTGGTCTAATAACCCTTTAACCCACATGACTCATGCAGGGCCAACCCCATCAAGGTGGTCTAATAACCCATCAAGTATAAGTTACGACACTTACAATATAAATGACGACACTTCCGTATAGAGGAATAATAACATCTCTATAGGAATACAAACACTTCCGTATATAGGAATAATAAAATCTCTATAGGAATACAATATACATAGGTGAAATACATTCTGAAGTTACAATTACATCAACACTCCCTCTTAACTAGGAAGGTATTTCTCAACACAGGTCTTCTAGCACAAGTCTTCTTCTCTAGATCATCGTCACTGGATCATCATCATCGAGTTATCATCATTGTCATTGCTGCTGCTATCTCAATCAATCTTCGATCTACTCGTCATAGGAATTTCTACAGAGCCAGCCCTTTTTCATACTGGATGTAGACCCACCACCTGTAGGTCTTCATCACTGGCCATATTGTGGAATCCTCAGGATTTATTATGTGCGTCACAAAACCTGGCAAGATCATCCCAGGCTGTTACGAGCACACAGCTCTACCTGTCGGATCTCCCAGGGACATATTACATGTGACCCCACCACAAAACCTCGCAAGAGCATCCCAGGCTATTACAAGCACACAGATCTACCTGTCGGATCTCCCAAGGACATATTACATGTGGTCACACCACAAAACCTTGCAAGAGCATCCCAGGCAATTATAAGCACACAGCTCTACCTGTCGGACCTCCCAAGGACATATTACATGTGGTCATGGCAAAACCTTGCAAGAGCATCCCAGGATGTTATGAGCACACAGCTCTACCTGTCGGACCTCCCAAGGTCACATTACATGCCATAGGACAAAACCTAGAAAGAGCATCCTAGGCTGTTACGAGAACACATCTCTTTCTGTCGGATCTCCCAGGGCACTATTATATGTCCTCCCAGAGAAATGCCTCGAAAGAGCATCCCAGGCTATTACGAGAACACAGCTCTACCTTTCAGATCTCCCAGGTCTACTTATATGCTCATCTACATAACCTGCCCATGACCACAGAGTATCGTCCTGATACTCACCATACATCATCCTGATGTACATCAACACATGATCATCCTGATCATCATCATAGCATCATCCTGATGCATATCATCTGGAGCAACATCCTGAAGCTCGTCATCCATGATCATCCTGATCATACTGTGCATCCACCTGATGCATACCAAGTATCTACCTTATACATATCATCATACATGATCTACCTGATCATACAATGTATCCACCTGATACATACACAAATAAATGATCCACCTGATCATAACAAGCATCCAACATGATGCATATACATATACATGATCCAACTGATCATAACAAGCATCCAACATGATGCATATACAGAGCAGTAACTAGAGCATCGTCCTAATGCTCATCATCTAGCGCTTACATCCACAGCCATGTGAAGGATCCTCCTCTCACCATGATTGGAATGGCTCCAGCAAATGTGTCCATCACTTCTTCCTCGAAGTGTTGTCAATCTGAAGAACACCAAGCCTCTCTCTAAAGTACTCGAACTTCACTCTGGCTAGTGGTTTCGTCAACACATCTGCAACCTGCTCATCCGTCGCAACATTTAGGAGCTTCATTGCTCCTCTCTGCACCATATCCCTGATATAGTGATATTTGATCTCAATGTGCTTCGACCTATCGTGGAACACTGGGTTCTCAGACAGCTTCACACAACTCTGGTTGTCACAAAAGATACCAGTAGCCTCCAATGGAAGATCAAATAACTCAGACAATAGATTCCTGAGCCATACTGCCTCACAACTGGCTGAACAAGTTGCAACATACTCTACTTCGACTGTACTCAGTGCTACGCAGGACTGCTTCCTGCTAAACCAAGAGATCACACCTAATCCCATACTGAAGCAACACCCAGAAGTGCTCTTCCTATCTGCAGCACTGCCTGCCCAGTCTGAATCAACATAACCCTGTAGGTTTAACTTTTGATTCACATCATACTTGAGCCCATAATCAACTGTACCCTTCAGGTACCTCAAAATATGCTTTACAACAACCAGGTGAACACTCCTCGAATCTGTCAGGAACTGGCTCAATGTGTTCACCGCAAAGCAAATATCTGGTCTCGTGTTCGTCAGGTACATCAAGGACCCAATCATCTGACGATACATAGTGACATCAACCGGCTCAAATGAAGCATCACACAGAAGCTTTAGGTTCGATGCCATAGGTGTGGCCATGGATTTGCAGTCCATCATCCTGGACCTCTTAAGGATATCTACTGCATACTTCCCTTGTCTAAGGAAGATTCCATCTGCACTTTGCCACACCTCCATACCAAGAAAGTAGTGCATCATACCCAAGTCCTTCATCTTGAACTCGACACCAAGCTTCCTCTTCATGTCGGCAATCAATCTATCCTCACATGTTACAAACAGGTCATCCACATACAATAATAGTATCACTGGATTGCCTTCCTCAACCTTGTAGTAAAGGTTGGAATCCGCTTTACTCTTGGTAAAGCCCAAACTGGATAGAAAGTTGTTTATCCTACCATACCAAGTCCTAGGAGCTTGCTTCAAGCCATACAAGGCTTTCTCCAATCTGCACACATATGACTCTCTGTCATGTGTCTCAAAAACCAAGTGGCTGCTCCACATGTACTTCCTCCTCAACTACACCATTCAAGAAAGTTGTCTTGACATCCATCTGGTGTATCTTCCATTTCATCACTGCAGCCAGAGCAAGTATTGATCTGATGGAAGTGTATCTGGCTACAGGAGCAAAAGAATATTCATAGTCTATTCTTTCTTTCTGGGAGAAGCCACGAGCTATAAACCTCGCCGTGTAGTTCTCTATGCTACCATCTGCAGCACGTTTGATCTTATAGATCCACTTGGAAGTCACAACAGACTTCCCTTCTGGTCTTGGGGCCACATCCCAAACATCATTCTTCATGATCGATTGGTATTCCTCGACCATGGCATCCTTCCATTGTATCCCGTATCTTGGGAACTTCATATTCTTCAATATCTTCAATAGATAGTTTGTACTTCGTTGCTAGAACAAATGTTGTAGTCCTTCTTTTGTAGGTGATAGTATACAATCTTTCCTGCAAAACAAGTTAAATTGCATGATTAGAAACATCTCATAGTTTTCAGAACAAATTCTTACACATAAAGAAATATGTCAACCAGTCATGCAATTATTTTAGCCAATGCTTCAATACAACATTTATCCATATCCCGTAACTTTCTATATTCCTTCCAATCTCTACCAGAACATTGTTAAGAGTGTGCACAGCTCCCAACATGTCAGCAAAGAGGTTTCATTCTAGATAAGTAGCAATGGAATGATGTACAGTGCCATAGGCCACTTACCCATCACATGCATATTAGTAGTATACTGTTCATTAATGCAATTATTCTAATATGCATAATACTCAACCTAAGTCTGGGAACAATGATCAATATTATTTAAACACTCAAATATGCAAGAAATGACAATTCAAATACTTATCTTTGTTTGGTTTGTAGGGTGGACTCCCTCTCAATATTTGCTTCCTTGCAGGAACTACTGGAGTGTGCTCCCTCTTGATCTTTTCTTCCTGGATTACCTGTCCATGAACTTATATCCATCCTCGATCACGTATGCATACTTACTAGTATCATCATTATGTTATCCTCGAGGTATCATACATACATTCATTAGTATAATCTCAATACTATCAAAACACAATAATCTTAAACATGTATAGTCGTGATTATTTCAAACACAAATAATAAACATTAGTATTCAAGGTTTCAGGGAGTACTTCTTTTACTCATGCATATTCTTATTTGACCAAAGGACTTTTCTGGTTAGTCATATCATCAATCAAGGTAAAATACATAACTATGCATAAACCCTTGATTACTTACATTTTTAACTTCATGAATAATCATTATCAACCATACAACAGTATAAGATCCTAACACAAGGTAGGATTCTAACTTGATATAGGAAAAACATACCTGGTTATCATATTTGCTAGTTATGTCTAGCAATGTCTTCTTGTTCTCTTCAATGACTTGTGCTAGTAACCTGCATATCTCATAGGTTAAGCATTGTAGAACCAAATTATACATACCTCGCAAGTAGATCTTCTATGTGATCCATGACAATGGATGAATCTTTGTCTTCATGTCACCATGGTCATATGTTCTTGAACTAGAACACGATTTGTCTTTCTTGATGTACCTTTCATGTTAGCGGACAACATCAACCTCATAAAACACCACAATGCATTAGTACAATCATAAGTGTCAAAACCCTAATCAATGAATATCTGCATTCATAATTTTATTAAGGTGATACGACAAGTGTAAAGTTAATCCGGATTGTACTAACCTTAATGAAGACAAACATACCATAAACTTAATCATGAATAGATCTCGAAACATACCTGGATAATTCATACCTATCGAGATTGCTTGTAATCTTCTTATGTAAGGTCTTAGCCTCATCTCCCTCTGAAACAGGAACTTCTTCACTTATGTCGGTGACCAATCCATTATCTTCTAGGATTAACCCAATCTACTTGATTTGCAGAAACTGGATCTGTGTTACACCTAAAATCCACTCATTATAAGATTCAGTGTATACACCCCTAGAGATACTTGGACTAAATAATCATCCTGGGAGGATTTGTACTCAGTTGTACTAGGTTTTGAAGGGTCGTTGCAGGTTGAACACTAGCAACATGCGACGTCGCAGCTTGCTCCACTGCAGGGTGCGACGAGGTCAGTTAATGGGCAAAAATAGCTTATTCAAGATCCTTCTCGAAACTTGCCCATTTAGGGGCTTATCCCTGACCTCTAGGGGAGATGGTACTCAACCCCTAACTCTTTGGGAGGATCCCCTATCTCTCTCCTACCATCTCTCAACCTATCCTATCCATAGCCTATCCACTTAGTCCTATATAAGTGAAGCTCACTCCCATCCCAAAGGGAGGAAGCCTATGGTATCTACATGCTGGTGAAATCACTCTTAGAATACCTCCATTCACCTATGGGAGAACTCATACTTCCTTGGAAGGACGTGGCAATTGGCTTGGTCGGAGAAGGGCTACTACATTAAGTCTTGGTTGTAGTTCTATATCTCTATCATGTACTCCTCTATTTACAGTAATACAAATGCTTTCCACCAATATTGTTCATGTGTGCAATGATATTGAGTAGTTTACCTGCTTAACTGTTTACTTGGATCTCTTCTTGTATAGATGTCTTTCACTGGTTTCTCTTGTTTCTTTGTCTTGACAGGTCTTGCAGCTTAGATCTGACGACCGTGAGACGTGGAGCAGCATTCAGGAGAAAGGATCGCGAAGTAAAAGGTAAGACATCTAGTACTCAATCCTTAAGTAGATCTAGGAGATGTATTTGTAGTCCATTCTATTTGTTTTAGACTCACATTGAGCTAGGGAGATCCTGCTCGCATCCGCTTGAATGGATTGTCCGATAAAAAATCTAGCGACCATTCTAGGGAGTATTGATATTTGGTCAGTATTTGTCAATTTGAGAGTCATTTTCAGTTGATTGCTTGACACAAGCCTTTTATTTTTTGCCATTTACTTCTTCGAGTTGATTTCACTATCAGATCTTCATGTTGAAGACTCTGATATACTTCCTCTGAGTTTATACAACTCATTCCCAAACCATTCCATGGTTCATTGCTGAGAGATATGATTCATTTTTTAATCTAGACTTTGCATGTCGCACCTGGGCAATGGAAACAAAGCGACACTGTATCTTTTTGAATCTCTGTTCTTTACCTATTGCTTATTCGTCGCAGCCTTTGCATTGGTAAACTGCGACATCGTCACACTTCCCGTGTAGGCAACCTGCGACGTCGCACTGTGTACAAGCACAAAGTGCGCCAATCTGTCAAATTTTTGGCATGCAGGCATCTCCTCTTCATTTGACAGTCTGGATTTTGGTTTGTTGTATGAACTCTCTCTGTGCTGCAAGATCCATCCAGGGATCACATTTATGATTTGTGTTTTGAGAGTTTGGTTTCATTTGGATTGACTTTGGGTTCCGTTTTAGACAAGTTTGAAAACTAGTAGTGGTAGATGCTCTCATCTCCCCCACCTTCATCTATTTCACTCTTGCATTCCCTTCCTTCCATCCCTGATCTAATCATTACATTGGATCACCCTCCAGACCTCATTTACATTTGTTTTGAGCTTTGTTTGCTTAGTTTGCTTGTTGCTGCTTGATTTTGAGTTAAGTGTGTCTTTCGGCTTGGTTGAGTGCTTGTCTTTTCTTGAGTTTTCTGGATGTACTAATGCTACAATTAGTGTTTTCTTTTCAATCATTTAGATCTGAAAGCAGAGTTGTTATCAAATTATTGCTTTGATGCATCCATTGGAAAATTAAAAGTGCTTCTTTCCCATCATTTCTTGAACACTATTGAAGAAAATTGTTGTGCATTGGAAAATTCTCGTTTATGTTTTGGAAGAATTGAATGAATGTATGATCTATTGTGTTTTTCTCGAATTATGAATCTCTCATTTTCTTGAAAGGATCAAAGAACACTTCGATTTTTGCAAAATTGATTCCATTCTAAGGAAAGATAGATGCATTTTTAATTCTTGTTTCTTTTAGATCATTGAAACTGAAATTGAGAAGCTTGCATATTTCATTTCAAAATCCTCTCTTTTCATTACATAGGGTCATTTTACTTTGAAAAGAAAAAGAAAAGAAAAAGTTGTTTTGAATTGGTTTAGTAGTGTTGTGTACTTTTATGTTTCGTTGAAAAAAGGAAAAGAGTACTTTCATTGTCAAGTTTTGCTTGAATTGGAATTGTGTTGCATTGAGTTTGTTTTGGCAATACTATTGGAAAAAAATTCTCCTTCCCGTAGCTAGAATTCATTGAAAGAAAAGAATATTTCATTCATGTAGCTAGGAATTGAATTATGCTTCTGATTATGTACTCACCTCATGCATTCATCTAACCGTCGAAGATAAAATTAACAGTAGAACTAGGTAAACATTTTAGCAACTTGTGTGTAAGTTAGAGACGTGTTCCGGTGTCGTTAAGTGTGGCAGATGTCATTATTTTCCAGCACTGTATCTCGGGTGTATTGTAGTCTTCCACATACATCGGTATATCGAGCTCCTTCACGTACCCACCAAGTACCATAATCCGTACTTGGCGTATATCGAAGGGTGTATCACATACTCGACACGTATATCGGAAGGTCTCTTGCCGAACGGTTGTGCATTAGATAGCACCACTACAGATTTGAGCTCCCACGTACCTTGCGTATATCGAGAGACACCACTGGGATTCCTGAAACCAAACGAGTTAACCATTTGGCCGTCTTGGCAAAGCAATACACCGAGAACAGCACTCGGGGAGATTAGCACGCACGTACTGTCCAGGTAATCAGGTATGCAAGCAAGGGTACAATCCCAATCCTCCTTGTCACGTCATATTGTTGGACCCTGTAGTATATCGCGGTTTGCAATGCCTTGATAATCCCGTGAGGTTCCATATTTTTGAATCCACTCTGTCACATAAGTTTGCTTGTTGCCTTAGTTTGAGTAGGTTTTTCTGGACTACTTTTCTTTTAGCATACCCTTAGGAGAAACGTTGTTTCGGCCTTTCTGGCGGATTTTCTTGATACTCTGGTGGATTTTCCCTGGAGAAGATCCCATAGGATCTTGAACTTACCACCCAAATATGCCCTTAATCCGGAGGTTATTTTGAGGGTAAGAATGGATCAACGTAACGCGGTCATAGTTACTAAAGTGGAAAATCCCACTTTGAATGTTGGAGGACTTTTGTTTCCACCAGATTCACCTGCCTCTCATCCCCCGCGGGATGAAGAAGCACACACCCCCACTTCACGATACATTTCTCCCATTTTTTCGGGAGAACCTGGCTCGTTGGAATGGATAAACCAACCCCAAGATGACCCTACTGTAGCTGTTGGCCCTTCAGCAGCTTACTGGACATCTTCTACAGACCACCCAGTGGCTCATTTTGCCATCTCATCCCCACCTAACTGGACCACTCCATAGTTCTCTAGGCCTTACTATATGCATGACCCCGCTGAAATTTTTGGCCCCATCCATGAACGTTTGGAACAGTTACGTATTAAAGGAGATGAGCTTCGAAGACAAAGTCTCGAGCAACGCTCTTAAGAGTTTCGAAATCGCCATTTCCAAATAAGATTTGATGACGGAGACATCCCAGTTCATCCAATATCTTTCAGATCACCTGAAGCACCCCACCACGAGACCACTAACAAGACTGGTCAACCCTCGCAAGAGTCCATTCCTGCACCTCAAGTGAACCAACCGGTGGAAGGACAACAATCAAACACACCCGTCACTACCACAGTTACTTTACTAGTTCCTCCCCCACCTCAAAATTCGAGGGGAGGCTATTCTGTTCCCCCGGGTTACCTTATTGGTAATGTTATTACTACGGTAGCTAGTCAACAACCTACATTGGTTCAACCTTTGAATAGTGGTCAGCCTACTATGGCTAGGAGGAAACCCCCATTTCCTAACCAGAACATAGGCGGTGGAAACCCCAACGGACCTTCCGTTGGACCGTCCCAACCCGCCAGACCATCCACCATGGGATTATCTCATGTTGGGGGGCCATCCAATGTAACTCAACCCCCATGGAGTCAAGTGTATCCAGGTTCCGTTAACCCTTCGCCAGGTCAATCTAATCCGGAAAACGCACCATACACTCTATGGGGGCAACAGCCTGTGTTGCACCAAGGACCCCAACCGACTATCCCTCAAATACCACCACCCCCGATCGGCTGACCCCCACCTAACCTTGGTGGAGGCCCACCTCACTTTACCTACAACTTCCCCCACCCTTCTGGAGGTGGCAGGAATGGTCCACCACCCGCTCTAGGTGGAGGTGGCGGGGGACCACCCTATCATGGTGGAGGAGGACATTTCCCTTCGAGTGGTGGAGGTGGTCCACCACCCCCTCCAAGCAGAGGCGGTGGAGGACCGAATTACTATGGTGGTGGCGGGGGACCACCCTATCATGGTGGAGGAGGACATTTCCCTTCAGGTGGCGGAGGTGGTCCACCACCCCCTCCAGGAAAAGGCGGTGGAGGAACGAATTACTATGGTGGTGGCGGTGGTGGTGGAGACCCTCACCCTTTTGGCGGTGGAGGTGGTGGGGGCCCCCATCATTCTGGCCGTGGAAGTGGTCCACCACCCCTCCAGGCGGAGGTAGTGGTGGGCCACCTTATTACGATTATGGACCCCCACCTCCTCCCAGTGGTGGTGGCAGACCCCTGCCCCCTCCCAGTGGTGGAGGTGGACCCCCACCTTATTGGAATGGACCACCTTATGGTGGTGGACCCCCTTACGGTCTGGGTGACACACCCCCCTACGGTCAATTTCCTCTCGGTACACCTTACGATCAGTTTGGTCCTTACACGCCTTATCTGTATTATCAATACGCGTAGCCTAACCCACAACTGCCCTTCCTGGATACTTTGGACCTGCCTGACCTATCCCGTTTAACCAACGATCCTATTTACCATGGATCTAACTGGCCACCGATTCCAGTGAAACTCCCGTCTGATATCCCCAAATTTGACGGCAAGCCAGGTGAAGACCCTAAAAACCACATGATGACATACCACTTATGGTGTTCATCTAATTCCTTAATGGATGATTCAATTCATCTTAGATTGTTTCAAAGGACTCTCACCGGTTCGGCTGCCAAGTGGTACATCGAGTTGCCACCCCACTCTTTTCCTGATTTCGCCTCTCTTGCTATGAACTTTTTGACACATTTCCAGCTGCCTATACGGTATGAGACTGGTACTGATCTTTTAACCTCACTCCGTTAGAATACCGCCACTCATATTTTCGATCATATCCATGAGTGGCGAGGGAGACGACGTCTTATTAAAGCTCTTATTCCAGATCAGCTCCTAGCAGACTAGTTTACAAAATCGCTCATTCCCACCATAGCAAAAGATGTCACCATGAGAGGTGCTGTCAACAAAGAACAAGCCATCGCGAGTGCCCATCTGCTAGACCTGGTCTACACTCAATCTGGCACTCTGTTTAATATTCTACCTGACGCACCCCGTGATGTTAATGACCCCGTGAAACCACATAAGGGACTCCAAACCGATGGAATCATTGGATCCCTTAACACCCAGCCTGCCTCTAGTACTGTTGGATCATCTAGCCTTCAAGGTTCTTCCCCCTTACCGGCTCAGGCTAGCCACAACACCACCAAGTCGACCGCTCTTGCTGTAACTAAAGAGGTGAATTCTGTTCAATCAGCTTCATCTTAGAAGTTTAACTTCAAAAAGAAGAACAAGGGGAAACCCAAAAAGTCTTCCGCCCAGCAGGAACAAAAGAGCACTCCTGACGATACCAAGCAGAAATGGAAACGAAAGTATCCTTGTTTACTGTGTGGAGATGACCATTTCTCCAAAGAGTTCCCCCATAGAGACGAAGTGCAAAATTTTCTTCGGGGCAAACCAACTCTTGCAATCCTCAATGATCCGTTTCCTACTCAGAACCAATAGATGATTGCTCAACCCCCCCAAGCCTAGGGGGAACCATCCAATACCGCGCATGTTCTCATGTTGTGTAACGACACGATCAATTTAAATACTCGCTCGCGATCTTACGACCCGGTCCCTTCAAAGGAATCCACTGGAAGTAATACTGAAAAAGCTTCCGACTCTTTGACTGATGTCACTATACCATCAACTTCTCTCACCATTGAGAAGCCATCCATGGATTCAATATTGCGACCACCCAAAAGCACAATTCGAAAAGTTGTTTTCAATCCTAACGCTCGAGCGGCTCAAAATTACAATATCATGGAAGACTTGGCACAAGATCCTTGCGCCATGTCTACCCTGGAAGTTTTGAAAAATTGTCCTAATCAACATAAAACTCTCCTTGCAGCCATCGGTGCAGTCGACCCCGATTCCTCGAATACCATCATGTTCCGACTTGACAACCTTAAGTCGAGGCTCTCACACCAGCTTGCATTCCAAGTTTCTGTGAACATTGCTGGGAAGATTGTCCATCGTACCCTTTTAGTTGAAGGTGCCTCCACTTCTGTCATGTTGATCGCCTATTGGAGAGCCATCGGCTCTCCCGAATTGAATCGTTCTCCTACCACTTTGAAAGCATTCAATGGGCATGGCTTTCAACCTCATGGGATCTTACAAGCTCTTGCAGTTGAGTTGGGCGGAAAGACCATAACCATTAACGTGGAAGTGGTCTCGGCCCCGATAGATTATAATCTCTTGCTTGGTCACAATTGGTTTTACACCATGTAGGCGGTCGCCTCTTCAGTCTTCCGCATAGTGCAATTCCCCCCGCCAAGGACGAATTATTACTATCGACCAATTAGAATTTTGTACACCAGACGCCACTACTCATATTGGTGACCATGTTCCTTCCATTGGACAGATGTCAAAACAATATGAGAGTGTAGGGGTTGGCCTTTTGAAAGATTCATCTCTCATGGGCGTTTTTCCAGCAGCGGACCCCCCTAATCATGTTGCTACGGTGCACATGGTCTCCACAAAGATTCTATCTCACTCAAACGATGTTTGACTTGTACCGGACGAAGCCACAACATACCTGTTTGGAGACATAATGCCTCTTTCACCCGCTGAACGCATTTACGAGGCTATCCAATCAGCACCGGAGGACCAGTTAACCATGGCCTCCCCATCTTGTTCTCTACGACAGACGTCATCTCTACCTAATCTCTTACTTCGGACTTTTCATTCAGACGAGTCCATCATGGAAGTAATGAATTTTGACGACAGTCCATGGGATGATCTCCACCATAGGTCATCTTTTCTTCCTCCTTTGGAGTACATAGAGAACAACATTCACACCCTCTTTTCACCAGATATCTACCCATCCCCTCATTCCCCCATCCTTACATGTCTTACGGACACAGAGGAAAACTTGGCCAACATTGAGCCAACCACCCTGGTAGACATCTCGATGAAACCAGGTATAGTGGAACACATTCGTATAGGCTAGAAGTGTTCCCCTGAAGAAACTGCTGTTAGCACAGCCTTGTTCAAGCAATTTCGAGACATATTTGCTTGGTCCTATGAGGAGATGCCTGGGATAGACCCCGCGATTGTTTCTCATGAAATAAAAACCTATCCCAACATCAAACCTGTGTGCCAAAAGTTGTGATCGGTACACCCCCGGAAGACTGCGGCAATTAAGGCAGAAATTGAAAAGCTCTTAAAGGCTGGTTTTATTTATCTTGTCCCATTGACGGATTGGGTCTCAAACGTCGTTCCTGTGAACAAAAAGCAGGGCACCATTCGCATCTGTGTTGACTATCGGGACCTTAACCAGGATTGTCCAAAAGACAACTACCCGACCCCCTTCATCGATCAAATCATCGACAACTGTGCCTGAAGCGTCATCTTCTCATTCATGGATGGATTTTCTGGTTACAACCAGATTGAGATCAACCCAGCCGACCAACATAAGACGGCTTTCATCTTCCCATGGGATACATTTTCATACCACAAACTCCCATTTGGCCTTAAAAATGTTGGCGCCACGTTTCAGCGGGCTATGTCGTATGCCTTCCATGATATTAAGGACTTTGTGGAACCTTACCTGGACGATCTCCCTGCTCATTCAAAGTAGTGCGAGTTCGACATTGATCATCTAATGGCCATTTTCCTCAGATGTCGATGGTACAATATCCGTCTGAATCCTCACAAGTGTATATTTTGCGTTGAATCCGGACGCCTCTTAGGATTTATCGTTTCGAAGGATGGGATCCGCATTGATCCCTTAAAGGTGGAGGCCATCATCAACCTACCACCCCCGACTAATGTTACGGAACTTCAAAGTCTCCAAGGAAAGGTGACTTATTTAAGACGTTTTGTTTGCAATTTTGCGGAGAAGACTCAGGGGCATATGAGACTGCTCAAGAAGGACGTCCCGTTCATCTAGGATGACCAAGCTCAAAAATCCTTCGATAGTATCAAACATGCCATCACACATGCCCCCGTGCTCCAACCGCCTAATTATTATCGAGATTACATTTTATATATTGCCGCTTCTGTTACCAGCATCGCCATGATTTTGGTATAGGAGGATCAAAACACCTAGGAACATGTAATATACTATGTGAGTAAGGGTCTCACCAACACTGAAACTAGATATTCACATGTCGAAAAACTTGCTTTCGCGGCAGTCATTGCCGTCCAAAAGTTTCGTCACTACATATTGCTCTGCACCACCACCATCATTGCCGACTCGAACCCCATGTATGTTAGGCACCCATGTCTTTACTTTGTTAGTATATTGTTGTTGGACACATATGCTTTGTAAGTCGTCCCGTAGTATTTCTTGATCAATAGTTTGTGTTATTGTTGTTGGCGTATATGCTTTGTAAGTCGCCCGTAGTATTGTTGATCCATAGTTTGTAGTGGCCTATGGTTTTGACCCATAGTATTAGCGCCTAGACTTAGTATATAAGTGTGTGTTGAGACCTATGAAGGCACCGTGAAGTTATTTGTATTGAGCTTGCTCAAAGGAGGTTGCCCCCTCGAAGTGGCCTGTGATCAATATAAAAGTGATTCTGAGTTCTGTCATTTCTGCTATTTCGCATATTCTTATTAATTAATTGTTACAGGTGCTTCACATCTGGTATCAGAGCACTTTCTTGGGCTCGCTGGGTGAAATTTCTGCCAAATTTTTTTTTCACATCTGTTGCAGGTTTGAATTTGGGAATAATCCCTATCCACTTAACTGTGGGAAGTACTTGGGCATAAGCCCTAAAACTCATTGTGAGGAGTACCATAGGAACCCCGAAGTAGCTATCCCATTGAGAGGACCTGTCAGCGAAAAGGGAAACGACCCCTACCTGATTGACTAGTTCCCACCCATGAGGTAAACCAAGAGCTGTCATTTGTGGCAAAGCGGTTATCAGTTTTACCTAAGCCGTGGAGTGAGGGGTACTACCCCAATACGCAAGCCGTCAGACAGCATTGGTGGCCGAGTGAAACCCCTGAACTGTTAGGAAGTTGCACATACCTGGGGTCCATATCTATTTTCAGTTGAACTGTTGTCGATCACTGCAGCGCTGTTTTCGATCCAGCCGTTACAGATCCAGCTGTTTTCAATCCATTTGGCGTCGTTTCAAATCCCTCTGTTTCCGCTCACTTCCGGGCCATTGCAGATCTATCTGTTTCAAATCCCTTCCGAGCCGTAGCCGCTCCAGTCTGAAATTAAAAATAAAAAAGTATAAAATTCAATTTTTTTTCCATATCTCCCTTGTTTTCACTCGGTTTCCCTTGAAATTTTCGGGGAACCCCTGTCATCCCATTCTGCATATTTCATTCCTAGGGACCCTATCCCCAATTCCACTTCCCAAAGCCTGAAATCCCACATTTGTTTATTTTTAGGGTTTGACATAACTTCCTCAAATTTAACCCAATCACCTTCAAATTTTACCACAGAGTTCCTTTCCGAATTCTGCTTCTTTGTCCCCCTCTGCCAAATTTTCTCATTCTTTCACCCCACTTCTGAAATCCTCATTTTTTGCTTCCCTGTCTATTCGACAGTGTCCAAAACCTAGTCAAACCCCAAATACCCTTCAAATTTTTTCCCAAATCCATATTTTCCTTTACTGAAGCAGTTTCTGTTTTTGTTTTTCTACCCAGTCAACCTAATAAAATAAAAAAACTCCTGGTTATGGTTGTCAGCCGCGCAAGAGCAAAAACCATGGAAGAAGCACTTGCAGCCATCCAAGCCAAACTCCAGGATCTTGATGAAACATTTATCGGCCTCCATCTTGAACATTCAGCTATGAACAACAAACGACGGTCCGAGTCTTCATCAGACAATGGGTTCTCTTCTTCCAGCAATTTCTGTGGTCCGAAGCTTGATTTTCCTTGCAACAATGGTACTGATCCAACTGGATGGATCTATCGTGCAGAACAGTATTTCAGTCTGCATAATACTTTTGATGTCAACAAAGTTCTGCTTGCATCCTTTCATTTGGAACAAGAAGCTCTTCAATGGTACCGTTGGTACATCAAGGCTCATGAAGAGCCAAAATGGCCAGACTTTTGCCAGCTCCTTTTGCAACGATTTGGTCCTAGTGCTTTTGATGACTTCACAGGAGCCCTCACTAAACTTCTCCAAATTGGCACTGTGAGAGAGTATCAAACCAAATTTGAGAAACTAGCCAACCACACTGAAGGATTGTCTGATGAATTTTACCGGAGTTGTTTTATCAGTGGTCTAAAAGATGCCATCCGCTCTGAGGTCAAAATGTTCTGTCCCAACACAATGATGGAAGCCATAGGGTTGGCTAAGTTGGCAGAAGATAATATTACAACCCAATAGTGCTCCAAGCCCACTTTTGTTCCCTTCCGAAATATGGGTTCTCAACGACCACCCATACCGCAGGCTCCTCGACCAACTCCTATCAAGCGTTTGTCTGAAACAAAGATGCAAGCACGCAGAGAAAAGGGGCTTTGCTATGATTGTGATGAGAAATTCACTCGGGGACATAGATGTGTTCAGCAAAAGCTCTATCTCTTGGATGTGGATTCTCCGCCTGCCTCTGAAATTGGTGACGAAGATCCAGAAACAATGGATGCTCAGGTCGACATTCAAGAACCACCTATTGACCCTCCATCTCAGGATGACCAACCAGAGATATCTCTCCATGCTTTAGCTGGAATCACCACCCCCCAAACAATGCGGGTCAGGGGTTACTTCAAAAAGCTTCCTCTTACAATACTCATTGATTCTGGTAGCACTCATAATTTCATTGACCCTCGGATCGCCAAACAAGCTGATTGTTTTATCCATCCTTGCTCCAACTTTGAAGTCATTGTTGCCAATGGGGGAACCTTACCTTGCAAAGGGAAGTGTCGAAATGTGCGTATCTCTATGGGATATTATACCTTGCGCTCTGACATGTTTTCCTTGACCTTAAGCGGATGTGATGTGGTTTTGGGCGCTCAATGGCTATGCACACTTAGCCCTATCTTATGGGATTTTGCTGAGCTTTAAATGCATTTTTTCCTCAATGGACAAAAACACACATTGACAGGATTACAACCAGGGTCTCTCAGCATCATCAGTTCACATTGCATGGAAAAACTCCTCAAGAAGAATTCACATGGTGTCATCGCTCAGATCCATTCCATTCAGATGCAACCATCAGCGGTCTCCACTACTCCTTTGGATCTACAACACATTCTGGATCGATATACAGGTGTCTTTGCTGAACCAATGGGATTGCCACCTTCAAGTCCAGAAGACCATCATATTCAGATCCTTCCTGGCAGCGTTCCTCCCAACATCAGGCCCTATCGCTACCCATTTCACCAAAAAATGGAGATTGAAATGCTCATCCGGGGCTTATTGAAGCAAGGTATTATTCGCCCAAGCACTAGTTCATTTTCTTCTCCAGTTCTTCTTGTCCGCAAAAGAGATGGGTCATGGCACCTCTGCATTGACTTCCGAGCACTTAATCACCTCACCATCAAGGATAAGTTTCCAATTCCTGTTGTTGATGAGCTTCATGGGGATTAATTTTTCTCCAAGTTGGATCTTCGTTCTGGGTATCATCAAATTCGAGTTCATGAGGATGATATCCCTAAAATAGCTTTCTGCACACATGATGGCCATTATGAATTTTTGGTCATTCCCTTTGGCCTCACTAATGCTCCTTCCACATTCCAGGCCTTAATGAATAAAATATTTCAGCCCTACTTGCGGAAATTCATTCTGGTATTCTTTGATGATATCCTCATATACAGTAAAACATGGGATGAACATCTCCAGCATCTGGATCTTGTCATGCAACTTTTCTCTGACCATCATCTCCACACCAAGCAGTCTAAATGTGTTTTTGTACAGAAGGAAGTTGAGTATCTCGGGCACATTATCTCAACATAAGGGGTTCGCGTGGATCCTACCAAAATCGATGCCATGAACAATTGGCCGCATCCTCAGACACTCAAGAGCCTTCGTGGTTTTTTGGGGTTGACTGGCTACTACCGCAAGTTTGTCAAGGATTATGGGAAGATTGCAGCTCCATTAACTGCTCTATTGAAAAAGGATGCTTTTGCAT
Source organism: Larix kaempferi (assembly GCA_027924585.1). Lineage (NCBI taxonomy): Eukaryota > Viridiplantae > Streptophyta > Pinopsida > Pinales > Pinaceae > Larix > Larix kaempferi. The sequence goes on along the minus strand of BSBM01000591.1, from coordinate 6,759,679 downwards.
GGACACATGCTGCTCAGTGTGCATTTGACAAACTAAAACAAGCTATGTGTACTACACCTGTTCTAGCTATGCCCAATTTTTCCAAGCCCTTCACTATTGAGAGTGATGCTTGCGGCAATGGACTTGGTGTTGTTCTCCTTCAAGATGAACACCCCATTACGTTCACCAGCAAAGCCCTTTCAGGTAAGAATTTAGCTTCCTCTACATATGAGAAGGAAATGATGACTATTTTGCATGCAATACAGAAGTGGCGACCATACCTATTAGGGAATCATTTCTGCATCAAGACTGATCACCAGAGTCTGAAATATTTCTTGGAACAGCGTGTCTCCTCCCCAGCACAACAGAAATGGGTTAGCAAACTCATGGGTTATGACTATGAGATCACTTACAAGAAGGGTAAAGACAATATTGTGGCAGATGCTCTTTCTCGCACATTTGATGCCCAAGGTTCTCTTTTAGCTATTTCTATGCCTGTTCCAAATTGGTTGCAATCTGTTCAACAGGGTTATGTCAATGACTCTTCCTTATCTCAAATCATCCAACGCTTGACCAACAACCCTTCTGCTGTACCAAATTACTCTTGGGATGGTGCTTCTCTGAGATACAAGGGTCGTCTGGTGCTTCCCCAGAGCACAGATCTTCAACAGGCTGTATTCTATGAACTCCATGCTTCTCCATCGGTAGGGCACTCTGGGTTCCTCAAAACGTATGAACGGGAATGGCGTAACTTCTTTTGGCAGGGCATGAAAAGGACAATTCAACAGATGGTGGTTGAATGTGATTCCTGCTAGCGCAATAAGGGTGAAACAACACTCCTTCAAGGATTGCTCGAACCCTTTCCCATACCTACACGGATTTGGACAGATATTTCTATGGATTTCATTGAAGGGCTCCCTAAATCTAGCGGGAAGACAGTGATTCTCATTGTGGTTGATCGCATCTCCAAATATAGTCATTTTTGTGCTCTCAGCCATCCCTATACAACCTCCTCAGTCGCTCAAATTTTCCTGGACCAGATCTTTCGTCTTCATGGCATCCCTTCTTCCATTGTCTCGGATCGTGATGCGACTTTCACCAGTGATTTTTGGACAGAACTATTTCACCACGCTGGCACCAAACTGAAGATGAGTTTAGGGTATCACCCACAAACAGATGGTCAAACTGAAATTATCAATAAATGCTTGGAAACTTATCTTCGTTGCTTCACCTCTGAACAACAACATCAATGGGCAAAGTGGCTCCCTCTCGCTAAATGGTGGTAAAATACCTCTTACCACAATGCCTCTAAAATGACCCCATATGAAGTAGTTTATGGTCAGGCACCTCCAGTTCTTCTTCCATACACCCCCAACAGTTCACCAGTTCAGGAAGTTGACACGGTCCTCCGAAACCGCGATCAGATTCTTCGCATTTTGCGGGACAATCTTCAAATGGCAAGAAATCGCATGAAGCAACAAGCTGATCAGCACCGTTCTGGGCGCACTTTTAAAGTAGGCAATATGGTTTTTCTTCATCTCCATCTATACAAGCAATCCTCCCTGAAACTCAAAGGGCGTCATAAGCTCGCTCCAAAGTTCTATGGGCCATATCGGATTCTTCAGAAGATTGGGTCCGTTGCTTATAAATTTGAACTTCCTCCTTCTTCTCGCATTCATCCAGTATTTCATGTCTCTTGTCTGAAGAAAATTCTTGGCACCAACATCAGTGGACAAACTATTTTACCTGAACTGGATAATGAAGGATCCATCCTTTTGGAGCCGGGGTCATCCTCAATCGGCGCACTCGTCAGCTTTGCTCTCTCTCTATCACAGAGATCTTAATTCAGTGGCACGGCATGCAACCAGAGGATGCTACATGGGAACCACTCCTTCAGATTCAACAACAATTTCCACATCTAAAGCTTTGAGGACAAAGCTTTTTTTTAAGGGGGAGGGGATGTTAGGCACCCATGTCTTTACTTTGTTAGTATATTGTTGTTGGACGCATATGCTTTGTAAGTCATCCCGTAGTATTTGTTGATCAATAGTTTGTGTTATTTTTGTTCACGCATATGCTTTGTAAGTCACCCGTAGTATTGTTGATCCATAGTTTGTAGTGGCCCATGGTTTTGACCCATAGTATTGGCGCCTAGACTTAGTATATAATTGTGTGTTGAGACCTATGAAGGCACCACGAAGTTATTTGTATTGAGCTTGCTCAAAGGAGGTTGCCCCCTCGAAGTGGCCTGTGATCAATATAAAAGTGATTCTGAGTTCTGTCATTTCTGCTATTTCGCATATTCTTATTAATTAATTGTTGCAGGGGCTTCACAATGTACCACATACTGACACGTCAAGTACTTGAGGGCAAGTATTCATGCTGGATCGTGATACTACAAGAATTCGATCTTCTTTTCGAGAAGGCCAAGTCTAAGAAGTCTTTGGTGTTTGCCGAGCTTATTTGCGATTTTCCCCGTCCTGATGTAGAAGTTGAGCACAATGACTCCTTTCTGGATGAATCATTGTTTCTCATCAGTACGATTGATCCGTGGTATGGAGATATCTTGTTATATCTTCAAACACAACGCTTCGATCCTCAACTGTCTCGCGACGATCGTCGTAACATACGTCACCATGCAAAGTATTATTTGATCATCAATGATACTTTGTATCGTCGTGGCGTCAATTCAATTCTTCGACGTTGTCTAACTCACGATGAGATGAACACGTTCTCAATGACTGTCTCACTGGGGCATGTGGAGGTCACCTCTCTAGGATGGCTACAACCCATAAGATTTTGCGTGCAGGATATTACTGGCCTACCATCTTCAAAGATTGTATTGAGGCCGTTAAGAAATGTCCTCCTTGCCAACACTTCCATATGAAGAAGTGCACTCATCCTGCCCCACTACATCTGGTTATTGTCGTGGGCCCCTTCGCAAAATGGGGCATTGATTTTATGCATTGTAATCCTACCTCGACCGGGGGGCATAGTTACATAATTGTAGCTGTGGATTACTTTACAAAGTGGGTCGAAGCTATGCCTACATACCAGAACGACAGAAAAACTGCCGCACTCTTCATGTTCAATCATGTAATAGTGCGGTTCGAAGTTCCCCAGGAAATTGATACCAATCATGGTTTCCATTTCCAGAACCATATGGTTGTTGAACTGAGCGATAGGTTGGGTTTTCACCATGAAAATTTGACACCCTACTACCCGCAGTCCAATGGACAGGTCGAGGCCATTAACAAGGTCTTGAAAACTATGGTCCAAAGGATGGTAGGGACACATAAGTCCAATTGGCATAACATGCTCTTTTCAGCATTATGGGCCTACCAAACTTCCGTCAAAACCACCACAAGATTCACTCCTTTCCAATTGGTATATGGATTGGAGGCTATCCTACCAATAGAGTGCGAAATTTCGTCTCTACAGCTCGTTGTCGAACTTCTTCCTAACACTACTACTGAGGAATAACGTCTCTTGCACTCAGCAAAACTTGACGAGTCTCGCCGAGATGCCGCTCTTGCTAATGAAGCGCACAAGAAACGCATCAAATCCCAATACGATAAGTCAATTGAACCTCGTATCTTTAACGAGGGTGACCTGGTTCTCACTTATGACCAAAAGCACGACAAACTAAGAGCAGGGAAGTTCGAGTCCATTTGGCATGGACCTTACGTTATAAAACGTGTGATGGAAAAAGGTGCTTACGAGCTTGAAGACTATGACAGAATCTCTTTGGGTGAACCCCGCAATGGGCTTTACCTAAAGAAATACTATGCTTGATCTCTCATGCATAGACTTGCTTGTATATACTGTACATGGCGTGTTTTTGTGTTTTTGTGTGGTGTGACGCATTTCTTTTCGAGTGTCTTTTGATCTTGTTTCCACTTCTTATACCATGTTTTGTCTACATGTGCAGATGGCAACATGCTATGGATTCGCGGACAGCGCCAGCCGGCATACCCGTAACCTTGCTTCGGCAGCCTGGGTACTATATTCCCCTACAGGTGAGCTCATTAGCTCAGGAGGAAACTGCCTAGGGTTTGTGACTAATAATGCCGCAAAATATCAGGCAATAATCGGAACCCTAGCTAACGCCATTTCCTTGGGTATGAACCACATTGTCATCCACATGGATTATCAATTAGTGGTTTCCCATCTTAACCGGGTTTACGCCATCCATGATCCCACCTTACTCCATCTCTTCAGACCAGTACGTCTCTTGGAAAGGTCACTTGAATCCGTTCAATACCTGCACATTCCATGAGAGTTAAACATAGTTGCTAACTCGATGGCCAACTTCATTTTGGATTGGTACATCACACACACATAATATTCATAATATGTAAAAGCATTCACAACATGTGAATAATGTAATGTATAAAAGCAAACATGTAAACAAGATCACATCACTAATCATTTTTAAAAAACACATAATGTATAAATCGTCGATAATTTCTGCATGTATATATATATCGCTCAAAAGTAGTGTTGGTACAAAATCTGAAGCACGATGGCTTTCAGTGATTCTCTACAAAAATCTGAAGCATCATAGCTTTCAGTAGTATAAAATCTGATTCCTCTAAGCTCTTAGTACAAGTATAGAAGTGTCATCAGGCCTGACGCCTAACCCGTACACCACCCCTAGCTCGAACAGCTCGCTGTTGCTAGGTGAAGAAACAGTCCACGGTCCGAGCCACCTTGCGGAGTAAGGTGTTGAAGCGCACAGATGCTCCAACCCCAAATCTCTGCATGGGCCTCGGTAAGTCATCAATAGTTGGCTCGGGTACCTCCATGGTCAGCTAGGATAGGTTCCTGTACACCTCCTCCATATCCTCGATGGTAGCATGAGCACCTGCAGGAACGACTGCCTCCCCGCCTCTGTCTCTCCTCGCCAAAAGGGAGAGACCCATTGGCCGTATGGGGCCTACATCTGCACACACATATTATGTACTTGTCAGCACTGCATAAAAAAAAATGATATAATATACAAAACTAAAAATACAAGGGTAGTGTTGTTCTCACCTATGTCACCACATGCTGAACCCTCCGGCAGCATCAAGTCGGGATCCTCTCGGAAGTCCGTACCGCTGTATGGAAAGTCCTCGACCATGAGTAACTGGCCCTCTAGCTAGCTGAAAAACTCAGGACCAAAGCTAATGATGGGCCCACCACCATGACGGGTCATGACCTCAGCCCATCTGAGCATATGGGGATCCCTGGGCTCCCTGTCATCAAGTAGCAACTACAGACGTAGAAGAGGAATCCGCTCTAAGAGGAATGATACTACGATCGATCCATACCCAAACTGCCTGAGCTCCCCTCGCCGACACTTGGTCAGCTGAGCTCGGATGTTTGCGAGGAGACCCTCGCACCAGTTGAAAACCATGGGGGACATACAATCCTCCGCATACATCATCTGGGTCTAAGTAGCCGTGTGTGGGGCTTGGCTACCCGCCACCCTAGTAATGGTAAGCAATATGGTCCGCAGTGGGCAGCTCACCACATCCCTGATGAGAATATTCCCACTGGAAGGTCGAGAGCTAGAGATACAGTGTTGCGATCATGTCCTCAACTGTATGATCATTGGCACGTGTTCCAGTAACATGTACTGTGTCCCCTCTTCGGGACAAACCGGTAAGAAAGTAGATATCCTCAATGTCTATCGTGAGGATATGCTCACCAACCACAAAGTATTGTTGGGCCGCATCCCAACTCTGGAGCATGTGTGTCAATAGTGGGATTTGGGATCTCATCCCCTGGATCTCAAAGAACTTGAGTAACCCGCAGTTTCTCAAAGCTTCCAAGCATTATGGATCGTTCGTAGCTTATTCATCTTCTACTTCATGTTCTCTCTCTCACCACTCCAATACCATATTGGCTAGCTGGTAACCTGCCAAGAAGGACATTTTAACACTGTTAGGTCCTGCTTCAAACCTCAGAAGTCCATTTTTTGAATTCTTTTTGATGTTTGGATTATGGTTCTTCGTTGTCGCACTGTACGTTTAGGTACAGTGCGATGACGTTGCACCTCTCTCATTCAAGGATTGTGATGACTCGGTCTCGTCGTAGGTCCCGAAAGGGCAACCTGCGACGAGCCGAGGGCGCATGAAGCCCTCCATAACACCATCAAAAACCCAAAAAATGGACCTAAAAGCAAAAACTAAACCACTGGAAAGTTGTTGGATGAATTTTAGGCCTACATGATCCGGATGGTTGGTGAAATGGCGGATCGTAGCTCCCAAAATCGGCAAAGGAAGTTTTGGCTCGAAATTGGTAGTTCTCCACCCAAATTGGAAATTGAAACAATGTTTTCTATTTTTGGCCCATATTTCTATTTATAAATAGAATGGAATATTCCTTTTCAAATATTTTGATGCTTTTGAGCCATTTACTATAGTTTTGACCGTTTGTCATTATATTTGGGGCTATTTGACACTTTCTCTAGTGTACAGGAGTCGTAAAGTGGTCTTTTGTGTCATTTCTCGCATCACCAACGGTAACTACAAGTATGAACACCCCTTTGAATGTTTTGTCATTATTATTTTTGGTTAGTCATAATTATTGCATGAGGATGAGTTTACTCTTTGTTTGTTCTCGTATTCACGGAACCATGAGAGCAAGTACCAAGTTATGATTTATCACTTTTTCGGGATCGTTAAACTCCCACGGAAAAGGACACCCCCCGGAGTCTATCGTTAAGCTCTTTTCAGGCTCTCAAAAAATGAAAAGATTGCCAAGCGAACTTGTCACGTTCACGCTTGTTAAAGTATTTGAATGGTCGTCTTCCTGGTGATAGTTTACCCCTTTTTCGGACCAGGAGGTACTAATTACGAAAAAGGTATACTCCAGCCAATCATGACTGGAAGAGTCCTCTCCCGCATTGTTTTACCCTTTTTCGGGCGATGAGGCTAACTTTAAAAAAAAGGACCGTTGGAGTCTTCTTTAGTTCTTTTCAAACTCTCTAAACATGAAATGACAACCAATTTTACCTTCTATGGACTCGTTAAAATTTTCACATTGAAGGGCCCATCATGGGACGAACCCCTCCTATCCTAGGTTCGCAAAATATTTGGGATTGGACTCATCTATGAGATGAGCTATATTGAGCATCTGGTTACCCTCATCAAGCTCGTAAAAAACACATGACGCACTCATCATTCATGATGGGGAAAAAGGAAAGTGTTTGTGTTGCATACCTTAGTGGCAGTATGTAGTCATTCTTGAACATGGCACTCATCTGCATTTGCATACAATACTTGGGTCATCTGTTTGTCTATGAGTCCCCGCTTACTTTCTGAGTCTTGTTACTCCTCTAAGTCATTCGGATAAAGTTTCCATTATCAGTTGCACTAGAAGTTTGCGTCATTCTCATTATGTCAATACTGCCAAGTCATGCCATGCCCATGTTCAAGAACACGTTCACTATCTATCATCTACAGTCAATACACACGTCATCATGCCATTGTTACTCTGAGTCATTCTTACATGTTACTGTACCATCCGATCCACTCTACACATCTTTTGTCGTGTTTCATGTCGATTGATGGGGGATTCATCATGGCCCTCCTTCAACGGATTCATCCTTGTCAACTTCAACACATCATCTGAGGATTGAATCTAGAAACCAACCAAGTGCCTTGGCCCTGCATGCCTCAATGGCAGGTTTCCTCGCTTTCATCGTGAGTTTACATCATTGACTCTTGATTGAAATATTCCATCTTACGTTCGACTTCAACTCATTTATTCATGCTCGATGATATATACTGTGATACCTTGGGAATCATTGACATCAATGGTGATCTCCCTCGCACTTGTTAACGGTTTACATCAATGACCGGTAATCAAGTGGTTTCTACCATGTTCGACGTCAAGACATTTGTAATCACATGGATAGATTCGTATCATTGCGGGTTCAGCTTGAATACCCTGGGGAGTCATGTTTTACCCAGGTTGCGATGGAGTTTGTATTGAGTCATATTACATGGATCCACTCTTGTATTGGTCATCGTTGTGTTATCATTTCATCATGGATCTATGCTTGTGTCTAGTAGCCATGATTGTGTTTGGTCGGTCATTACTACCATGGATCTGCAATGTATTGGTCGGCAGCCATGTTGTACTTCATATGAGATTGTCAGTTCGGATTCAGTTATACTGCAGCAATGTCCTTTGTCCATCGAGCCTATTGCCATTACTTCTTTCAAATCACTTCACCTGTACATCCTTAACAACTTCATGCTTTGGGGGGCATTCTGTTACACCTAAAATCCACTCATTATAAGATTCAGTGTATACACCCTTAGAGATAATTGGACTAAATAATCATCCTGGGAGGATTTGTGCTTAGTTGTGCTAAGTTTTGAAGGGTCGTCGCAGGTTGAACACTAGCAACATGCGATGTCGCAACTTGCTCCACTGCAGGGTGCGACGAGGTCATTTAATGGGCAAAAATAGCTTATTCAAGATCCTTCTCAAAACTTGCTCATTTAGGGGCTTATCCCTGACCTCTAGGGGAGCGGGTCCTCGACCCCTAACTCTTTGGGAGGATCCCCTATCTCTCTCCTACCATCTCTCAACCTATCCTATCCATACCCTATCCACTTAGTCCTATATAAGTGAAGCTCGCTCCCATCCCAAAGGGAGGAAGCCTATGGTATCTACATGCTGGTGAAATCACTCTTAGAATACCTCCATTCACCTATGGGAGAACTCATACTTCCTTGGAAGGACGTGGCAATTGGCTTGGTCGGAGAAGGGATACTACATTAAGTCTTGGTTGTAGTTCTATATCTCTATCATGTACTCCTCTATTTACAGTAATATAAATGCTTTCCACCAATATTGTTCATGTGTGCAATGATATTGAGTAGTTTAAATGCTTAACTGTTTACTTAGATCTATAATTGTATAGATATCTTTCACTGGTTTCTCTTGTTTCTTTGTCTTGACAGGTCTTGTAGCTTGGATCTGACGACCATGAGATGTGGAGTAGCATTCAGGAGAAAGGATCGGGAAGTAAAAGGTAATACATCTAGTACTCGATCCTTAAGTAGATCTAGGAGATGTATTTGTAGTCTGTTCTATTTGTTCTAGACTCACATTGAGCTAGGGAGATCCTGCTCGCGTCCGCTTGAGTGGATTGTCCGATAACAATCTAGAGCTGGATTAGGGTTTGTTAGAGAAACCCTAAAAATTCAAACTTTGAATTTCAAACTTCTGAAAGGATAGAAAGATGCGCCTTGATGAGCTGATCAATCGGGTATACTCAGAATTTGAAAACTACAAAGTTTCACCCCTCAAAATTGTCTTTGAAACTTCTGAATCTTCTGGACAAGATCCCGAACTAGGGCTTGATAAAGCCCACCCTTCTGCCCAACCAAAAAATTTGTTCTTGGTCTCTAAATTTTGATTTTGATGAGGAGCATCCAGCCGTGGTCTCCGATACAAAAAATTCCAACATTCTCCGACACCTTAAATTCCCAGAGCCATGAATGAAGGTGCTCAAAATCCAAATTTGTTTTGACAGAAGTATGCACCTGATTGTTTTTGTTGTAACTCCGAAATTTCATATCTACAGGGTCTGAAAATTCTTCCCGTGGTAGCCTGACATGTTATATTTCCAACCCCATAGGTCTGACCTCAATTGGATTCTCTGAGAGAGAGTTATGCCAAGTGTCGCAACGTGACCTCTTTATGGGATAAAACAGGAGAGCGAACTTGTACAGCGTGCCACGTGTCACTGGTTCAACTTCGGCCTCTGAACACCTTACTGGAGAAATTACAGTCCATGCCCTACCTGCCACTTTTTACGAAATTTCATTTGGAGCTTCCTAGCCCAAGTTGTGACTGTTAAATTTTGAGCATTAACTCACAATACTCTTAGATCTTTACTGAGAGAATAACATATACAGTATATCAATGCATAACAATCACAATAAGCATCACAAGCATCACAAGAATCAAAAGCATGAGAGACAAGAGACACAGAGTTTCCGTGGGGAAAACCCTAAGGTGAAAAACCCCACAACTTCCTCAGAGATAGAGAGAGCAATGGCTCAACCAAAGTACAACCAAAATACACTTGAGATAATCTCCTAGAGCAGATGATCCTCCTCCTCACTAGTGCGCCACTTTCTGAGTGAGAGAAGTGTGTCTTTCTGAATGATCAAAATAGATATCTCTCGATCTCTATTTATACTAACCTGTTTGCCCAGTGACCTTATGGGGCCGACTTGTCTATCTAGATACATCCACAATATAATATATATTTCAGGGCCGACCCCACACATGGTGGTCTAATAACCCATCGGCAAGTACACACACTTTCGACACTTGTCAATCCACATGATGACACTTCCTTATAAAGGAATAACACATCTCTAATAAGGGTACAATAAATATATATGAAATACATTCCGAAGTTACATTTACATCAACACTCCCTCTTAACTAGGAAGGTATTTCTCGACACAGATCTGCTAGACAAGTCTTCTTCTCGGGATCATCGTCATCATCATCGTCACTGTTGCTACTATCTCAACCAATCTCTGACTCTACTCGTCATAGGAAGTTCTACAGAGCCAGTCCTTTTTCATACTGGATGTAGGCCCACCACCTGCAGGTCTTCGTCATCACTGGCCATACTGTGGAAATATCAGGACTTATTACGTGCGTCACAAAACCTTAAAAGAGTCTCTTGACTAGCAAGAACCCTAAAGAGCATCTGAGGCCTTTTTCATCCTGTCCAGATCTCCAGGACTTATTACATGTGACCCCACCACAAAACCTCGAAAGAGAATCCCAGGACTGATTACGAGCACAAGGCTCAACCTATCGGATCTCACAGCGCACAAATTACATGTGGTCACCACAAAACCTCGAAAGAGAATCCCAAGACTGATTATGAGCACAAGGCTCAACCTATCGGATCTCCCAAGGCACAAATTACATGTGGTCATGGCAAAACCTCGAAAGAGCATCCCAGGACTGATTACAAGCACACGTCTCAACCTATCAGATCTCCCAGGGCACAAATTACATGCCATAGGACAAAACCTCGAGAGAGCATCTGCCAGATATCCTAGGGCACAAATTACATGCCATAGGCAAAACCTCGAAAGACTATCTGCAGATCTCCCAGGGCACAAATTATATGTCCTCCCAACCAAAACCTCGAAAGATCATTTGCCAGATATCCCAGGGTACAAATTACATGCCATAGGCAAAACCTCGAAAGACTATCTACAAATCTCCCAGGGCACAAATTACATGCTTATCTGCACAACCTATTCCACAGCCACAGAGTATCAACCTGATACTCACCATACATCATCCTGATGTACACATGATCATCCTGATCATCATCACTGCAACATCCTGCTGCATGTCATCTGGAGCAACATTTTGAAGCTCTTCATCCATGATCATCCTGGTCATACAATGCATCTACCTGATGCATACCAAGTATCTACCTGATACATATCATCATACATGATCCACCTGATCACACAGTGTATCCACCTGATACAAATATAAATACATGATCTACCTGATCATGCAATGTATCCACCTGATACATATACAGATACATGGTCCAAGCATCCAACATGATGCATATACAAAATACATACACATGATCCAACCGATCATATCCAGCATCCAACATGATGCGTACATACAGATAAATGATCCAACTGATCATATCCAACATCCAACATGATGCATACATACATATACATATAAATGATCCAACTAATCATATCCATCATCCAACATGATGCATACATACATATATAAATGATCCAAATGATCATATAAAATAGAAACCAGAACATCATCCCGATGCTCATCATCCAGCGCTTACATCCACAGCCATGTGAAGGATCCTCCTTCCAACATGCTTGAAATGGCTTCAGCAAATGTGTCCATCACTTCTTCCTCGAAGTGTCATCAATCTGAAGAACAACAAGCCTCTCCCTGAAGTACTCGAACTTCACCCTGGCTAGTGGCTTCATCAGCACATCTGCAATCTGCTAGTCCATCGCAACGTACAGGAGCTTCACAGCTCCTCTCTGCACCATATCCCTAATATAGTGATATTTGATCTCTATGTGTTTCTACATGTCATGAAACACTGGGTTCTCGGACAGCTTCACACAACTCTGGTTATCACAAAAGATACCAATAGCATCCAACGGGAGATCAAATAAATCGGACAGTAGCTTTCGTAGCCATACAGCCTCACAACTAGCTGAACAGGCTGCAACATACTCTGCCTCAGCTGTACTCAGTGCTACGTAGGACTGCTTCCGGCTAAACCAAGAGATCACACCTGATCCCATACTGAAGCAGCACCCAGATGTGCTCTTCCTATCTGCAGCACTGCCAGCCCAATCTGAATCAACATAACCCTGCAGGTTAAACTTTTGATTTGCTTCATACTTGAGCCCATAATCCACTGTACCCTTCAGGTACCTCAGAACATGCTTTACAGCAACCAGGTGAACACTCCTCGGATCCGTCAGGAACTGCCTTAATGTGTTCATCGCAAAGCAAATATCTGGTCTCATGTTCGTCAGGTACATCAAGGACCCAATCATCTGACGATACATAGAGACATCAACTAGCTCAGATGAAGCATCACATAGAAGCTTCAGATTCGATGCCATAGGTGTGGCCATGGCCTTGCAATCCATCATCCTGAATCTCTTCAGGATATCTACTGTGTACTTCCCTTGACCAGGAAGATCCCACCTGCACTCTGCCACACCTCCATACCTAGGAAATAATGCATCATTCCCAAATATTTCATATCGAACTCGACAGCAAGCTTCCTCTTAGTATCTGCAATCAATTTGTCATCTCATGTTACAAATAAGTCATCCACATACAGGAGTAGAATCACAGGATTCCCTTCCTCAACCTTGTAGTAAAGGTTGGAATCCGCTTTACTCTTGGTAAAGCCAAAACTAGATAGGAAACTGTCCATCCTACCATACCAAGTTCTCGGAGCTTGCTTCAAGCCATATAAGGCTTTCTTCAATCTACATACAAATGAATCCCTGTCATGTATTTCAAAACCGAGTGGTTGCTCCACATATACTTCTTCTTCAACTACACCATTCAAGAAGGCAGTCTTGACATCCATCTGGTGTATTTTCCATTTCATTGCTGCAGCCAGGGCAAGTACTGTTCTGATGGAAGTATACCTGGCTACAGGTGCAAAAGTTTCTTCATAATCTATTCCCTCTTTCTGAGAGAAGCCATGAGCTACGAATCTTGCTTTGTATTTTTCTACACTGCCATCTGCAGCATGCTTGATTTTGTAGATCCATTTGGAAGTCACAACAGACTTTTCTTTAGGTCTTGGGACAACATCCCAAACATCATTCTTCATTATTGATTGGTATTCCTCAACCATGGCATCCTTCCATTCTTTCTTTTCCGTTGCTTCTTCATAACTGGAAGGTTCTTAGTTCATAATGTCACAGAGTAAAGCAACATAGCTGGTATGTGATCTGGTTCTCTTCTTTGCTCTGTGTTCTTCTTCTAGAATGCCAAATCTTTCTGCATCTTGAATGAGCTCTCTATCCCATGCAGGTTTCCTCTTGTGAGAGTAATCCTCACGGGGTGGATCTATAGGTTCTTGCGGATCTTCAAACTCACGAACAACTTCTGGAATTGCTTCAATCATGGTAGTGTCTTGAAATCTAGTTTCCTTAGGTTCTTCATAAACTTCAATAGGTGCCTTCCTTGATTTGATGAATGTTGAGTTTTCATCAAATGTTGCATCCCTACTGACATCAATCTTCTTGAACCCTGGAAAGTATATTCTGTAAGCCTTCAAGCTTTCACTGTAACCCACAAAGATACCCCTCTTTCCTGAAGTATCTAGTTTGGTCCTCTTTTCTTTTGGGACATGAGTGTATACTGGACAACCAAATATTCTGAGATGGTTGACTTCAGGTTTCTTACCAGAAAAGACCTCTTATAGAGTTTTGTTGTCCAATGTCTTGTGGGGTGTTCTGTTCTGCACATATACAGTTGTTCTAGCTGCTTCTGCCCATAGATGCATAGGTAGATCCTGGTCATGCAGCATTTCCCTTGCTGCTTCCATGATTGTTCTGTTCTTCCTTTCTGCAACTCCATTATGTTGAGGATTATAAGGAGCAGTCAACTCCCTCTTAATCCCTGAGTCACTGCAAATCTTCTTGAAGTCACCTGAGGTGAATTCTCCACCATTGTCGGATTTGAATGTTTTGATCTTCTTGTCAGTTTGATTCTCCATCAAGGTTTTGAATTCCTTGAACTTATCAAACACCTCATCTTTATTCTTCAAGAAGTATACCCAAGTCTTCCTAGAGAATTCATCAATAAATGAGACATAGTAAACATACCCACTCAGAGAACTGGATGAAATAGGACCACATACATCTGAGTGGATGATTTCCAGGATGTCTTTTGCCTTGCTTTCATTGCTTGGGAAAGCCTTCTTAATGTTCTTACCTTTTGCACATCCTTTGCAAACGCCTTCATGTTTGGTCTTGATCTCAGGAAAACCCTCTACAGCCTTGCTTTCAATTGGAAGTGCCCTATAGTGCATATGAGCAAGTCTTCTATGCCAAAGTTCACTTGGCTCCATGGATTCATGTACCATGGCATGTTCAGGTTGTCCCTTCAATTTATGCAAACCTCCCTCTTGCTCTCCAATCACTACTGCATCATCTATGGTCTTTCCCTTTGGCCACATTAGGACTTGGCCATCCACAAATGAAACCTTCATACCTTTTGCATTCAATGTAGAGATGGAGAGTAAGTTCTTCTTGAGCCCAGGTACATAAAGGACTTCTTTCATCTTCAAAGATTTTTCAGAATCTAGGTTGTAGGAGGCTTCACCACTTCCTTTGATTGGGTATTGATAATCATCCCCAAGTTTCACTTTATGTGATGATTCATGTTCAGATAGATTTACAAAAGATTCTTTAAACCCAGTCATGTGTTTGGAAGCCCCACTGTCAATCAACCAATCATTACAACCATGGGAGATAGTACCCGTGAGAGTGGAAATTAGAACATACTCTTCTTCACTTGATGAGTCATCATCACTATCACTTTCTGCCCTAGCCTTCTTCTTTGGGGGTTCATCATCTTCGATAGGATGAGCATGATATATTCTTTTTTTATTCTTCTTCTTCTTGTTGAAGTTGTTGTTGTCTTTCTTCTTCTTGGGACAATCTAAAGCAAAGTGTCCCTTCTCATTGCAATTGAAGCATCTGAGATCTTTCTTGTCTTTATGATAATGGTGGTGTGAGAATTTCCTGTTATGAGATGATTCCTTCTTGGACTTGCCTTTCCTGGCATGTGCTGTGAGAGCTTGATCTTCATTTCCCTTCTTTTCTTCTTGGGCCACAAGCCTAGCTTCTTCTTGAGAGCATTCTTCCCGCAATCTGTTGAAGGAGATCAACTTTTTCCTTGCACAAATTCCTTGAATAAAGGAATCCCATGACTTGGGTAGGCCATTTAGAGTGGTCATCACCACTTCACCATTCTCCACCATTTCATCCACTGCTTCTAGTTGTTCCTTGATCTGGGAGACCCTTGAAAAATAAGATTGAATGGTTTCTCCATTCTGAAACTTTACTCCTTTCAATTGGTTCCGCAAGGTCATCTTCCGATTTATGTTCTTCCCTTCAAATAGCTTGGTCAAAGAGTCAAACATCTCCTTCGGTGTCTTTAGAGAAGACACATGGGGTATGAGATGGTCTTTGATAGAATCAGCAATGATTCTCTTTGCCTTGACCAAGTTCTTCTTATGCAATACCTTAGCCTCTTCATCCTCTGGGATAGGGATGTCTTCTTTTACATATGAGTCCAACGCATTCTCTTCCAGGATTAACCCAACCCTATACTTCCAAGCTCGGAAGTTATAAGCTCCTTCAAGCTTGGTGTGGTGAGACATCTTAAAGAGTACTTCAAATGGAAATAGAAAAGATTTAGGTCTTACCACTTGAAATGCTAAAAACTGGATCTGGTCCTGGATTAGGGTTTGTCGGAAAAACCCTAAAAATTCAAAATGTGAATTTCAACTTTCTGAAAGGATAGAAAGATGTGCCTTGATGAGCTGATCAGCCTGGTGCATTCAGAATTTGAGATCAGCAAAGATTTACCCTTCAGATTTTCCTTTTTGTCCTCCCGGGTTCACTGGTGAGAGCCCTGAATTAGGGTTTGAGTTTCCCAGAGATCTACCCAGCCAAAAATCTCGATCCAAAGCTCTAAACTTCGATTTTGGCAAGGATCTTCCAGCTATGTCTTCAGATTTCAAAAATTCCTATTTTTGTGGAAACCCTAATTTTTAGGGCCAAATATGAAAATGAGCAGAATTGAATTCTGATTGGACAGATAGATTCTCCTTGATGAGTAGAGTCAATCTACTATACTGCTTTTCCAAAAACTGTGGAGAGAAACCCAATAAACAAGAAACTCAAGTTTTTGTCACTGCAAAATGTCTTCTTCTCAGGTTAGCTCTGATACCATGTTAAATTTTGAGCATTAATTCACAATACTCTTGGATCTTTACTGAGAGAATAACATATACAGTATATCAATGCATAACAATCACAATAAGCATCACAAGCATCAAAAGAATCAAAAGCATGAGAGACAAGAGACACAGAGTTTCCGTGGGGAAAACCCTAAGGTGGAAAACCCCACAACTTCCTAAGAGATAGAGAGAGCAATGGCTCAACCAAAGTACAACCAAAATACACTTGAGATAGTCTCCTAGAGAAGATGATCCTCCTCCTCACTAGTGCGCCACTTTCTGAGTGAGAGAAGTGTGTCTTTCCGAATGATCAAAATAGAGATCTCTCGATCTCTATTTATACTAGCCTGTTTGCCCAGTGACCTTATGGGGCCGACTTGTCTATCTAGATACATCCACAATATAATATATATTTCAGGGCCGACCCCACACATGGTTGTCTAATAACCCATTGGCAAGTACACACACTTGCGACACTTGTCAATCCACATGATGACACTTCCTTATAGAGGAATAACACGTCTCTAATAAGGGTACAATAAATATATATGAAATACATAGATGAAATACATTCCGAAGTTACATATACATCAACAGTGACCTTTTTTCCTAGGTCACCTATTTATGACTCAGATCTGGAAGAGGAAAAAACCCTATATTGTACAGATCATAAATGACAAAGTACAATGAATTAGAGGTTTTCCTTTGGACACAAGGTACATGGGGATCTTATCTTCAACCTGTAAGATTTTCAGATCCTAAAACCTCGCCGAAATGTATTTATAGAGAAAGTTCTACAATGACTGGTTTTTGCTATATCAAGCCCTAGCTTCGCAAGTGCAACAAGTGTCATAAATGCCATACCATGCCTTCTTTCAGGATAGCTCTGATTCCATGTTAGTTTTTCAGAATTTCAATCTGATCTAGGATCTTAACTAAGAGAATAACATGTACAGCATATCAATCATGGACACAATAATGCAAGCACACAAGAGACACAGAGTTTCACCGGGGAAAACCAAGAAGGTGAAAAACCCCGCAACTTCCTCAGAGATAGATAGAGAAATGATACAACCCAAGCATAAGAGATATACTCCTAGCAGTAGCTTCTCCTCCTCCACTAGTGCGCCACTCTCCAATGAGTTTGTGAGTGAGAAAGTGAATGAGCAAATAGAGTGCCTCCCGCACTCTATTTATACTTGACTTGACTTGCCTAATAACCTTTACTAGGTCGGCATTAACTTAACCACATAACATAATGCTGACAGGGCCAACCCCCAATAGGGTGGTCTAACAAACCTTTAACCCACATGACTCATACAGGGCCAACCCCATCAAGGTGGTCTAATAACCCATCAAGTATAAGTTACGACACTTACAATATAAATGACGACACTTCCGTATAGAGGAATAATAACATCTCTATAGGAATACAAACACTTCCATATAGAGGAATAATAACATTTCTATAGGAATACAATATACATAGGTGAAATACATTCCGAAGTTACAATTACATCAACAACCTTAGCCTTGACAATCAATAATGTACAACATCATCACTTTGACATACAAAGTACTTACCTCAACACACGAGGTTTATTTATTCTTAAGTCCAACTCAATATTCTTCTCCAAGTTTCCCGATTCCAACTCAATCTCCTATAAGGTACTACCTCGACACACGAGGCTCAATCTTGACACACAAGATTGACTTGGAGAATGAATCATGATGTTGTAACTTTAACAATATTTACTTTACCAAATCAGTAGAATCCATCCCCATGAAGCAAGCAACTAGTTAAGTTGTTATCAAGTTCCTCAAGGAAAATATCTTAACGCAATTTGGTTATTGTTGGAAGGGCCTAGTCAGTTTGTCAACTAGGTCCACTAATCGACCAATATTTAACTGGTTGAATGGCCTAGCATGTCAATCGACATATGTGACCAATCATGTATATTTATATGTCAGTTCATATGTATAAAAAGGATATTAGTTTATGTTGTAGTATGTCCTTATACTAATAATATAATTAATTATTGGTATCGCATTACTCTTGTCTATTTATGTATGCATTTTTTTCTTAATGTGTATCAATGGTAACTAATTACTATAATCCCCTAGGTTGCAATGTTGGTCTATTGTTGGGACCTGAACTTGTAGCTGGGACAAGATATAGACATGTGCGCCTAAATTTTGACACTAGAATAAGTGTGTAGATGGTGGTACGGAAAAATTAAAAACTACATCAATAACTATGCTAGAAGGATCCTACTGACAATTGTGCAAATAAAATAAATATTTTTCACCGAGACATGAAAAATTATTGGAGTACATGTACCTATGATAATTCACAAATTCATTGAATAGATTATAGATGACACCAACTGAATATGATAGATAATTCATGCATAAGCTAAACAATGGTGGTTGAACTAATCTTTACAAGTGTATCAAGAAGATTGTAAATGAATTTTGTGAATAGCAAGTGCTTGAAGAAAGAATGTTCATCGACAATGTGAAAATGATATTTTACAACGACCTGCATGAAAGTTCTATGTGCACAGTACCAATACTCCTTCACAATTTTTTTATTAAAAAAGGGGTCACACATATTATGGAACATAAACCACTAATGAATACACCTTTTCTACCAATTGTGAAAATAAGAAAGCCAAGTGGGAGTACTTTCCAAGGAAATGAAATCATATTTTTTTAGCACCATCTCTAGGCCAAATTAAGTTGGGTTGGCGATGGGGTGCCTTCTTACCATGAGGTTCCAGTAAAAGAGATGCACTAGTTGGCCTCTAGAGGAAGGAGAACCGAGTTGAGATAACACATGTTGGAAAATATCCAGTCAAAATGTCAACACATAAAGCAACAACAGATATCCATAAAATTGAAAGAGAAAAAAGAAGGAAAATAATGGAAGAATTATAAGGTAAGTTGCAATCCCTTGTTGGTCGAAAAGAAAAGGGAAAATAAAGGAAGGTATGAGTCTAGAACTACCTGAGTCAAAGTCCAGCCGACCAAATGAAGAAGAGGGACTGACCATGACAAATCCATCCTTGGAATAAGAGCTACAGAGGGTGGTTGTATGGTTTGGAGTGCTCTATCTGTTAGACTCAGAAGACAGAGAAGAAATCAATGGACAATACGTTGTAGTTTGTAAAACACTTCTACAATCCCCTCTATGAGACATTTTTAGAGAAATTTTAGGTAATAAATTGCTTATTGAACTTGGTCAAACATGAATATGGAATCGACTAGATGAAATAGATTGACTTATTAGGATGATAATTGAGAGACCTAAGGATGGAAACTGGGTTTCCATCATTCCAAGTTAAGGAGCATCTGGAATTATCATCGAGTACTCAAACCTCATGGAAGCAACCTCCCTAGAAGAGATAATTAGTGAAGAATAAACACGACAATCGACAAGAGACATAATCAAAGACTCACGACCTTTCGAAATCGATAGCTAAAAAGAAGCAAAAATCCAAACTTCAAGTAAAAGTATACCAATTGCATCAGCAATGACGATCAACCACACTACACAGATGCCCATTTATGAATGGGATGAAGATCCTAATGGAAATTGGCTCTGATGTGAAAAGATTTGCGATGCAACCAACATTATCAATGAAGCAAAACATGATGTAGGAGCTATGAGAAAACGATCCCTCACATGATTTATGAACTACACAAAAAAACATAACATGACAAAGAATGAAATCAAATAGAATTACTTTGATAGCAAGCAAGCATCTAGTAGCTCAAAAGTTGAAAGAAATCAAGCAATTACTAGGACAATATATTCATGATTATGAAAAAATATTTTTAAGGTTCTTCTTAGTCAAATACCATACACAATAGACGACCAGTTACTAGTCCAATGGTTCGTTGCAGGACTATTTAGAATAAGGTCACCTCTCAAAATGCATGAAACTAAAACTTATGAATTAGATCTAGGGATAGTTTAGTGTATCAAGACTAGCAATGAATGGGTCACTCCAAGAACTGATAAAATATGGAAGGAGAGAATAGACATGATAAAAAGGCCTCTTAAAGACCTCACCATACAACATTCGGAGTTATGGTGTACAAACTGTTTGCATGAAGATTACACCGAGGACAACTGTAGGAAGCTTATCAGTTGGAAGCAGCATAATAGACCATTATATATGGTGAGATAATCCGAAATATGTCAATGTTCAACTTACCATGTAGCCCATGATTTCCCTCACAACTTGAAGAATAACAAGAGAAAATTGTGAACCATTTGTGAAGAGGTATCCCATAACACTTTTGAATGCTAACTGAAAGCATGAAACAAAATCAATGTCTACCACACTCAAGAATCTAACCAAAATCAACAAAACAATGGATACAATGGCCAAGGAGGATATAGTGGACGAGGTGGCTACAACAACCGTAACGGATTTAGGGGGCATAATGGGAACAGGGGGGTAATTTTGGTGGTTGACAATGAATATCATATTGATTCATATGTTACAAAACTAACCACTTTAGTCCCAATTGTCCCTTAAAACACAAAATCGACTTAAAATTCTATACAAAATGTGGTGTTGGAGATCATTAATTAGAATATTATTGAATCATGTTAGACAAAATTTGGAATAAAAAGAATGTCCACCTACTATAGAGCTACCTGAAGTACATAGAGTTGAATTCAAAAATCTTACAAGTAATTATGAGATTAGGTGCTAAAATAGGGAATGACACTTCCCAGGAAAATCATATTGTAAGAGTCATAAAAAATAAAGAACTGGATTACCCTAACCCCAAGAAGAAAAATAAAATATCCAAGAAAACGCTAAAGATATTTCAGAACAATGTCTAGGAAGAGGAATTACATGAACCCGCATAAGAACATACGAATATAAGCATTGTACTAAACGAAATTCTAGTCCCATTAGCTAAAGAAGAAGCAGTCGAAGCGTTAATCAAATTGTTGTCTTTCAAAATATTATCAAGAAAATGGCAGGAATTCAAAAATGGTAACCCAACTGAATCTTGAAGTGAAAAATCCAAAGGATCGAGACCCCTTAGTTAACCTAGAAATAGAATATTATCAAGTTTGACAAGTAGTATTTGACTTCGGATCACAACATACAACTGCGGGAAATTTGGCTAAAGATGGGATGAATGAATCTAGTAAGATCTCAAAACTACCTCAAACTAGCATATCAAGGCCTAATAAAACCACTTGGAGTATTAAAATATGCTTGAACAAGTATTATGGGAATATCAACGATAGTCGATTATGAGGTCAACAACCTAGGACCCCATATACGACCTTGGTAGATCGACTGTGGGGAAGAAAGATGAAGGCGACCATTTCGCTGGACAAAGGTAGGACAAAACTTAAAGGGGAAGGGAAAATAATTATAATACTCCTCGACCCTAATGAAGGAATCCATGGACAAAACCTTGTGACCAACATGCCAACATAGGGAACTTATATCAAGTCATTCATGATGATCAAGACACAGTCAACTCTAATAATGAGGGAGAATTACGTATCAGTACACCTTTATCTATCGATCAGAACTCAGATACACAACTATATGACTAAAAATAGAGAATTATGAATCAAAATCCTAAGAGTGTTGGACAATAGAAGTAATACAAAAAATCAGCTATCGTGAATGTTTTTCCATCTCAATGGTCCCATGAATTCATGAAAAAAGATAAACTCATATTCCTATCCTCATAGCATGTGACATAAAATCAACAGTTCTCCATCCCCTGAGATACGCAAAAAGAGATTCATTGTTGGTACATGTTGATCAAGTAACAAAGATTGTTGGTGAACAAGGTCATATACAAAGTCATGTCTGGACATTTACTGGGAAAACCACAAGATGGTAGGATACTCATAAAACATGACTATAGACATGTACTACTACATCAATATGCTTCATCGAAATATTTCAGGGAATCTAGTGGAAAAAGATTAGATAGAAAGATACATACATGGCTTGGATCCAGTTTCTCACATACATAGATGTTAACAAGAATGGTGCAGGATATGATACAAAGATGAAAGAACATGGCCACACATGTTTCCAAATAATTGAGGTGAATTTCCCAATAATTCGTACAATGTCAAAGAATCCAAGGGAGAAACCAAAAACTAGGAAGCAATAAAAATAAATTTTGTTAATAACTTCTCATGCATACATGCAAAGGAAGAGTTGGAAGATGCACTACAAGAAATATAGAAGTTCATTGTAAAACTAGATAGTCAACTAAAGTGTGTGCAAGGAATGGAACTAGTCAACATAATTTCGACTTTGAACTCTAAACAAAATACTTACAAACAATAAAATCCAAGACATGCAATAGTAGGGAGGATAAATGAAGAAAAATAAAATATTTTGGGGAAAATATTTAGATGGAAAAGAGACCATATGATGGTCCTACAACAAGTCAAAGTAGTTTGATTAGTAGCAACATCAGTTGATGCATATGACGAAAACAAGAATGAATTTCTATAGGCATATACTAAATTTAAAGAAGGAAGAAGACATATATATGAATACAATGCACCAGAATGGATGAACGGGAACATGAAAATAAAGGGTCAAATATTTTTGACAATACTTATCTGAAAAATGGCTAAGATAGGAGATACTAGTCAAATCAGAAAATAGCTAAAATAGCTAACCTACTTACCAAATATCATGATGTCTTTTCCATGGATTATAAGGACTTAAAAGGATTGTTACATGGAATGGGTGAGATGAAAATTGCACTCATACTAGACACAAATTTGCTAAAGAAATGCATGTACAAATTCGCCCATAAATATAAAGAAATTGTAAAGAAAAAATTGATAATATGCTAGTGGCAAGCATTATCTATCCAATCGATCAATAGGAATTGTCCATCCCTGTGGTCATCCAACCCAAGAAACATGATCCAAAAAGACTATGAATCTATGTTGATTTCTGAGCCTTAAATAAACTCACCCTTACAGATCCATTCCCCACCCAATTTGCAAATGAAATTATAAATTAAGTTGTAGGCCATCTATGTTATTCTTTTACAGATGGATTTTCGAGCTACAATCAGGTTTCTATTGCCAAAGAATACCAACCAAAGAAAACTTTTGTTAGAGAATTTGGAGCATTTGCTCATAGATTTATGCCCTTTGGTTTGAAAATGGTGCATGTTGTGATTTCTTGAATCGTAGTAAATGCATTCTAGGAATGTATGCATAATACGTGTCATGTACCCACCTGCTGACCCAATGGAAAGCAGGAAACATGATGCCAAACTCAGGGCTTTTACATGATCTCAACCCAATACTAGAATCACATAAATAATAAATGAGTGTGCAGATGTAAACAATCAATTATGCACAGCGGAAACAACATCCACACAATTTTCATATGCATTCAACATGTCAATTTCAGTCATTAATAAAAAACATTTCAGAAATAAATACATAGACAGAAACACTTATCTTCATTTCAATTGTCCCCAGCAACTAGCTATGTCGCTGCAACGTTCCACCCAACCATAGGCTCTTCGACAACTTATACTGAGTCCGTCCGAAGGCCACCCCCGAGCTGGGCATGATTCTCACAAGGACAAAGGGGACATTCACACTCACATTCAGTCCATTAACCATTTTATTTTAGCCAAGCCAGTCTAACTGGGTTTATCAGGCTACACTTGCACAATGTATGCTCATTCCCAAGCTCAAGCCAGAACAAGGGATTACCCATCACCCATACCCATCCTACTCTTCTTCCTCACAGCAAAAACGATTATTGGCAGGGTTACACATCTACAACAGAGGTGTTCACAAAACAGGGTCCACATTGGTTCTCCCAACTCGTGGTTCACCCAAACGAACTGTGGAATTCCGATTTCAACCCCAGGGAGCAAACCGATTTCTCTCCACTGGTTAGGATCATTTCCAATGGCCTAAACGACCTCCAAGAAGACCCAAAACGTTCTGCTCTCTTTCCCCACTGGTAACCAACACAAAAACGCCCCTTCCCGGCTAAAAGATGAAGGGAAACACAGAAAAACGAGGGAGGAAAACGCCCAGGCAGCTAGAGCTGTGTGAGAGAGCAAGGCCATGGTGAATAATGCCTAGGGAGCAATTTCGTGGCTCTATTTCTGCCCAAGGAGACCCACACGTTTTTCCATGAAGGGTGGCTTGCCCATACCCGATTTTGGACAGCCATACCTCTCCATTCCCAAGGCATTAACTCCCTCAACCCACTCTTGGGAGAAATCAATGGTTGGGTACAAAAGTCAACATGGGTAGTTGAGGGTTTGATGGGTTCTCTTATTGACACTTGGCTTGACTCTAGTGGCTCAAGGATTTGAATGTTTTTCCCTCCCAATTCCTTGTGAAATCATGCCCCCATCTCTTCGTTGCATCGCATAGCTAGTTGTGGGTATTTTTATTAAAATGCATATTACATGATATTTGAATTTCCACTGTGCATTGCTAGCACGCAACCCATATGCATCACTAAATCGATGGCGGGGCCTTGGCCTTGAGCTCCTCACCATGATTTCATAACAATATTACATCATTTATAGTGTTAATGCCATGGGGTCAAACTGGGGACATTACATTCCCCTCCCCTTGGAATAACACCGTCCTCGGTGTTCCAACACTTAGGTATAAATACCCACTTTACACATGATTCAAAATTCACAAAATGTGACAGGTCTGTCCTGCGTTTTACCCCCTTTACCTTGAACTTTCAGGATCAATTCCTCTAGCTTCCACTAGCATCTCCGGCCAGCTTTAGTCTTCCAGCTTTTACAGGTGGGCATTGCTCCAGAGCAATCCCTTTCCTTTATTCACCTTCTAGCTGATCCACAAGCCTAGAATTTCATGAATGCCCTCCTTCTTGTTGTCCCAACAACTATCTGAGGAAGACTTCCAACCAAAACGAATAGCTTATGGTCTGCTGCCGTGATCATGGTGCACAAATAGCTCTCCCTTTTCTCACCAGCAACACTTGGCTAGTAATAGCTATAATCAATGGCTTTCACCGTCTCTCCTATGAGACTTATCATGGCAATTCCTGTTAGGACAAGCATAACACAATAATAAAAATTAGTCAATTATTTTCCTAATTGACTTGGAACGTCCATGCTTTACTCATGAGACTTCCACACATTTCATGCTTTCCCAACATACACATGAACTCATTCATGTTCATCCTTTCACAGGAAATTTACTATTTCAGCATTCACAATTCATCTCGAGCAATTAAACACAATCTATTTTCAGCCATGATATGCACTCAACAATCTTTTGTTTTATAAATGCATCAATCAGAAGGAAAGAGAAGAGTAGGGGTTTCTCCCTCTTAGTCTTGTTCCATTATGGAGCTACACCACCGCTGTGGTCTCATGCTCCTTAGTCTCTTTCACTTCAATGTGAATGCTTTGACTTTCCTTTCTTGGCTATGACACTTAGTGTCTAAGGTCTGCATATGGATTTTCAGCTAAGGCACCCTTCCCATTATTGCCTACAGAACCTTTGGCTGCTAGGATCCACTCGTATCCACTAGCACCATCTTTCATTACTGCTCATACTGAGCTCTTTAGGGCGGTCACATGTCCACATGCATCTCTAGGATGCCTTCATAATCCTTGCTTCCAGCAATACCTACACTCAAACATTGAATTAATTCACATGTTTAGTTCATTTTCATGGGGTTTTTCTCTAAACAAGAGTTTAGGAATTCATAACCAAATCATATACACACGTATATAAGCAAGAAGCTGCAAAATAACGAAATGCTTATCTGTATTGGATGTATTCACTTTATTCCACGGGATCCTTTTCCGCTTTACGAGCCTTGGATTTCCCGTGAACACAATAACGAATGTTGGGCCAGCTCGTCGGCTACTCCACAATCATTCGAATAGGCAATTTCAGGCCAGTACACCGACTGGGTTTATCAATCACTTCCTTTAGCAACATGCTAGGCCAGTGCTCCGACTGGTTTTATCAATTGTTTAAGGGGTGTTGGGCCAGCGTACACGCTGCTTTACCATATCAAGTGGTTAATGCCCAACTAGTCACTCTCTGGACTTATCAAGAACTTTATCGCGTTTGACCAGCTACTCCCTGGATTTCTTAATAATTTATATCGCCCACTCATTTACTCTCTGGATTTACCAGCAATTTATATCGCCCACTCATTTGCTCTCTGGATTTACCAGCAATTTATAGTCTTTCAGGGTCTTGCCTTCCTGCAACGACCAAGGTTTCCAACAAAGAAACAATAGTGTATCAGCTTAGCTGTTAAAAGATTTACACCTGTAATCTTCATTATTCCAAACAATACATAAATGAAAACGAATACTTATCTGTAGTGTGCGTTTCCCCTCTGGTCCATAGGATCCTGCTTCGCTTTGCAAGCCATGGGATCGCCTATGGACTTGGATATAGTTAATGCTTAACCAGTACACCTCCCCATCGGCTGGATTTACCAAGCATTTGGTGGT
Source organism: Larix kaempferi (assembly GCA_027924585.1). Taxonomy (NCBI): domain Eukaryota; kingdom Viridiplantae; phylum Streptophyta; class Pinopsida; order Pinales; family Pinaceae; genus Larix; species Larix kaempferi. The sequence continues at coordinate 6,732,624 of BSBM01000591.1, read as the reverse complement.
GCCCAACCAGTCCCATACCTGGTTGGCCCTCTCCAGTGCCGAGCCAGCACATTCGTCTAGGTCATCGACCAATGGAAGGAAACTGCGCCACCGACCCTCATAGGTCAAGGCTCTACTATGGAGCCATAGGTATCTCAGGGTTTCCAGTCAGTCATCGGCGCCCGCCCTCCCACTGCTGACCCAATAGAGATTTCAGGGTTTTCAGTCAGTCATCGGCGCCCGCCCTCCCACTGCTGACCCAATAGGCATCTCAGGGTTTTCAGTCAGTCATCGGCGCCCGCCCTCCCACTGCTGACCCAATAGAGATTTCGTGCCTTTACCAATGCCACCACACCTTCTTGCACTGTAACCCTTCACACACATCAGCTCTTCATTTATACAAGGACGCCACTCCTTCTTTTGTGCAAATCGGTGGTTCCTTTTAGGAACTTTATAGGTGACTTTCTTGACTGTAGGTTAACATGACCCCTACTCACACAAGGATGATACCTTCTCTTATTACACAGCTCTTCGGGCCTGTCCATCCCTTCTGGTAATATTTCTCGTGAGCATAGAAAGGTTTCCAATTCCCATACAGTCTCTTTGCGTACCCTTCTTCACTTTGCCCTTTAATGTGCAGTATCAATCTGCATCTGTGTAGGCTGACAACACAAGAAGGATAAGCAAGCTCATCAGTATTACTGTTCACTTCTTAACCACATTCCATATCATTCACTACCAAGTATTGAAACACCAGGAATGCGTCCATTCCCTTAGGGTGTAGTCAATATTGAAAACCCTATCATGACCCAGCACCAGAAAAGGTGTGCACCCCCTTTCCGATGTGCGCCATGTAGGCCCTAATCATACTCAAGCAATCTGCAATGATATAAATAAGATAAAGCATGCTCTGCGTATTAACCCTAATAATTTAGACATGCATGTTCTTGTCTAGGGTCACGGAATACTCATTCATTTTGCAGATTTGTCTCACATGCCTTCTGGGCATAGCTTTACCATCTCACTTTCATGGTTTACCGTCATGCGGTTTGGCTAAGACATTATCAATGGCGTTTCACCCGAAACCCATTTCCAAAGCATGGGGTCTTTCCCATATGGTTTGGCTTCTGCAGGCCATCACACATGATCTCCCTGCAATGTGTCATCCTGGCACACTTTACCAAATAGCCAAACCGTCAGCAACATTTAGCAATAAGCTTCAAATACGATTGTTCCATAACCAATCAATAGCATTCATAAATAATTTCAATATGAATTTACAATTCTGTCTCCTACAGAAATTAGTTTTCTTATCCATGAGGCTATCCTCATATTGTTTGGCTCCTGTAAGGGACACCACTCTGCCCATTATGGTCTTATGCCTGCTGCCATACATGAGCATCCACTTACAGCATGTCCTCCTGACACTTTTTCATATAATCCAAACAGTCATTAGCAATTATTAGCAAAATTTCAAATCCGAAATATTTACCAATCTGATATCTACAACTGTTCTTATTAACAGAACTTAGAGCTCTCAACCATGAGAACCTTCTCATAACCCTTGGCTTCGGCATGTGGTAGACCCCGGTCTCTACTATGGACTTATCCTCATTGCCATATGTAAGACCTTCCTACCGAAAACTGAAACTTCAATCAGCCAAACACATTGTGAGTATCTATGCACATAATCATTCATTGCCATAACAGTCACTGAAGTGATCTCAGAATTATAACACTCAATAATTCAAACACCTTCAGCTGTTAACATTTGAAATGCAACAAAATATATACACTTCTATATATGCATCATTATCACAATTCATCAATTCATCAATTATCATGATTGGGCTCTTCATGCATTTACTATTCTGCACTCATAACAGTCCATGAAATGATCCTAGAATTATTATCAATTCATCATTTCATTCATATGCATCATCCCTATGCATTCATACAATGCATCACAAGATTTATAAAATCTCTTAATGCTCATCTACTTAATGCTACCTTGCATTATTTCATGAGTACTATGCATTCAAACATATTATGATCGAAACATGACTATCTCATATAACTTGTATTACCATAATCAGGACCACCAGTCCTCACCTACTTTGGTTAATAAGCACATGACCAACATTCACATGGCATGATATAAATTCATATGAATGCATTGAGATTTCTATACAGTCATATGGTGTAAGGATCATTTCCTTCACTTACCCACACCCCACCAAGCTTGGTAGGTTAACAATCCCAATCGGTATTCAATATCATATGCAACTAACTCAACATAGCTCAAACATAGTGGAAGAGATCTTACCAAATCCTTTTTCAACGTTCATGCAATTGGCACCAATAATCATTACCTGCATGGTTACCATTAACATCGCTTGATGTTACCTGATCAATTGGCCTCTTACCAAGGCTGTTCAGTCCTTTTGCCAACTTTATGATCATAGATTTGTTGCACCATCCTTTCTGCATAAGGTTGCTGGCTTCATGCAACAACATCCTCAGCACATTAGCCATGCTCTTTGTTATCTCTGGTCCTACAACCAATACCAACATCAATAGTGATTATCAACCACAATATTCTCCATTAGTGGTTCATTGCATATGCAGACTTCATTATTCTACTAGTATGCAATATCCCATTTATGCACAACCATTTCCATATGCACCATGCAATGTTTGTTAAGATGTCATTTAGTGCATATACATCTATGTAATCCCTTACATTTTTAACATTTTTATGCCATATGAAAATTTCATAATTATAAGTATGATAACAACCAGAGGTTTAAAGAATTCTTCCCTTTTCGATCCCTCATCGTAACATGGAATTCCTCTTCCATATCATGCAATTGTAGAAATTGGCCATATTGACAACAAAATTCGTTTGTCCAAAAACCGTCGCTGGCACTCTTCTGCACAAAATATCTATGATATATGTAGACCTCATTCAGACTCTGGTCATGCATCATTATTCCCTGCTGGACAAGCTTTCCAATGCATGTCTTCATGCTCCATTCTGACATCAGGTGCGGGAACTGCATCTCTTCAAAAATGACAACTTTCACCCCAATTCTGCATATTTTACATAGTTGCATTTTGGTCCAGAATGCCAACTTTAGCCACCTGTGGAAGAAAATCTATGAGGAAGCACGAAAACTTTTATATCGGGTGAAGTTAGTCCATATAACCAGGAACACTCAGCAATTCACGAATTTCAATTCCGATGCACCGTTCATCTTCTATGAATTTATGGGTTTTACTACTTCTCACTTTTCACATTTTTCCAAAATTCCAAATTTTGAGCCAAAAATGGCTATCTCCCAAACGGTGCATTTCTGGGAAATCTTCGTCTAACGGAAATAGTCCGTCTTAATGAGAATATGAAATGTCTAGTTCAGTAAAATTTCTGATTCCCACATCTAGGGTCATTTTTACTGCCCACAAGCTTTTCAAAATCCCGCAAAAGTGGCCCGGAACAGTGCTTTTTGGCCTTCTTGCTCACCCCGACTTCACATCCTTTGGATTTTGGCTCCAAGATTCTGAACTTAACATCGTTCCTGCTTCATGGCCGCGCCTGATCAATTTCAGCTCAAATCGACCTTCCGTCAAGCCTCGGGACTCCGTCCTTCAAAAGTCACTATTATCCATTTTCTGTCAAATCGGAGCGTAATGGGCTAGGGGTCTTCACTGGTTCTTTCATGGCCCTCGTCAATGGCCTCCAAGCCCCATAGGAATCATTCTGTTCTGAGCCCGGATGCTCCTGTTATCCAAAAAACAAGTTTTGGTCACTGTTTTTTTTTTTTTTTTTTTTTTTTTATATATATTTGATGAAGTCTTCCGCAGTTTCGGGGAGGTTCGCGGAAGCATTCCGAAATTGCGGAACGATTCGCCGAAGCCTTCCGCAGTTGCGGAACGATTCGCCGAAGTCTTCCGCAGTTGCGGAGTGACTTGCGGAATCTTTCCGTGGTTCGGAAGAAAATTCCTTCCGCAATTTCGGAAAAGAATTCCTTCCGAAAATTTCCTTTCGATGCCAAACTTAGAAAAATTTTCTACTTTTTCGGAACATTTCACCAAATTTTTCCACGTTGCGGGCAGGGAAATTTTTAGGGGCGAAATTTCGCCAATTGGCTATTTTTTGGGCATTTTTTCAAAAACTAAATTCGCTATTTGGTCATTTTTAGTCTCTAATATCGCCTATATTTACATAAAATATGTTTTTTTATCATAATATTCGCCAAAATTTACAAGTTTTAGGATTAAATTGTATGTTTCAAATTTAATATTCGCCTACCTATCTATATATATATTTTTTCCAATCCGAGATAATTGCCTAGAATACTATACTTAAGTATACTATTAGATTCCTTAAAAAATACCCTGGTTGCGGGACAACTCGCGGACTCCTTCCGCAAATTTCGGAAGGGAATTCCTTCCGCAAATTTCGGAAGAGAATTCCTTCCGCAAATTTCGGGCGATTTCCCAAACTCCTCCGCATTGCGGAAAAACTCGCGAAATGCTTCCGCAGTTTCGGAGCAATTCGCCGAATGCTTCTGCAGTTGCGGAAGACATTCGGGAATTCCTCCCGAAACAGTTTTAAACGAATTTTCAAAGACACTTAGGAAAATCTGCAAACTTTCTTTCATCTCACATTCAACAATCCAACCAACGGATTTTACAATTAATCTCTGTACACACAAAATACAAAATACAAAATGCATGTACACACAAAATGCATTTTAGTTCCATTTAATGCATTTACACACAATGATTTATATCTTTGTGAAGGCCCAACAGCCGTAGTGTTGAACCTAGTGCTCTGATACCAAATGTCATGTACCCACCTGCTGACCCAATAGAAGGCAGGAAACATGATGCCAAACTCAGGGCTTTTACATGATCTCAACCCAATACTAGAATCACATAAATAATAAATGAGTGTGCAGATGTAAACAATCAATTATGCACAGCGGAAACAACATCCACACAATCTTCATATGCATTCAACATGTCAATTTCAGTCATTAATAAAAAACATTTCAGAAATAAATACATAGACATAAACACTTATCTTCATTTCAATTGTCCCCAGCAACTAGCTATGTCGCTGCAACGTTCCACCCAACCATAGGCTCTTCGACAGCTTATACTGAGTCCGTCCGAAGGCCACCCCCGAGCTGGGCATGATTCTCATAAGGACAAAGGGGACATTCACGCTCACATTCAGTCCATTAACCATTTTATTTTAGCCAAGCCAGTCTAACTGGGTTTATCAGGCTACACTTGCACAATGGATGCTCATTCCCAAGCTCAAGCCAGAACAAGGGATTACCCATCACCCATACCCATCCTACTCTTCTTCCTCACAACAAAAACGATTATTGGCAGGGTTACACATCTACAACAGAGGTGTTCACAAAACAGGGTCCACATTGGTTCTCCCAACTCGTGGTTCACCCAAACGAACTGTGGAATTCCGATTTCAACCCCAGGGAGCAAACCGATTTCTCTCCACTGGTTAGGATCATTTCCAATGGCCTAAATGACCTCCAAGAAGACCCAAAACGTTCTGCTCTCTTTCCCCACTGGTAACCAACACAAAAATGCCCCTTCCCAGCTAAAAGATGAAGGGAAACACAGAAAAACGAGGGAGGAAAATGCCCAGGCAGCTAGAGCTGCGTGAGAGAGCAAGGCCATGGTGAATAATGCCTAGGGAGCAATTTCGTGGCTCTATTTCTGCCCAAGGAGACCCACACGTTTTTCCATGAAGGGTGGCTTGCCCATACCCGATTTTGGACAGCCATACCTCTCCATTCCCAAGGCATTAACTCCCTCAACCCACTCTTGGGAGAAATCAATGGTTGGGTACAAAAGTCAACATGGGTAGTTGAGGGTTTGATGGGTTCTCTTATTGACACTTGGCTTGACTCTAGTGGCTCAAGGATTTGAATGTTTTTCCCTCCCAATTCCTTGTGAAATCATGCCCCCATCTCTTCGTTGCATCGCATAGCTAGTTGTGGGTATTTTTATTAAAATGCATATTACATGATATTTGAATTTCCACTGTGCATTTCTAGCACGCAACCCATATGCATCACTAAATCGATGGCGGGGCCTTGGCCTTGGGCTCCTCACCATGATTTCATAACAATATTACATCATTTATAGTGTTAATGCCATGGGGTCAAACTGGGGACATTACAATACCATGGTAGTATACTTTGGTGATTGGGAAATATAGAGTCTTCTAAAGGATCACGCTGAGTGTCTCCACCTAATGCTCGAATGTTGATGACAAATTTGGTTGTCTCTGAACATTAAGAAATGCATATTTTCCACGCTCATAGGAGTATTACTAGATCATGATGCATCAATCATAGTGGTCAAAGAGGTCCTAGCACAACCAGTAGAAGACAACTTTGACTACCTAGCCACCTAAGCCAATCAAAAGATAAATAAGGATGAAAGGAATTACTCAACAACCGAAAGAGAAGCCTTAGGAATTATTTTTGCTTTGCGTAGTATTGACATAAACTATTAGCAAATCCATTTCTACTTTATCCTAATCATCAAGGGATTAAATACCTAGTAAAAAAACCTGTAAATCAAGGAAATATTTGTCAATGGTTATTGCTACTACAAGAATTTGATTTTGAAGTTATAATTTGTCTAAGGAAAAAGAATGTGGGACTAGACCATTTATCAAGACTAGCGAATTGAGAAGATCTTATGATAATTGAGGATACTCTGCCTGATGAAAATCTTTTTAAAATAGAAGTAGCCCTAGTAGAGTTACCTGAGATGGTGGGATTCCTACAAGAGGGAATAACATCGGCCAATATGCTAGAAAATAAATGGAAGATATTAGCAATGAAGGCTGACCCATTTATAATAATTAATGGATACGTGTACAAGAGAGGGCATGATGATATCCTCATAAGATGCATACTCGAGCATGAAAGGTAGGACATCATTGATGAAGCACATGCAGGGCCTGTCGAAGGCCACTACCATGTTGACTATACAACAACAAAAATTTACAGGTTGATTTATGGTAGACTAATTTACATAAATATTGTTTAATGACGGTAAGTCGGTGTGATAAATTTCAACGAATCGGTCAACTGCTGAAATGTGACAATTTTCCATTAATATTGGTCAACCCCAATCTGGATTTTAAGATATGGGCAATTTACTTTATAAGACCATTTCCAAAACAAGGCAGGATAGGGGCAATATAAATCATAATAGGAGTAGAGTATTTATCAAAATAGGTAAAAGTTGAAACAATAGAATCATGTACAAAGGAAGTTACTGCGAAGTTAATCTATGAAAATATAATTACCAATTTTGGTTGTCCCTAAGTCTTGATCAGTGATAGAAGAACACATTTTATAAACAAAACAATCAATTTTTTACTGAAGGAATTCATGATCAATCATCACAAGAGAAACGCTTATCACCCCCAATCAAATGGATCAATTGAATATTTTAATAAGACACTAACAAAAGGACTAACAAAAAATTTGTGACAACAACTTGGACGACTGGGATGATAAGATTCACGTCATACTATGGGCATATAGAACAACATACAAGAGGTCGATGAGTAAAACAATGTTCAAACTAGTATATGGCCAAGAAGAAGTTATCTCCCTATACTTTCAACAACACACTGACCATGTTTCCAAAGTCTTTTGACTTGGCACAAGAAAGAAACAAACGACCAAATATTTTAGTTACATAAAATGGAATAGAAGCGATTGAATGCCATGTATCATCAACAGATACAAAAACAACAACAAAAAGCATGGCATGACAAAAACTTAGGAAAGAAGGATATCTCCATAGGGTATTTAGTAAGTTATTATATGAGAGAAGAGTAAAAGGAAAACCAAAGAAGCTAGAAACATCACGGCTTGGACCTTACGTCATAGAATATATAATACCAATTGGGGCAGTACAACTAAGAACACTAAAAGTACAACTACTTACTGAAGTAATAAATAGTGTTCGAATAAAAAAGTACCATCAATAAAAACATTAAAAATATCATAATATGAAGGAAAAAAAAGAGATGTACATAGGTATGAAAAAGAAAAGAGATGTACATAATTATGAAGTCAAATAGAAAAACAACTTAAACGACAAACCAAATAATTGAGTGAATAAATATTGACTACATGTTTTTTTATTGAAGGACCATTGACAAAAGAATGATAGATGGATTGGTCGACACTTTGTCAATCGTGAATACTAATCGGAGTAAGCTATCAGAGATATGGATCTAGCTAAACTAGCTTACCTATCTATGCAAAACAATAATATATCAACAATAAGTACAAAAAAGAGAACAAGAGAAAAGAGTACACTAGATATACGTGGTTCACCCAATTGGGCTACGTCCACGGGAATGTAATCTTCTATTATCTCGAGAATATCTCCCTCAAGCTTACAAGAGAGCAATGCCAATAACCCCAATACAATATAGCAATACTTGTGTGAATAAGTAAAGATCATTATATGAGTGATGTGACTCCCTTGACTCTATTATATACTAAGAGATGAGGAGGAATTACTCTCACATATTACATGTGGGATAATATAATTTTCCATAGTAACATCTCTTTATATAATAATGAATATTAAGAGTATATTTTACCATAATGAATATGGGATATAATGTATTACTCTTTTACATAAGATTGTGGATATCTTCTGACATAATACAAAGACATTATTATCTTCCAAGGAATATAAAATATTCCAACACTCCCCCTTAATAATGGCTGGGAGAAACTCCCACTAACAAAGGAAGGAAGGAGTCATTACTTTTCCCCCTTGATGAAAACTTCCAAAAGAACCAAAGCTGCAAATAAGAAGAACACTTCGGCTGATGGAATTTGACGAAGAACAACCGCTTCTCACTGAATCATGAAAGTGCACTCAAACCAGGTTATATGATAAACATGTGACGTAATCCAACAACAAGGTGCCTCGATCACCACAAGAAACATCACAACCATAACTGATAGCTGAAGAAATCTGATATAACATCCACACCAGTGTACAGATACTTTCTGACGGTTGATACAACATAACATGTGGCTAGGAACACCACAACAGTATACAAAATACCCAGATGGCCAATACACATGCGGATAGCAGACATTCTTCCAATCAAGGTGCAATATAAATATCTGTAGAAGACCTCAAACATCGAAGAAACAAGACCCCAATGGTCTATACATCGAAAATGATATCATACAAATAAACATCGTGACTTTAACAGTAGAAGATGGTGCTTCATTATTTCTGGAAACATAAACAAAAAACTTATCAGCACATATGAACTTCCAAGATTAAATCATATAAAGATCATAAAAACATTGCTCATACATAAATGAAAATGCTTATACACCAAAGGTTAGCAAACATCATAAGGAAAATAATATGATCAAATAAAAGATTAACTTGAAAATTAAGGAAAATGAAGTTACTTTTACACATTAAGTGTCAGCCACGACATATAAATAGTGAGCAAAAAAAATGACAAACATTAGATTGCTTTTATAAAAGTGTTCAAGAACAAAATAAGCATGACATGATTAGAAATCAACATGATTAAGCATGAACAACAACAAAAAACAAATTTATTCATTAAACAGTAGAAGAAGAACTACTAGATGACAACAACAGAGGCACTTAAAGCTACTTGTGATTCATCAAAAAATTTCTTTTTAGCTTTAGCCATTAATCGTTTCCCTTTAAAACAATTCTTTTCAGGATGATTAGTTTTACCACAATACTTACAAGGATCATACACTTTCTTCTTCTTACTATTTTCATGATGGGCTTTATTAGTATGATTTGAAGTGTGTGAATTAGAACCTTTAACATTATTAAAACTTTTAGGATTATGTGCCATAAGAGCCATATTAGGTAATACTTGTCCTGAAACAATCAACCTTTCTTGCTCATTAATCAATCCTTTACAAAAATCATCAAAAGTAGGTTTTGTGGTATTTGAAGACAATTCAAGAGCCATATTCCTAGTTTGAATGAACATATCAAAACAAGATGACAATTTTTGTTCTACAAGAATTATAAGAGCAGTGTCTGTTTTCTTGTAATCTTTACCACAATTATTTAATTTTTCATTTAAATTTTTCACTTCAGCAAGATATAATTCTACTCTATCAAAGTTAGTAGGATCTAGCTCAAAATATTCTTTTCAAGGTAATAAGCAGAAACATCATCATATTTATCAAATAAAGAAGCAAGAATTGTCCATACCTCAACCGGGTTGTCTTTTGCCTCTATACTTACTTGAAGACTATCTGCAACCGTTTGACCAATGAGCCCTCTTGCTTGATCACATTTATCTTCCCATATAGCCAAAGCTTGAGAATCAACAAAAGTTTGTGTGTTCACCATTAACAATCCTCCATAGATTCTTACTCCTGAGAACATCAATCATTTTTCTCTTCCATGCAAGATAGTTAGGACCAACAAGTTCAGGAACAGAAACTACTTCTGAAGTCATAATGGTAGAAAAAATAAAACCCAAATGCTAGAAATGACAAGAGAAAATAGTGAATAACAGAAAACTTATATACTTTACCGTACTGAACTACAAAAACACAATAAAAAACAGTAAAGAAAAGAAACTTTTACTTATAGCCCTTCTGAAAAGAATGCTAAGAAAAGTCACTTGCGGGTTTTTCCACAATGGACTCACAAATAACACTGAAAAAATGCGAGTTCTATACGACAAGGGTCATGGTTACTCGCGGGTTTACAATAGAGTCAGCCGCGGGTTCGCAGGTCTGTAAGGCGAAAGTCGCAGTTCTAATAGGGTGTTTGTGGGTGTCTGTGCAGTAAATTCATGGCTATGCTGAAGCATTCGCGGGTCTCTGCATAGGAGGGTAGCGAGTAGACTGAAGTAAACGCAAGTTAGCAGTGAGAACAGTCGCGAGTATGCCGTAACATATGCGGGTCTGTAGTATACTCACGGGTTCGCAGTAGGGAAATTCACGGTTAACCGCGGGTTCTGTAAAGCAAAAGTCACGAACGTCAAGTTTGAGGCCGAAAACAGTGCCGAATAAGCCGAACACGGAAACCTGCACAAAGTCTACCAAACTTGGACGAAAAACTGTCGATCTTTCAATTGGAAGATATATATCCTTGAGGAGAAGCCAAAAATCATATAGATCTACAAAAAAACATTCAAGAAACTCTTGAAATTTTTTTGCAAAAAACTACATAACAAGGTTAGGGTTAGAAGAAAAAAAACTGCAGAAATATGCCCAGATCTGAAGAGAAGCCTAATGGCTACCAGATAGAAAGCAAATATACAAAAATAAGCAATTCCCAAATGATAAAATATTGTTTTGAAAGCAATAGAAGGTGCTAGATCATAACAACAAGCTCTGATACCATGTCAGAGATATGGATCTAGCTAAACTAGCTTACCTATCTATCCAAAACAATAATATATCAACAATAAGTACAAAAAAGAGAACACCAAATATACGTGGTTTACCCGATTGGACTACTTCCACGGGAAGGTAGTCTTCTATTATCTCCAGAATATCTCCCTCAAGCTTACAAGAGAGCAATGTCAATAACCCCAATACAATATAGCAATACTCATGTGAATAAGTAAAGATCATGATATGAGTGATGTGACTCCCTTGACTCTATTATATACTAAGAGATGAGAAGGAATTACTCTCACATATTACATGTGGGATAATATAATTCTCCTTAATAACATCTCTTTATATAATAATGAATATCAAGTGTCTATTTTACCATAATGAATATGGGATATAATGTATTACTCTTTTACATAAGATTGTGGATATCTTTCGACATAATACAAAGACATTATTACCTTCCAAGAATATAAAATATTCCAACCTAAGAAACACACTAGTCAACCAAAAAATGGAAATAAAATAGAATTGAAAAGCACAAAATCCAAGTAATGATAGTACAACAAATAACATTATTACCACTCATGTAAGCATTTAAAACTCGTACATGATCAAGTATGCATTGATTCAATATTAAAAATCACACAAATCAAACTATTACCAATCTAACAATTTGCACACATAAAATCATTCCAATTTTACAGTTCACACAAACCAAATCATTCTCAAATCACACAATCGCCCAATTCTAATCATTCCATAAACAACGATAAATACACCAAACCATGCACAGGGAAACACATTTGAAAATTTATAAGTTATAAGTGTGAAGATGTCGAGTGAAGAATAGAGAGTAGTGCAGAACAAACCAAAGTGAAGCTTATAGAAGAAGTGAAAGTGATAAAAGAATTTTAGATAGCAACAATGAAACCAAAAATGAAGGGAGCCATAGACACAACAACAAAACCATAGAAGGGTGAAACTAGAAAAAGGCACTAAATTTCAACCTAATATAGAGAAGATAATTGACCAAGTTCGACGAGCCAAAGCAAAAGACAATAATTGGGACAAGCACTGGAAAGCATTGAAAAAATAGGCCACTACTAGGGGAATTTGGAGCACAAAGATCCAAACACTTCAAAGAGTGGGAATCAGGTCATATCTCGACGCACCCCTAGTAGCAAGTTTCGATGGGTTAAAGGAACAGTAAGCCAAATTCCTGGTGGGTAGATACAACATGGGAAAGATTTTGCTTGATGAACTAGTGGAAATAAACACTTTTGTAATCAGACATGTAACGAGGATACCAATGCTAGGTGACCTGGTCCCAACTGTGACCCAACCTTTAGCACCAGTGGAGGAATTCACTAGGTCTCAACAGGGAAAAAATCAAAGGGACTTATAATTAGTATGGTAAAGGACCCTAGAATAAAATGGGTCATTATCATAGTTGCACTCTTCCTATTTATCACGAGTCTAGCCTTGGAACGTCAAGACAACCATGCTTGAAGCAAACAAGAATAATGCGGAATAGGGAAGAGTGTTTAATCGAGATGACTATGTTTCTAACATAGTAAGGGTAAATTGTGAAAAATGCTAGGAAACAGTGCAAGCAATTAGACACCCATCCTTGTTGATTTAGATTGCAATGTCAAGAATATTGCAAATTGGAGAAGCAGTATTAGTATGAGGGATTGTTCCGACTATGTTGAATCTCCAATGCTTTTCAACCAGTTGGACAATCTTGACCTTGGGCCTTACCCTAAAGAAAATGTTTTCTCACTAATTTGACAACTTCAAGATAACATGTTAGCAAAGGAACATACCACAAAATGTATGAAGAAATTTTCCACCAACTATACAATGAACCCCATAATAAAATGGGCCAATATCATAGTTGCACTTCACTTATCGAGCATGGATCAACCCTTAGACGGAAAGATAACCATTCTTGAAGCAAACAAATAGGTTGTAAAACAGGCAAGAGTGTTTAATTGGGTTGACTATGTTGTTGACATGTTAAGGGTAAATTGTGAAAAATGCTAGGAAACAACACAAGCAATTAGGTACCTGTCCTTGTTGATTTGGATTGCAATGTCAAGAATATGCCAATCAGAGAAGCAATATTCACATTACGGATTATGTCAACTATGTTGAATCTCCAATGCTTTTCCACTAGATGGATGAGCTTGACTTTGGGCCTTACTCTAAAGGAAATTTTTTCTCACCAGTTTGACAACTTGAAGATGACATGTCGGTGATGGCACGTAGTGCAAAATGTATGAAGAAATTTTCCACCGATTTGCCACCAAAGAAATTTATTTTTGAAAAAAACAAGATATTGATTGCCCCATATGTTCCATAATGTTATGAATAACCCTTACTAAAATTTAACTACTAAGAAATAGTGCCTTTACCCTTCCATATTCCCCTTATTCACTTCCCCTCAACCCTTTACCCCCGCTCTACCCTCTCTCCTTCTAGTGCCTGACCATGAGAGGTATTTAATTGTGCCTTATGGATCCCGACAACTGAAAGATGAAAGGGGCAGAGATGCGGTCATTTGCGAGATTAATCACTCTCCTTGCCTAGACTTACCTACCAAGACATGAGAACCATCTTATCTCGCAGAAGTTTACCTACTGCTTCTTTCTCCTGGAAAGTATAGATATTATCTGAGGTCGGCTAACATTGGTAACCCTGCACCTATCCCTGGAATACATGGAGGGCTTGCAGTAGATGTAGAACCTCTCAAGCCAAGACTTCGGGGATGACGGTCTATGATGGATCAGGCAAGGGAGTGAGCAATCAGGGAAGTTATCTCGAGGGGTCAAAAAACCATCTATGGGACTCTTAAAGCAAAGTATCCCAAGAACAGGGTGACTTAATGTTAGTTTTGTTCCTAAAAGTCAGAGGGTTAGGGCACCCCTCTAAAAATCTCATTGTAAAGAGACTCATAGATATTAATAGACCAGACATTATTTTGTTACAGGAGACGTTAGCTTTTGGATTGAATTTTTTGGAAGAAATGGAAAAGCTTCTATCGGGATGGAGTTTCATTAATACAGATGCCATTGGGAATTCCGACGACCTCAATACTGGATGCAATTGCTTTGTTTTCTTTAGAATCAAGTGTTGGCCTGTCAAATTAGGTTTGGGTGCTTCTCTTTTTTCAAGGGAATTCAACCAAGTGTTCAATGTTCTTAACCTCTACAGTCCCTATGCTAACATATTTCACTTCTGGGAATTCTTATTCTCCTCAAACTTGATTGAAGGGGAGAGGATCATTCTAGGAGGAGACCTCAACTTATCCCTGGTGGAAAGTGAAATTTGGGGAACCAAAGCTCGAGCAGATGCTCTCTCTAACTATTTCACCTGGAGATTTGTGGATGTTTCTCTCTATGATATTCCCCCTCTGGTTTGCAAACCCACATGGTGGAACATGCAAGTGGGAGATGACAACATTGCCAAACGAATTGATCGTTTCTTGGTCAATGAAGGGGTACTACAATTGCCTATAGTTATGCATCAGTGGGTTGGAGAAGGAGGCAATTCAGACCATTTCCCCATTTTTTCTGGAAATTTAAAGGACTTGAAAGAAGCCTCCCATCCATTTCAAATTTAATGCATGTTGGCTTGATGGCGACGATTTCAAAGCTTTAGCTAAGTGGTGTTGGGTAAATTTCTTACCAGGGGGTTCAGGATAGACAACGATGTCCTTTTAAAAAAACCTTTTTCGTATGAAGCAACATACTATCAAATGGTAAATGGATAGAAGATCCCGACAGGATAAAGAGTTCAATGATATAGAAGTAGTGTTGGATAAATTTCACTCAAACTTGAAAGGGTTTTTTCTCTCAATATCTCATAAAAAGTCCAATGTGGCGATGGAATGCAGGATAACAAAAATCCTTGATGAGAAGGAGGGTACATGGTGCCTTAAAAGCATAGAGCTTTGGATCCATCTAGGGGATGATAATACTAAGTACTTTCACAACTTTGTTAACACGCTGCCAACATGCAAATTCGATATGGAGTATAGAGAATAGTGATGGTTCCACTGCTACAGGTTTTGAAGAACTTGCAAGATCAATGGTTGAGCACTTCAAGCATCTCTATATGGAGGATCGGGGGTGTCAGGTGGAAAAAATGCTTGAATAGATGGCCTTTTACCCGAACAAGGTGATGGAGGATCATAATCAGATGCTCATGGAAGAAGTAAGCATGGAGGATATGCGATAAGCCATTCAATTCCTTCAAAAAGATAAAATCTCGGGCTCGGACAGGTGGCCGGTCGAGTTTTTCAAAGGCCTTATGGAGGTATTAGAGGAGGACTTGTTGGCGGTTGTAGAAGAATCAAGGGCCAACAACAGGATTATGGCATCCTTCAATGCAACTCTCATTGCTCTTATTCTGAAAGTTGAGAATGTAAAAAAGTGGGAGGACTTCGCCCCATCTCTTTGTAACCGTGTTTACAAAATTATAGCCAAATCCATTACAAAAAGACTAAAGGTCATTATAAACAGGGGGATCTACAAAGAACAGTTCGCTTTTGTTAAGGGCTTCCAAATCCATGATGCGATTAGCATTGCACAAGAAGTCCTCCATTCGTTAAAGTTAAAGGTGTACCTTCAACAATCATTAAAGTGGATCTCCGGAAGGCCTATGATCGAGTGAATTGGCTTCATTTGAGGTTAGTTTTGCTCAGCATTGGTCTAAATATTGAGTTTGTCAATTGGATAGCGTCTTGTTTTAATTCAGTCTCCTTTGCAATTCAAATTAATGACTCCGCATCTAAGTTTTTTAGACCGGGTAGAAGGTTACGTTAGGGGTGCCCTCTATCCCCTATCTTGTTCATCCTAGTAATGGACAGACTCACCAGAGCTTTATCCATGGTTCGCAGGGGAGGATCTTTGAAAGGATTCTCCATCTCAAAAAGAATGAGTTTATCCCACCTTTTTTGTGTGGATGATATCCTCTTATTCATGAACGGATCCAACAGAGGCTTGTCTACTTTAAAATCAATCCTCCATCATTTCTCTTTAGCATCGAGAATGGCCATCGATGAAAGGAAATCGACTGTATATCACTTCAATCTGTCTACAGATGTTATCGAAGCTCTTTCCCTATCCTTTGCTTTCCTAGTCGAGGAGATTTCTGAAGGGATGGGGTATTTGGGTTTTGTTATCAAACCAAACAATTACACCATGTGTGATTGGGTATGGCTGATTGGGAAAGTGGAAAAAAAATTGAACCTATGGTACAATTGATGGCTTAGTCGTGGGGGGAGATTGGTTCTATTCAAGTCTGTGATGGAGGGCTTACCTATTTACTGGTTTCACATGGCACAAGTTTCGACAGGGTTTATTGAAAAGATAAGAAAATTGTCCTATTAGTTCCTATGGAAAAGTTCAAAAGAGGACGTATATTTTGCATGGATCTCTTGGGAGAAGATCACTCTTCCGAAAGCTCTAGGAGGTTGGGGTTTAAAGCACCTGGTCATTTTTTCCAAGGCATTTATTGCTAAAGGAATTTGGAGGGTCATAAAATCATAGGGCTTATGGGATCGTGTTATTATCGGCAAATATATTCATCCCTTATTAATAATTGCATGGATTCGCTCCACAGATAATTCATGCAGGGATATGTCGTCTTCCTAGCGTTCGATGGTTAAAGCATTTGATCTCATAGGAAGGAGCCTTGTTTGGAGGATTGGAAATGGCAGGCAACTTCGTATCATTCAAGATCCTTGGCTTGGATGCTCCCCGGACTACAAACTACAAGCACATATGATAAACCATCTTACAGATTCTAGTTATCGTTTCCCGCATCAAGTCTGTATGGGCCCTGAGCCTATCTTCAGAAGGCATGGATGGATGACAACTGAAGATCTTAGTTTTCAGAATGAGGATCAAGTGATATGGGAACGATACACTAAATACTTATAGAGATCTCATGTAAATATTACAGGGGATGGGGATGAACTGATGTGGATTTTCAATTTAGACGGGGGTGTTTACACTCCAAGGAAGGGATATAAGATTCTCAGGGAAGCATAAGGGCATCTGACTCCTCCATGGTGGAATCAGTTTATTTGGGATTTAAATGGTCCCCTTAAAATTAAATGCTTTGCGTGGTTGGTTCTGTCTAAATCTATTCCTGTATGGGAAACTATGAAGCGACGTTTCTGGATTGGTCCGAGTAGATGTCCCTTATGTCTGATGTAGGAGGAATCTATTGAGCATTTGTTTTTATCTTGTTCTTTCTTAGTTAAACTATGGGCTCATGTGTCGTCTCTTAAAGGGATATATTTCTACTAGTATGGCACTGACTTATCTGAAGCTCTCAAGACCTAGATTGAAAATACAACTTTTAAAGATTATGAAGCTATCCATGTATTATGTTTATGGTATATTTGGAAAGCTCAAAACATAGCCATCTTTGATGATATTATTATGTCTCCTAAGTTGATGGGATTTAGATCATTAGGCTATATGGATCACTTCCTGAGTATAAGCAAACCAACGAGGATCATACCGGTTTCCATAGAGCAGATTGATAGAACAAAGGCGTGGTTGTATTTCAATGGAGCAGCTTCCAGGAATCTCGATCATGGCGGAGTGGGTGGTATTGTTCACATGTCTCATACGTTATCATCATCGTTTGCAACCTGTCTCGGAGGGTGCTCTAACGACTATGTAGAGTTTTCAGCTCTTTGTCTTGTGCTTATGTTAGCCATCAACAAAGGAGTAAGATCGATTCAAGTTTATGGGGAATCGATGTTTGTGGTGAACTGTATGAAGAAGCGGAAGAAACCTAATAACATCTTCCTAGAAGCCATCTACTCAAAATGTTTTAGCGTCGGGGACTCTTTCCAAGAAATCTCCTTTTACCACATTTATAGAGAAAGGAATGGGGCAACAGATCATCTATCCAAGTTGGGTTTAAGTGTACAGGAAGGATCTTGGTGAAGATGGGAGAAAGCAGAGGACATTCTCCAAGAAATAGATCCAAGAGCTATTTGGGATTAATATCCCTTTCTCCCCTTTCCTGGGAGAAAGTGTCTAAGGATCAAGCAAAGATTTATCTAGTTTGTGAACCATTTTTGCTGAGTTTTTATTGTATGGCCATTAGGCTTGGGCACTACTAAATAGTTTTGTTAAAGCCGATGTATATTTCCACACTTTTGTGTAAATATTAATGGTCTCTTTTTGGATCCAAAGGAGAAGATAAGACTGACAAGCTTATGTAAAAAGGGTTATATTTCAATTAATATAATACGAATATTTTTCAGGGGAAAAAATATGATAAGGAATATAATGTGTAATATTGGTGTTAAGCTCATGAATACATTTAATGTTTAGAAGTGGATAGATAAACATGTTGTCATCCTTCTTTTATACAAAAAAATATATTATTTTATTAAAAAACCTATTGAAATTATTAAAAACAAATATTTTCTCACAATTCGGCAAAATTTATAAACTTAGTATTAATATCGATAAAATCAAATTATGATAATTAAATCCAAGAAAATAATTTAAAATTCAATGTTATATGGTGATAACACCCCCACATAGCACTTTTGAAAAGGTGCAATCTTACATATACTTAGATAATAATTTTATTTTCATTTTTAAATTAAAACCATATTGATTTGAGAATCCTTAGCCATGGAAAGCTTTTTAAGATTTTGAAAAAATGTAGAATTACCATGCTCTAAGATTGGGATAAGCTGACCTTCATTTTCACCATCTAACATTTAGTTATCCTAGTTATTCTTTGTTGTAATGAAGTATGGGTTTCGTATAACACTTGAGAAACTTAAAATAAAGTTGATGAAATCCAAAAAAAAAAAGTCTTCATAACCTATAAACACTCTTTCCCAATATTTTCATTCAATCTAAAACTGTAAGTAAATATTTATATAATAAGAATAAAGATAAATAAATAAAACTCGTAGGCTCTTCTATCATGCGCACCACATGCTTTGAAAAATATTTACTCACTCGTTTTATTCTTAATCGTTTTCGGTTATTTTAACATAAGAAAGTGTTGAATCCCAATCCCACTTAATAAAAGCTCAATCCTTGTCTTAAAGTTTATTATGGGCAATTTTTGGGTTTTGAGTGTGGAAAATTATTACATCAAGAGTAGTGAGGTGTTTACAATCCAGTATGGGGGAGATGTTGTCATGTTTGTCACGTTACGTGTCAACTCATAACTTATCAAAAATAAAAAGTAATTTAAAATATTCATGTCAACTCATAAAAAAAACCCAACGTAGATCCATCTTAAACACAGATCTATTAAGCACTGAGAGGGATCCAATTTCTTGATGTGTAAAAATCTTAAGATAAAAAAGTTTACACCTCAAGAAATTGGATCCCTCTCGGTGCTTAATAGATCCGGGTTTAAGATGGATCTATGCTGGTTTCTATATCCACGTGACTGGCTACGCCTAGGTTTTCTATAACATTTATTAGCAACCTGCAATCTCTTGCCTGAAATCAGGCTGGAACGATGAATGGGAAGCTGAAACTGTGAATTGTCCAACTCCAACTCCAACTCCAACTTGTCATCATGGTTCCAGGCCAGGTGGAGTCTACATAATGGATATGGCAAGTTTTCCCTATATCATCTATATCTTTTGTATCTTTGCTTCCATTTTTTCGACAAAGAATCCTGAAGATTATAGCCATTTGGTGACTAGAAATATGTAAGCGTCAACACTTACCAAAGGGATCTTGGATTTACCTCTATGTGCATTACTGATGAAAGACTTCCCATCCTCAATGAAGCGATATTGGTTTACTCTCCTCATGAAGAACGCATCCCTCATGCACATGAATGGGCTTCCAAACACTACACCACACACACCAAGTGGTACTAAATCTACCTCCACTTCATCAATATAGATTGCAATTATAACAAATTTGATCTTACACTGCTTAGTGACCCTGTGCTTTACATCTTTATTTACTCATCCCAATGGGCATGGGAAAGTATGGTAATGAACTTCCAATCCAAGCCTCCTAACTAGATCCTCTACTACGAGGTTGACTTGTGAAGAAGAATCAAATAAAGCATCTACCTTTGACTTCTTGACCTGGACCTTGATATGGAAGAGTTTGGTCATCTCCTTCTCTTACTTGGGATGGGGGCTACTCATGTTCACCTCCTTCTGCATTATATTGTAGATGAAATTTTGTTTACATATGGGTTTCTCTCTACCTAGTGGCTTGAATCCATGGTTAGCATGTTCTTCTTCTTGGCCTCCTTCTTATGGTTCTTTGCATTCAACATTGGACGAAGCTTCCACACTTCTATTTAGTATGACCATTAATATTACAGTGGTTACAATGGTTGCTTAGATCCTTGCACCGATGTGTAATGGTTGTTGTCTTATTATCCTTTCCTCCCTACTTCTTCCTTACCTCCTTGAAAGTGCCTCAGTGATTTCTCTCCCGAGAAATATTTAGTTGTCCTTTCTTCTTGTCCATATCTAGATATCGTACTTGTACATAGTTCTCATCAACGGTCCTAGGTTTAAAAAGCATAATTTGCCACCTTAAATGACCATGGAGACCACCCAAATACTTGAGGAGTACATACCAATTATTAGGATATATTCTCAACATAATGGTTTATTTTATAAACTCAATGGTATACTCTGGCATACTAATGCACTTTCTATTGTTGGAAGTAACGCCAATGGATCCATTGATCCTGTTCGTACCTAACATGGTAAAATTGGGACTTAATGAAGTTTTTGGTAACCCCACTTAGTTAACTAGGGATTACCCTCCATTCTAAGTGTCTTTGTTTGCCTTTCCCACAATGTTTGAGTTTGGCCCTCTAAATTTAGTTGGTAAAATGATATCTTTTGCTCTTCTCCTATGTTATGAACACTAAAATAGACTTCCAATTGTTGCAACCATTGATTCAAGTACTTAACAACATAAATATCACCTTGATAGGGTTTGATGTCTACTTTTGCTTCCACTTTGAACATATATTGGGAAGAGGTGATGCTGATACTTAGTCTATCTTTCTCTAGCTCCTCTTATTTATCTCCAGATTTCTTGTTAGAGTCAACTTCTAAGGTAGAGCTACCAAACTCTCTGAAAGGTCCAGATTTGCTCTTAGAGTTACTACGAGGATCACTACATTGCAATAGATGTTAAAGACTTGTGCTTCCAACTTTGAAAATCTCTCCTTCAAGTCATCCCTTGGATTGTTATTGTACTCACCCACCATGGCTACAATTTTGAGACTTCTTTCTTTAAGCAAATTTCTGGATCTTGCAATTTCCCACAAAATCCCAAAGAAAATTGCTATGATACCAATATGAATTATAAATTGCTATGGCTATTCAATTGGAATAGTTCATCATCACAATTCTTACAAGTTTCTACAAAATATCTCTATTATGTACTGTTCACTTATCATCATAAGTTAATATTACAAGCACAATGTTCAAATAATTGAAATAAACTGAAAATGCAATAAATAAGAGTTAAAACAATAAACACCATACCTTCCATACAATGAACACAAGATATAAATACCATACCATCTGTACAATGAACACAAGATATGCCATGGGAAACCTAATATGGGAAAGCCCAGCTAGAAGGTGTGGACTATGCCTTGCTCTTTTCTTCTTGGGTAAGAAATGCATATACAAAGACAAATGAACTCATTATGGAGTTGCCTTAGACCCTGTGGCATGCATCGCTATGATAAGATCTTCTACTTTAACTCTTTCACTCATAATATCCCACTACTTTTTTATGCTCAACTATGGAATAATAAAATAACAAAATAAGCGTTAGGATTTTTGCATGCCTCAACTCCAATTAGGGTCAAGATTTTGGCTCCTCTATTGTCTTCTTGAAAGTCCATCCATGACTAACTACATATATGTGAGTAATGGGAGCTACTGCGGCATCCTCTCATTACCATGGTGGGAAAAAGCATAGCTCAACTCCTGGGAGGCATAACTTCCTCACAGGAACTCCATTTGAGGTGACATTTACATTGTTGGAAAGCTACTTGACATGTAGAGCAACATTGAAAGGATGAAGACTTCATTTGCAAAGTTTTGACCTAAGAATGGTCATTTAATATCTCAAACAAGCTTCAACAATTTCATGACCCTAAATCCCTTGCCCCTAAAATGGACCTTACAAGTCAATAGCTCAAATTTTTCCACTCAGAAAATACCAAAAGAGATGACAAATTTTATAGTGATCCACTTGGGATCACAAAAAGTTGAGATTTATCAATAAAAATCAAAAAACATAATTGACACAATCAAACATCTACACTAGTCTATCTATAACATACTATACTGATACAATGTAAATTTCACCCACCCAACATTTAAGTAAATGCAAACAAACAATCAAAATATATACAACCTTAACCTCACACAATTAGCAAACCAACAATTCCCTATATCCACTATCCAAGTAAACTCAAGTAAACTACCAAAATAAAAAACCTTAAATCCACTATAAAAAGCATGTGATTTCTCTTAAATGCTCAGTAAATTTAAATAGATAACCAAAATAAAGACCTTAACCTTGATATATGAAAACACATCACTTACATCAACTATCCAAGCGTATCCAAACTAACAAACAAGATAATGAATCTTAAAACATGCATAATTACAATCTTCTATACATAAAAGGCGATTACAATAAATACAACCAATAAAATATAAAAATATATATATAAATTAATATTAAAAGGGTTTAAAACTATTAATCTGTTAAGATGCAAAGTGCAAATAATCAATTTTTTAAATCAGAGCTTGTGGGTATGAATTGTGTTGTTGTTTGTCTTTTTTATCATTTTTTTATACCTGCCTCCGGCAGGTTATATAGCAATCATTTGGTATGTTAAAAGCTTTGACTTTAAATAGATTATATGTTTTTTCTAAAGTTTGGCTTAAGTTTTGTAAAATTCATACATAAAATTATTTTTTGTAAAATTTAAAATATATATTTTTTTTATTTTTTAAAATACATTTTTCTGTTTTGTTATTGGTTTATTTTAATGATTTGACTAATTTGCCCTAGTGTGCAATAAAATTATCAGATTTAAAAAATCAATTAAAAATAATAATCATAAAAAAAAATATCATTCTGCCAAGTGTCCTCTAAATTAATATCAATTCTGCCAAATGTCCTCTAAATTAATATCAATTTATCATTGATAGGATATAATTAAATAATTTTAAAATAAAAATATTTAACCCAACTCTAATATTGCCAAGTGTCTTTTAAATAATCATTACACTGCAATGATAGCTAACAAACACAATCTGTTCAAAATGTATGACTTCAACATTATTAATATATTTTTTTTAAACTTCAATTAATTACCGTCATGATCTATACCCATCCAAAATCCAAAATTACATTAGTCCTGAAATGGTCATGTCCTTTCACGTGGCAATCTAAAAGTAATAAAGATATGTGGCAAAGTTTCCACACGAGCCATGAAATATGGATATATTGATATACCAGCTTTGTAAATACGAATAAAAAACAGATGTAGCAAGTGGCGGCGACCCAGATGGTACATACAAAAGAGTGTCAATTAATGGTGGATCTGCCAATTAATGGTTGGTGTATACAGTGAGTCTTATGTAATTATAATAAAATAAGATTTTTAAATTATTATCTAATAAAATGTTAGATAAATAGTTTTTTATTAGTATAATTTTTTTCTTCTTTCTAATTATAAATTGAAATAAAATCAATGATTAACCATGAACTAATATATAGTTGACTACTATTAATAATAATAATAATA
The DNA here is from genome assembly GCA_027924585.1 of Larix kaempferi. Classification (NCBI taxonomy): domain Eukaryota; kingdom Viridiplantae; phylum Streptophyta; class Pinopsida; order Pinales; family Pinaceae; genus Larix; species Larix kaempferi. The sequence continues at coordinate 6,708,355 of BSBM01000591.1, read as the reverse complement.
ATAAATTAATCACATGTATGAAATAATTTTTTATCACATCTATAAAAACAAAATTTTTAAATTAAATAAAAAAATTTAACATTATAAAGATAAAATGGTTTGACCATTCACTCATTAATAAGATATATATAATAATGATAAACTTAGCATTATTATATATAATAATAATAATAAATATATTATTCCAAACTTGCATTGCATTGAATCTCTAATCTTTGATTTATTGGTATTTAGGAAACCTATGAAAAACTGCCAAATTTTAGATGGGAAGCTTCCAAAATTGCATTGCATTGAGTCTCTATTTGTTTTACATTACAATTAATAAAATAACTTATAATTATTATAATTATAATAACTTATAATTGTCAAAATTATAATGCTAATTTATTTTTTTAGTAAAAATCTATTAAAATGAAAATGAAAAATAAATATCCAAACTAATTGTTACATATTTAATACTTTCTCTATTGCATATACGACACATTAAATATTTCAACTTATCCACATGTCATTTATTTATTATTTTACAAATCAAAAGACTTACTAATTTTACTTAAAGAATAGGGATCCAATTTTCTAATTGGATAACTTCCATTAGTCATATCACCTCAAATCTCTTAATCTAGGTAACAAAAATCTAAAAAAGATCATATTTATTTTTATACAAACAAACAAATTTAAGCTACTAGTCTTACATTTCATAATGCCATAATCAATACTTTATCAATAATTGCTAACACTTAGATATCTGAAAATATATTTCAACTTTTAAAAGCATAGAGTAAAACATGTCACTTTTCTTTTGCTTTCAAACTATCCACAAGTGATACATTGCTAAAATGTTACATAATTATTTTAACTTTTAATTTTTAATTATGTACTACTATTACATTAAAATATTCTAAGAGGCAGGTATAAGCAGCTTTGCTGCTAATTTCAATTGTTTGATTAAAGCTGGTAGGTATGAAGTTATGAACTGTGTTGTTGTTTTGTCCTGCACTGTGTTATAATTTTAAGCTCTAACAATTATGCAACATCTGGAAATCTTCATGCAAAAATCAAAGAATTTGTCCTTCTCGATCAAAGAAAAATTGCTTCAAAGTCAAAGATATCACTCTGAGCACCAGTCATAAATGGCAACTAACCACTCTGAGTACCAGTCATAAACGGCAACTAATGTCCACGGCATCTTATCTTGCTTGTTTATTTTGGCCAGGGACGCTTGCTAAGCACGAGGCGGGTGACATCCTCAGGTGTGTAACATCCTAAAGTCTGTAGACTCTGTTAGACCACAAGCAAATAATTTTTTTTCAAAGTACAGCTGCGTGCCATGACCGCATAAACATGGCCTATGGGCAGCATTCTCTCACAACTACCCAATATCTGAAATTTGTATATTAGGAAGTTCAGAGGACTGATGATCGGAGCCTTGAATTGGGTCTGCATAGTTTGAATTGGGTTTCCAAAATATGGATAACATCAAAGAAGTATTAGGGCGAGCACCTGGTAAACTTATACTGTGTGGAGAACATGCAGTGGTACATGGGTCCACTGCTCTAGCTGCCTCACTGGGCCTCTACACACAAGTCCGGATTCAGACTCCCACGTCTGGAACAGGTAATAGTTAGTATCTTTGATGGTTTGGATGCAATATTCTTTTGTTCAAATATCGAGCGCTGTTTGCGTTTTTTATATATATTTATTATATGAAGGGTATTGCAGTTTTAACCGTGGTCTGATATGCAGAAACTGTTCAAAGGCATTTTAGTCTGATAATTTAATCCGTCTCTGTGATTTTTTGCAGCAGATCCAGATGGGCATTTGACTCTTAATTTGAGAGACTTGAATGTGCACTTTACATGGCCAATCCAGAGTATAGAAGCTGCTTTTAAGCTGTTGGAAGAATTTGTTGTGGATCCTCTCTGTGTCAAATCTTGTTCTGCAGACATTATGCAGTGCATTGCATCTCTGGTGGATGAACAGGAGTTCCCAGAGGCTGTAATTGGCGTTTCCGCTGGAGTTTCAGCTTTTTTATTCCTATACATCTCCATTGTTGGGTAAGCTTTGGTGTTGTTATTGGACTTGGGCGTTTTTGTTTCAGGACAGCTTGTATTGGGTTTTGGCAGATTCTCTATCTGTGGATTAATGTAATCAGCTCTAGTCATATTTCAAATTTTAGCTGCCATTGGAACCTTTTTTTATGTCCGGCTAACATGATCAGTGTCCAGGTTTAAGTCTGCCACAGTAATTGTGAGTTCAGACTTACCTCTCGGTTCGGGATTGGGATCCTCTGCTGCCTTTTGCGTGGCGATATCAGGTGCTGTGCTTGCTTTATCTGGTGCACTAGATTTGGATGCTCTCCAAGGGAGTTGGTTGAGTTTGAAACAGAGCAATCGCGAAATAGTGAACAAGTGGGCTTTTGAAGGAGAGAAAATCATCCATGGTAGACCTTCAGGCATTGACAACACAGTTAGTGCATATGGTATGTAAAAATATATATATAAGATCTGTTATAAATACAAATAATCAAATAGGATTGTTCTAGTTGTCATTGATTGTTATTAACTAGCAACAACATATTTGTAGGTGCCGGAACGTGGAATATCCTATGACTGTCTCTTTTATTGTCGAAAAAATACATACATGAAACACAGCTTTATATGTATGATTGGCATTTCCATAGCCACAAATCCGGGCAACTTACAATCATCCACAGCACAAGCAACAAAGCCACTGCTGGCATATGCACCTCGGGAGGCACTGCACTTTTCTTGGCCTTGCTGTCATGGTTGAGGGGTTCTATAAAAAGTTAAAACCCTAATATTGGAACATCAATTTATTTATACTTATTAAACAGATATAAAAGTTTCATATGCTTAAAAATTAGAATAGGTAGAAATCTTCATCCTTGGAACTGAACAAATAATTCAGTTTCAGTATGTTCCAAGAAAACACATCTTGAATTTTTTCCTATAGGTGTACAATCAGAATGATTATTTTAAAATTTTCAGAACTTGAACAACGAACTTGTCTCTCCAAGTGATCCATCCCTGAAATTTCCCATACCCTTGGCTACATGGGTTGGCTGGGAAAAGTCCCTGAAAGAGGGTGGGGACGTCCTCATGACTTGGGCCATTTAGGGAATGTTTTTGGTAGGGTTGTGGGACGTCCAGCTGTTCCCAACAGCTACTAACTTTTTTATTCTTTACAAAAAAAGTCGAGGAAAAAGTTGAAGCACAGGAATTCAAGGTTTTTCTTTTTAGTGGAATTCATTCTGTAGCTTTGTGTAGAACTTGATGTACTGGCATAGCAGTTTCTGCACCGATTTCATGTAACTAATTTCCAGAATTTAACA